>OW285242.1:78429901-78506280 GCA_935421215.2 Melolontha melolontha | reverse complement strand
AATAATTTTCGTACAAATTGTTTGTTGTTCTAGAATATTTTAGGTATCATCTCGGGTTATGTGAGTTTTTGTCGTTTATCAATTTTGCAATAAACAACTGAATTTACTTTTGTTCAGCAACGATTCTTTATAATCTAATAACTTGACAGTTTTCTCTTTCGATTAACTTGACCCTTCCGTGTATGGAATTTCGAATTTGTTATCCAATATTTCCGATATTTACACAGATATAACCTGAGTTATAGTTGTAGTTTTGTACTTAATTTGTAATTAATGGCTTGCACCTAATATTTTAGCATAAAGTAATAGCAAAAATAAATGCGAGGGCGAATTAATGTACCGGGTGTATTTTTTTTGAGCTTGAAACTTTCAAATATCTTGTAAAATAAGCAATTCAAGAAAAAATCTTTAGATTTAAAATTTAATAATGCAATGGTGGACACACATTAGTGCTAGAATAAGTCCCTCTTTCTCCCTCCATGTTGGTGGGGCGGGGGTAACTTTAAAACCTTAAATAGGAACCTGCATATTTTGTTACAGATTTGAATTCTGCTGGAAAAAGTACATAGAATTTCTCTCGAATATTCTTTTTTCAATTCTGGTAGATGGCGCTGTACTCGATGAAATTTAATGACTGTTTTAGTTTCTTCTCTTATATATTAGGGATTTAATATGTTATTCCTAAATTCAATATCCGTATCTTCTGCAAATCTTCTTTTATTTCCACAAATATTTGCATTTTTATGTGGTTTAGTGCAAGTAGTTAGGGATTATTGGATATTAGACTATATTTTCGTGCACAACTTAAAATTCAGGAGATACATAGAACCATGAGATTCTAGGCGAATTATTTAAATTTCACGTAATCCTATTAGAAATCTGATTAGTAATGCATTTGTTGATCTGCCTTACGAGAGATCGTTTTCATATTCCCATACTAAGCATAGAGACAAGAGCTAGAAGACTGAAGCAGTAACAAAAATTTGTTGATCTGCCTTACGAGATTGCGAGAGATCGTTTTCATATTCCCGTACTAAGCATAGAGACTAGAACTAGAAGACTGAAGCATTAACAAAAATTTGTTGATCCACCTTACGAGAGATCGTTTCCATATTCCCGTACTAAGCATAGTGACTAGAACTAGAAGACTGAAGCAGTAACAAAAATTTCCTGATCTTTCTTACGAGAGATGGTTTTCATATTCCCGTACTAAGCATAGAGACTAGAACTAGTAGACTGAAGCAGTAACGAAAAAAAATATGTTCTCCAATATAGATTCTTTCGTTTTCAATACAGATATTATACCGTGCCACTAACATCATTAAACCGATATTAACTTCTCTACATAAAGTTCATAAGTGTTCTTAAATTTTACCTTCATAAGTAATTGTTTGTGGTACAAAAAACACTGTGTTCAAGTGCCTGGGCGTGCTGGCGCCCAACCCAGAAATTAAAAGAAGAGGGAGTATTTATTTGAGCTTTGGAAGCAAAAATTGTTACAGGATAGCATCTATAACAGAGGCGGGGAACCTTTTTATTATTAGAGGCCACATTTAAATTAGGCAGTAATAAAGGGGGCCGCTATAATTTTTTATAGATATTCAAATTTTAACAAGCAAATTTGCATATTTAAATACCACTTCAAATAATTATAGAGAAATACAATAGAAAAATAATAATATTAAGTAATAAAAAGACTAGCCTAGCAACAATACGTAAAATAATTTAAAAATCCGATGGAAAATTAAGTTAGTGAGATATTTGCATTTGTTTCTTGCTTGAAAGTAATTGAAACTTTGGAACGTGCTGCCTTAATTGATCTTCTAAATGAGCATCTGTAATCTGCGATCTTTCACCCAACTCAAATATCTCCATTTGTAGTTATGTAGGAGCCTCGGGTATATCCATTAAATGTGGTTCAAATTGCAGTTTCATAGTGTGCCTGTTAAAACCTGAAAATCTTTCAGTATATTCATCTATTAAAGAATCCAAGACACATCTATTTTCATCGAATATTTTATTTTCACATTTCTGCTCATTCAATATTTCTGCTAGCTCCGTGAAGTGTTCTGCAGATATATCCGAACGATAGACCAATGTTTTGCAAAATAATTTTCCTTGTTATTGATAAAGTGTAAAATTTGTCGTCGTAAAGTTAAAGCTTTTATCAAAATATGTCCTGCTGATAGCCAGCGAATCTTGCAGTAGTACGGTAAACCAACACTGTACGTTTCCTCGTCTAAAGTAAGCAACTGCCTAAATTCACGATGACGCATTGCATTTACGCGAATATAGTTGACAATCGCAATAGCTCTATCCAGAGCGTCTTGCAAAATGGTGAATATTGCGCAAAGATTTTGCTGATGCAAAATGTAGTGAAAGTTTTCATTTTTCCTCTGACGGAAGGTGCGCCATCAGAGCTGACACTAACTAAATTACTGTTTTATTTAATTGTAATCAATGAGACACATCTTCGTAACACTGAAAATCTTCAGTTAGAGCACGAATAAAATACGATTTAAAACTTGCGCGGAGTAATTTTTTTCATTATTTCTATGTCAGCAAATGGTGGATTAATGGCCTCTTTTTCCAAGTATATGTGCTACTTTGTAAGTAAGATCAACTGCAGTGGTATTTTTCTTTACGGAAGCACTAAAAGGCCTATTGATGATTTTCATTTTTCAAGTTTTGAAGCGTAGCTTGTCCATATCTACCTTCTAAATTGAAATATTTACGCTCTCTATGAGTCACATAGTGTTTATTTGCATTCACTTTTTTCAAAGTAGTTAAAACTGTATTACACAACAAACACACCACTTTATCTTTCACAGAAGTAACGAAAAAATCTAACTCTCAGTGTACATGAAATGTTCTGTTTTCTTCGTTTAATTTGCTTCTTTTACAATTTGACATGATGAAGAAAATACGAATATCAAATAATATCTTTAAGAAAGTTTGCTAGAAGTACAATCATACCATGTACTAGTAAAACCACAGAATTTGTAAAACAATAACCAAATGACTAAAAGCACGTTACAAGATTGAGAAATGACAAGTCACAAGCGTCCTTTTTAGAACATTAATAGCAAAAAAATAGTTTTTCTATTGAAATCAGGTAACATGTTTGGTGGTGTTACCTGTTTAAAGTAGGTGGCGCTCTAATATTTGAAGTATACAATCGGCTATTACCACCAGTAGTCACTGAAACTTGCATTCATACCGTTCTTTATTTAAATCTATTAACTTTCAAATTGTCCTAATATATATATTTAAATATTTAATACAAGGCCGCACAAGAAACTCACGGGGGCTGCATGTAGGCTCGAGGCCACACGTTCTCCACCCACCTATAATCTATACTATAATACGAATATTTAATTTCTTCACAGATTCGCAGATTTTGCAAGTCTTGACTTGTGTACTGGTACATTATTATGAAGCAGCAAAACACATTGTATTAGTTTTCTATAGCGTTTTTTTAATAGAATTTCTGAGACAATGTCTTAAGTTTGCATAATACCCTGATACTATTCTATTATTCTTCTTCATATGATCAATTAGCAAGATTTTTTGACAGCCTTGATTACCAATATTTATACAGCGAAATATTATAAATTTATTATTACCGGATTTTTTTTAAAATTCAGAGTTGTAATTCTGAACCCAAGATCCTTATCCGCTGTCAAGTTAGTCGGCTGATAATTTAATTTAAATCGGGTTCAGCTGTAAAAGTATTCATGTCGAATTTTGAAAATTGTATCTGTGCGGTTTATAGATTCAGAAAGAGTTTATTTGTTCATATAATGAGTGAAGTTTAAGGTGGATCATGCTACCTAAACGCGACCAATTCTGACAACCACAAGTAATAAGGAGGTTGCAAGGTGTTATGCAAACCTCCCTCTCTCGTCCTGACCCACCTGAAGATGGACGTCTCGTCGCTAACACCCTGTCGGCTAGCTCAATAGAAACGAATAGCGTGCGAGTCCCAAGATCGCTAGATGTTATGATGGCGCCACCGTATATTATTACCTGCAAGGTTCACCCCGTATATACGATAGCGGGTGGGACGCACGTAGCACCAAAAATAAGAGAGGCAGCTCCCTATCACTTGCTACTGTTATAAACGAGAGTCTTTGCTTTACCCAACACTTGTAGGGAAGGGAATCAAACAATACACAACTTATCAACAATTACAAGCTTTAATATTAAGAAGAAGTTCTTATATCACAACAAAGTGTCCAGATGCCAATTATACTATTCAGCAGTTATTATACAAGCAAAAGTTTAGGTAAATGATTAACATATCGAAATAAACTATAAAATTGAGATCAAAACGTTAAATGAAGATATATGAAATGCATAAGTAATCAAGAATAAGTAAGTAGAAGCATTAAATTTATAAACCAAATAAATATGAAATAAAAGAAATCTGAGTATAATATAAATTATAGCAAAAATATTACCTCACTGCAATAAATATATAAAGTGTAAATATAAATACTAGGTGGTATGGTACGATGTGATAATCTTAGAAACAAAATAAATAGCCACAAGCTACTAAAGTTAATATGCCACCCTACGAAATTAATGGGTAACGCCCCAGCAATGCTCCAGGCGTAATCTAGAGTTTTAATAAACAGGAACACCTGTTAAGTTAACATCACCCTGTATACACAGGTGATACAATGGTGAGAGATTAAGTTATTTAAACAATCTAAGATCAAGACAATATTAATTAGAACACAAATTAGGTATACATAATAGTGGTTCTTTCCAATAAAATTTACAGAGTAAAAAAAAAAAGGATAATTAGATCTTGACGTAACCCCAAATTAAGTTCGATGGCTCGACTGAAGGTTCTAAGCCTCGTTTTAAAATCTACACAACTACTGGCTGCTGGAGAAGCCAGACATCCAATAAATAAATTAACTAAAAGAATAAGTAAGAAAGTATCAGACGTTTAATGCCTTTCGAACAATGTAAGAGGGTGAAGCCCGGTAGCTGACTAAAGTTTGAGATTAAATTTCCAAAGGATGCACAGAGAAGGGTTAAGCTCCTCTCTAGTGCCTACTAGAGTTATAATAATCTAACAAATAAATCTTTAATAAAATTTTAAAAAGGATATTTCGGGGCGGATTAAAACCCACTTTTATTTAAGAAGAATTATATCAGCATCTACTTAGCTTAACAAATTTTAATGCAATGATTTCCAGAATTTCCTCCTTGTGATAGCCCTCACAGAAGTAGATCGGGATAGTTGATTTCAAATCAGTTCCAGTGGCGAACAGCCGCCATTTTGGAGACGCGGTCTAGTCGGGGCAAGATTACTTCGGATAGGAAGTTCTGGTGATATCAGATTCTTCGCAGATAGTAGTTTGAGGAACCCTAAACGGGACTTCTACAAAAGATCGCAATTCTAAGCGGCCAATCCAGAATTAAGAACCAAAATGTAGGTTACGGTCACCACGTGGTATATCTCACGATATAACCTTGAAGTAATATGTTCGGTTATAAGTGCTTGAAACCTGGGTTATTAGCTCCAATAATATATTAAATCCTAAGAAAGATAGAAGATTCGGAATAAGCAAAGATACAATAGATAAAGATATTTCTTACCGCAGAGAAAGTACAGAAAGTCATAAATTACAGGTCCAGCGCCATACAAGTTCGAAGAATGTATGCGGACGCCACACAGGAAACGAATAGATATCGATCCACGTCACAGACAAGATCGATAGACAGGTAATTTTGAAAAGAAGGGAATTTAATTTACGATAAAACATAAACAGGTGCAAGAGTGTACAGCAAGGTCAAAAAGAGACAAGGGGTTAATTAACACTTTCGCGGCCGAGGTAATTTCGAAAAAAAGTTCCAGTTATAATTTCCCTTTTAAATTATATTTATAATAAATTAGTTCACATACATTGACATATTACTATGAATTGTGATTTTTTAATTGCTTATTGACTTATGTTCACAATCCACAGTAGTTTTGCCGAATTAGACTCAGTTGGGTGGGCACCTTCCTTGAGCTTCTTTATCTTCAGGGTTAATTCTCACAAATATCGTGGTATAGAAGAGAAATAATAAGGATTAATTTAAGAAATAAAACTAACATCAACGCCACATACATATAATTCAAAAAAGAAAAGAAAAAAAAAATTCTACTTTAACAAGTATAAAGTAGGATTGTGACTTATTACGTCTCAAACTTAGAGAAAAACTCATGTAAAATATGACTGTTACATGAGATAAAAAAACTCTTAAATGAATCCCGAACAAAGATCTAAATAAATATAAACAAAATTTATTAGCTGTCATCAATTACTTTATCCCCTCAAAAATCAAACGTCAAATAGAACTTACTCTATTTGCACACGCCTCCAAAATTAATCATGCGCAATAACTCCAGCATGTAACAAACAAGTTTTCCCGCTTCCTACCATACTACGATAACTTAAATGAACAAAAACTATATTAAAAAAAAACAGTCTAATACGTTTTGTTAATATTTTAAATGATTACAAAATATTACAAACTAAAATTATAAATTTAAGAAGCTTCAGATTTCAATAGAATTATCACTACAAATATAGATATAAATATAATATTAAAAATACATACATTTAGTTTTGTATACGTCACGTCACAAAAACTATTAGAAGAGAGACTCGAGATAGGTCATTTAATTCAAATTACAAGTCTAAATACTCATAAAAAAATACGTAATGAATTTAAAATTACATCAACACACTACCAAAAACACACACCGTAATTATTCAAAATTTAATCTTGAATAAAATTAAGTTTTATCCAAAATTCAAAACACAACCTATCTGCATAAAAACTACTCAGTCTCTAAGGTATGATGAAGCAGGAAACAGCAAGCTACCCCTACCTAAATATAAAATATAAATCAACATAACAATAATATATCTATATTATTATAACTTCCTGCTTGGCGCGGACTACGAACATCAAAATAGGCCCGTGCATCCTACAGACATGGACAAAAATACACATTATAATAAATTGTTATATAAAATTTTAAATTTTTATATTTATTTCTCTGGAATAAAAATATACATAAATACAATAATTTTCATATCTTCTTTTGTTTCTTCTGCAGGGAAAAATCCACTGCAATATGTACCTATTTTTGTTTTATATGTCTTTTATAAAGAGGAAAATAGGTGCATATGTCAATGTATGTGAACTAATTTATTATAAATACAATTTATATTTTGCAGGAAACATATTACCGTCCATAAGCAGCAGGCAGTACAGCGGTCATACTTTCGTGTTGAGACTTGTATCGGCACTTATAATACTGCTAGTTGCCATTATTAGTGTTCAGTAGTTTGTTGTCTGTTAGAGTGTGTGCTTACCTGTGAATGAAACTGCAATAGATTTATGAAAAATCTGTGATTCTCAATATGAATAACCGTAACGTATTTTAGAGTTAGCAACGAAAAATTTTAATGCAAATGACGGTAAGTCGGTTTCTTTAAAAATATTTTTGTTTCTTTGAAACCAAATTTTGCAGATTCTAGCGATGAATCTAGTTTCGAAAATAATGAGACACCATCTAGTGATATAGAACCCTTTGTAAATTCAGGCTCAGACGATGAAGATTCTACATATATTCCAGAAAGTGACTCAGAATTATCTGAGCTTTCTCCATCGATTAAAACACAGTGTGGTCCTTCATATTCAGGAAACAATTACACAAATTTAGAAAATAATGAAGATGAAATGAATGATTCCGAAAATAATCCAAATCTTTTGAATCAAACAGAAATAGAGGGTGCAAATTTGGTTGAAGATCAAAGCACTGAATCAAAAGATTATTCTCTAGAAAATGTTGTGTGGAGTGAACCTAGAGGAAATCATATGGATTTTCCTTATGAACAAGAATCCGGGATCAAGCCCGAATATGCGGCAGCACTGGTAGATGCTGATCCATTAGCTGTCTATTTATTATTTATAGATGAAGAGATATTGGAGACCATGGTAACACAAACTAATTTGTATGCCAGTCAATTACTTCTCGCTTCCGAAGACGTAGCACCAAATTCCCGACTTCGAGATTGGTCTCCAACCTGTCAAATCGAAATGAAACATTTTTGGGACTACTAGGTTATATGGGCCTGGTTAAAATGCCAACTATGCGACATTATTGGAGCAAACATCCACTTTTCAAGAATGCCCTTATATCCAAAATAATGAGTAGAAATAGGTTCGAGCTTTTGTTAAAAATGTAGCATTTTAGTAATAATGATGATTGTCCAGTAGTAGACAGAGTTTATAAAATTGAACCACTTATCAACTTGTTTTTGACAAAATGTCAGGATGTTTATGTACCGGGAAAAGTAGTTTGTATCGATGAATCACTTATACCATTTCGTGGTCGTTTGCTGATCAAACAGTATATACCTAATAAAACCCATAAGTGTGGGCTAAAGATGTTCAAACTTTGCAGTGATAATGGTTTCACATGGAATATGAAGTTATATTCAGGGAAAGAGAAAGACCCATCCCTATCTGTTCCCATAAAAACTGTCTTCTTTCTAGCTAAGAATTTACTAAATACTGGAAGGACTATAATAGTTTTTGTTCATTTAAGTTATCGTAGTATGGTAGGAAGCGGGAAAACTTGTTTGTTACATGCTGGAGTTATTGCGCATGATTAATTTTGGAGGCGTGTGCAAATAGAGTAAGTTCTATTTGACGTTTGATTTTTGAGGGGATAAAGTAATTGATGACAGCTAATAAATTTTGTTTATATTTATTTAGATCTTTGTTCGGGATTCATTTAAGAGTTTTTTTATCTCATGTAACAGTCATATTTTACATGAGTTTTTCTCTAAGTTTGAGACGTAATAAGACTAATAAGTCACAATCCTACTTTATACTTGTTAAAGTAGAATTTTTTTTTCTTTTCTTTTTTGAATTATATGTATGTGGCGTTGATGTTAGTTTTATTTCTTAAATTAATCATTATTATTTCTCTTCTATACCACGATATTCGTGAGAATAAACCCTGAAGATAAAGAAGCTCAAGGAAGGTGCCCACCCAACTGAGTCTAGTTCGGCAAAACTACTGTGGATTGTGAACATAAGTCAATAAGCAATTAAAAAATCACAATTCATAGTACAATTGTATGACGTGAGCCAACGTGGGGCGAACAAAGGAAGAGAAAAGTCAATATATTGATGATGTAAATCAAGAAAAGGCGAACAAAGAAAAATTACAAATAAAATTATAATTAAACAATATAATTTTAAAAATGGAAAATATAAAACAAAGAATGGGTAATGCTAGTTACATGCATGAAGAAGGACACAATGAAAGCGGTCAACAGATGCTGGACATGTTGCACAAAATGATGCAAATGATGATGGAGGTAAAACAACAACAAGATGTTGAAGAACAACGACAAGAGGATAGGGAGAGAAGATTAGAGAGAAAATTGGAAGAGATAATGGATCAAATTGTGCCAATACTAGAAAATATTAGAAAATAATGAAGATGAAATGAATGATTCCGAAAATAATCCAAATCTTTTGAATCAAACAGAAATAGAGGGTGCAAATTTGGTTGAAGATCAAAGCACTGAATCAAAAGATTATTCTCTAGAAAATGTTGTGTGGAGTGAACCTAGAGGAAATCATATGGATTTTCCTTATGAACAAGAATCCGGGATCAAGCCCGAATATGCGGCAGCACTGGTAGATGCTGATCCATTAGCTGTCTATTTATTATTTATAGATGAAGAGATATTGGAGACCATGGTAACACAAACTAATTTGTATGCCAGTCAATTACTTCTCGCTTCCGAAGACGTAGCACCAAATTCCCGACTTCGAGATTGGTCTCCAACCTGTCAAATCGAAATGAAACATTTTTGGGACTACTAGGTTATATGGGCCTGGTTAAAATGCCAACTATGCGACATTATTGGAGCAAACATCCACTTTTCAAGAATGCCCTTATATCCAAAATAATGAGTAGAAATAGGTTCGAGCTTTTGTTAAAAATGTGGCATTTTAGTAATAATGATGATTGTCCAGTAGTAGACAGAGTTTATAAAATTGAACCACTTATCAACTTGTTTTTGACAAAATGTCAGGATGTTTATGTACCGGGAAAAGTAGTTTGTATCGATGAATCACTTATACCATTTCGTGGTCGTTTGCTGATCAAACAGTATATACCTAATAAAACCCATAAGTGTGGGCTAAAGATGTTCAAACTTTGCAGTGATAATGGTTTCACATGGAATATGAAGTTATATTCAGGGAAAGAGAAAGACCCATCCCTATCTGTTCCCATAAAAACTGTCTTCTTTCTAGCTAAGAATTTACTAAATACTGGAAGGACTATAATTACTGACAACTACTGTACAAGTATTGAACTAGCAAATCAGTTGTTGGACAAAAATACACATCTGTTAGGAGCTCTTAGGGCCAATCGCAGAGGTAATCCAAAAGAAGTAGTTAATAAAAAATTAAAAGTAGGAGAAATCATCGTGAAAGAAAATAGTAGAGGTATTTGTGTATGAAAATGGCGTGATAAGCGTGACATGAATTTTCTCTCGACCCTACATGGTAGTGAAATGGTAGAAGTTAGACAACGATCTGGAGGAACTGTTCAAAAACCGCAGGCTATTTTAGAAAATAATTCTGGAAAATCTTTAATTGATGTTTCGGATCAGATGGCTAGTTATAATACTGCACTTCGTAAATCAATCAATGGTATCGAAAAATAGCCCTCGAAGTCTTACTGGGTACCACAGTAGTAAACGCATATATTTTATACAAGAAAATCAATAATCAAAATAGTACAATATCCGAGTTCAGAACAAAAATTATAATGGGTTTGTTGGAAACTACCGATAATATTGAAGAGGAAGAAGAAATGAATACGCCTACAACATCATGAAAAAGATATATGAAAATGAACACACACACTTTTGCAAAACGAGATGGACCAGCAGCTAAATCTAGGAAATACTGTAGAGGCTGTTATGACAGAAAAAGATTACTAAATTAGAATAAAAGTAAGGTGAAAAAGGT
Source organism: Melolontha melolontha (assembly GCA_935421215.2). Classification (NCBI taxonomy): domain Eukaryota; kingdom Metazoa; phylum Arthropoda; class Insecta; order Coleoptera; family Scarabaeidae; genus Melolontha; species Melolontha melolontha. The sequence continues at coordinate 78,495,201 of OW285242.1, read as the reverse complement.
TACGACTTATTGCGTGCAGTGCGACGATCAACCTCACTATTGTTTAGACTTCTTCACAGCAAAACATAAGTAAATTACAAATAACATTTATAACTAAACAGAAAATATTTTATTTTATTTTTAATATTTTCCTTAGTAATATATAATAAGAAATAAAGTGTTATTTAGATAGATATGTGTCTCATATGTCTCGCATACTTCGCAAAAATATTTTTCCACCCTATACCTATTTGTCCAAAACTGTAGCGCAAAATTTAAATACTCGACTAACTGTAGTGTCCCGGAGGGCCACAGCGGTCATGTGCACACTACAGAATCAATGTACTCTCGGTCACAAGTGCCAGAAAAACCGTATGTATTGAGAGATACGAAACGGTCCCAGGTGACCGCCCTGACCTAATGGGAACATTACCCATCGGTCATTAATGACCGCTCTGGCCGCAAAAGTGTTAATATACCATAATTTAAGTTAAAACTCGTTAAGGGTCTACTTTAGTGCCCGAAAAATTACGATTTCAGAAATATGCAACCCACATTACAGCATACTACAACAGACCAGACCAAGACGCCCTGCTGAGAGGGTCGAAGGATTATGTAAATTAGCAAACAAATTTGATTATTGACACATCAGCTACTTGGGATTTATTTATGCCTTGTTTTCAGCAGATAGATGATCTGTGTATTTCCGCCTAAAATTTTTTGAATCGTAGATAAAGAATAGATGTATTATTATAACAAATGTAACTTAATAGGTTCTAATATAAAATAAGTAGTGTAGTAAAGCTACACAATTTTACCCATACATACCTAATTGAAATACTTACATGCTTGTGTAAAGTAAAAGACAAACAAATGTATTAACTTGTTTTCCTCTAAAAGTGGTTACGGCATTACCTGGCTTTCTAATCCTTCTTAGTCATTTAAAGTTAATCACCTGGTTACTTGGAAAAATGTATATAATTCGATAAAGATATGACGATATGATATTAGTGTTGGTGACCGTTGTAATTTTGAAATATAAACAACAATGGGACTTCACTCCCAAAAAAGATTGACAACCGCTGCAAAACGGAAAAGTAGAAAAATCGAATAGTGTCTCAACGTGATAATATTGTAGATAATGAAATTGTTTTCACTGAGACAAATTCGGCACGCGACGACAGTTTTGATTCGGATATATCAGATGAGGTTTTTATTGAAACAGAAAATTTAAACAATATTGCAAATTTTACTCTTGCTGGACGTAGGATTGTTGATATAAATCATCTGTTTACTGTTCTAAAAGGAATACGACATGATATGTTTGGCTGTGCTTTTCAAAATGTAGAAATAAAAGCGGAAAAACATTTTGGTTTTAAAAGTGTTTTTACGTATAAATGCAACATGTGTGGAATAACCGATACATTCAGTACTGAAAATGAAAATAAAAAATGTGGAGTAAATGAAGCAGCGGTGTGTGGAACTGTTGCAATAGGGGCGGGTCATTCACAATTAACAGAATTTTCCGCAGCTTTAGACATTCCTCAAATGTCTTCAGCAACGTATGCGCACATAGAAAGAAAAGTGCTAAAAAATACAGAGGAGTTAGCATTAAAAGAAATGCTAGCTGCAGGAAAGGAAGAACGTAAGTTGGCAATTGAAGCAGGAGAAATTGATAGCGACGGAATACCTTTTATAACTGTAACAGTGGATGGAGCTTGGTCAAAACGAAGTTACAAGTCTAATTATAACGCTCTCTCGGGCGTTGGGTGCGTAATTGGGACCAGAAGTAAAAAAGTTTTGTACGTAGGAGTAAAAAATAAAATGTGCAAATTTTGTAAAAATAAGGATAAAAAAAATGTTCCGTCTCATAAATGTTTTCAAAACTGGAACAGTTCTTCAACTTCTATGGAAGCAGCTATTATTCTAGATGGGTTTAGAATGTCAATAGAAATGCATAATTTGCGATATAAAACAATTATTGGTAATGGGGATAGTAGTGTATATAAAAAAATTCAAACAGCAAAACCTTACGGACCAACATATTTTATTGAAAAAATTGAGTGTCGAAATCATGTGCTTCTGTACGAAAATACGAGAAACTTCAAAAACTCCTCGATCAGATATGTGTATACGAAATTTTTTACGGCAGAATATTCTTAAATTTAGAACAGCTGTAGTTAGTGCCATAAAGTACCGCAAAAATGAAAATGTTTCTTTTCAACAAAAAATTGAAAACTTAAAAAATGATATTCTCAATGGACCTGCCCACATATTTGGAGAACATAGTAACTGTGCTAGCTATTTTTGTAGTAAAGATGGTAACAATGGTAACAATTCAAATACTATTGATTACAAACATTTCAAAAGCAGTGCTGTATGTGATATATTTTTTCAGTCTTTGAATAGAGTAGCCAATTTATCCTCCAGTTTACTTTATGACGTAGACAATAACGCCGTAGAATCCTTCAATTCTGTTGTGAATAAATTCGTGGGAGGAAAAAGAATAAATTTTTCGCTGGGAGGCTCGTACCAAGGGAGATGTTTTGCGGCAGCCATAAATTATAATAATAAAGAGACATTTGTATATACATTTGTTAAGAAAACTAATGGGGATAATTTTAACGGTGTATATTTGGAAAAATTCAAAAATCTTAAACTAAATCAAGCAATAAAAAAGAAAAGCAAACAAAATAAAATTCGAATTCAAAGTGCTGATTCGGATTACGGAGGGTGCAAAATCGTGGTACCTGACATGCCTATTCCGGAATACGAAAGCAAGAGAAAACAATTTCTTGATGAATTGTTATCTGATTGTCATAATATTCAAATTAGGACGGTGAATCAGAGACATAACAACGAATGGGAAAAAGAGAGACAGATAAGATTAACGGCAAGTAACTTTGGCAAGATTTGTAAAATGAGAGAAAAAACAGACACGGCTAGTACAATAAAACATATGCTGTATACTAATAGATTCAATAATAAAAAACTACCACATTCTCTACAGTATGGCATAGATAATGAAGAAAGGGCCAAGCAAAAATTTATGGAAGGAAATTACAAATTTGAAAGTTGAGGCATGCGGTTTGTTAATTGACGAGAAGAAAAAATTTTTAGGTGCCACTCCAGACGGATTAATTGGATTCGATTCTATTGTCGAAATAAAATGTCCTTATTCAGCGCGTGATAAATTAATACATGAAGCCATTAACGAAAAATTAATTAATTATTGCACCTTAGATGCAAATGATAGTAACAAAATTTTGCTAAAACCTTTTGATAATTGTATGTATCAAGTGCAGGGACAACTCCACATCACCAAAAGAGAGAAATGTTATTTCGTAGTTTATACTAAACACGATTTGAAATATATAGTAATAGAACGAAATGATGGTTTCTGGAATCATCATATGATTGAACATCTGGAAAAATTTTATATCAATGCAATGCTTCCAGAAATAATTGACGCGAGGTATCATAGAGATCAATCTATAAGAAGTATTATGAAAAAAGATCTCTAATTATTTTTTATTCTAATTTTTTTTAAATACAAACTATTTACTTATGTAAATACAGTAATTTATTAGCTGCAAATTAGTTTGTTAACATATAAATGACTAGAAAATTCATCTTTGATGTTTAGTCTCCGATCCGCACTTAATTTGCGGTGATTATTATGGATCAAAATTCTCTTAAAACTCAATCAAAGGTAATTTAATTAGCCATTGAACCAGTTGCAGCATTTATTTCAATATTTACGCCGATTTATTGGTTGATAAGTTAATATTGTTATAGGTAGAAGCCTGTGGAGCCAATTTACATAATCCTTTGACCCCTGATCAATCTATAAGAAGTATTATGAAAAAAGATCTCTAATTATTTTTTATTCTATTTTTTTTTAAATACAAACTATTTACTTATGTAAATGCAGTAATTTATTAGCTGCAAATTAGTTTGTTCACATATAAATGACTAGACCCTCTCAACATGACGTCTTGGTACCTACCTACCTTGTACTCTATTTTACCGTGTGCTGTAATGTGGGCTGCATATTTTCAGGGACGTTGAGTATCGGATGCCTGTTTTTTACTTTTATTTTTATTGATAACTAAACAACTTTTACATCTAGACAAAAACGGGCTGTATAGCTACCTAGATATTATAAATACCTACAACACAAACATTTCATAACTCCATTAGCTGGCCTGGTTATCTCTAAATTTGTCCGGATAGATTTTCTGTTTTTTATCGATAAAAGTCAAACCGTACAAAAATTTTGAAAAAAACGTAAATACCTACCTAGTTTTTATTGATACATGGTCATACATACATCGAGCGGTCTTTCAACTTTTAATTTGAAGCCAAAAAAAGGCCGGAAAAATACACTCATTTCAGTGTGGGATTGCCGGGTATAGCGTAGAGCCTTAAGGCTCTACGCTATACCCGGCAATCCCACACTGAAATGAGTGTATTTTTCCGGCCTTTTTTTGGCTTCAAATTAAAAGTTGAAAGACCGCTCGATGTATGTATGACCATGTATCAATAAAAACTAGGTAGGTATTTACGTTTTTTTCAAAATTTTTGTACGGTTTGACTTTTATCGATAAAAAACAGAAAATCTATCCGGACAAATTTAGAGATAACCAGGCCAGCTAATGGAGTTATGAAATGTTTGTGTTGTAGGTATTTATAATATCTAGGTAGCTATACAGCCCGTTTTTGTCTAGATGTAAAAGTTGTTTAGTTATCAATAAAAATAAAAGTAAAAAACAGGCATCCGATACTCAACGTCCCTGAAAATATGCAGCCCACATTACAGCACACGGTAAAATAGAGTAGGTACCCAAGACGTCATGTTGAGAGGGTCTAGTCATTTATATGTGAACAAACTAATTTGCAGCTAATAAATTACTGCATTTACATAAGTAAATAGTTTGTATTTAAAAAAAAATAGAATAAAAAAAATTAGAGATCTTTTTTCATAATACTTCTTATAGATTGATCTCTATGATACCTCGCGTCAATTATTTCTGGAAGCATTGCATTCATATAAAATTTTTCCAGATGTTGAATCATATGATGATTCCAGAAATCATCATTTCGTTCTATTACTATATATTTCAAATCGTGTTTAGTATAAACTACGAAATAACATTTCTCTCTTTTGGTGATGTGGAGTTGTCCCTGCACTTGATACATATAATTATCAAAAGGTTTTAGCAAAATTTTGTTACCATCATTTGCATCTAAGGTGCAATAATTAATTAATTTTTCGTTAATGGCTTCATGTATTAATTTATCACGCGCTGAATAAGGACATTTTATTTCGACAATAGAATCGAATCCAATTAATCCGTCAGGAGTGGCGCCTAAAAATTGTTTCTTCTCGTCAATGAACAAACCGCATGCCTCAACTTTCAAATTTGTAATTTCCATAAATTTTTGCTTGGCCCTTTCTTCATTATCTATGCCATACTGTAGAGAATTTGGTAGTTTTTTATTATTGAATCTATTAGTATACAGCATATGTTTTATTGTACTAGCCGTGTCTGTTTTTTCTCTCATTTTACAAATCTTGCCAAAGTTACTTGCCGTTAATCTTATCTGTCTCTCTTTTTCCCAATCGTTGTTATGTCTCTGATTCACGGTCCTAATTTGAATATTATGACAATCAGATAATGACAATTCATCAAGAAATTGTTTTCTCTTGCTTTCGTATTCCGGAATAGGCATGTCAGGTACCACGATTTTGCACGCTCCGTAATCCGAATCAGCACTTTGAATTCGAATTTTATTTTTTTTGCTTTTCTTTTTTATTGCTTGATTTAGTTTAAGATTTTTGAATTTTTCCAAATATACACAGTTAAAATTATCCCCATTAGTTTTCTTAACAAATGTATATACAAATGTCTCTTTATTATTATAATTTATGGCTGCCGCAAAACATCTCCCTTGGTACGAGCCTCCCAGCGAAAAATTTATTCTTTTTCCTCCCACGAATTTATTCACAACAGAATTGAAGGATTCTACGACGTTATTGTCTACGTCATAAAGTAAACTGGAGGATAAATTGGCTACTCTATTCAAAGACTGAAAAAATATATCATATAGAGCACTGCTTTTGAAATGTTTGTAATCAATAGTATTTGAATTGTTACCATTGTTACCATCTTTACTACAAAAATAGCTAGCACAGTTACTATGTTCTCCAAATATGTGGGCAGGTCCATTGAGAATATCATTTTTTAAGTTTTCAATTTTTTGTTGAAAAGAAACATTTTCATTTTTGCGGTAATTTATGGCACTAACTACAGCTGTTCTAAATTTAAGAATATTCTGCCGTAAAAAATTTCGTATACACATATCTGATCGAGGAGTTTTTGAAATTTCTCGTATTTTCGTACAGAAATTTCGCAACACATGATTTCGACACTCAATTTTTTCAATAAAATATGTTGGTCCGTAAGGTTTTGCTGTTTGAATTTTTTTATATACACTACTATCCCCATCACCAATAATAGTTTTATATCGCAAATTATGCATTTCTATTGACATTCTAAACCCATCTAGAATAATAGCTGCTTCCATAGAAGTTGAAGAACTGCTCCAGTTTTGAAAACATTTATGAGACGGAACATTTTTTTTATCGTTATTTTTACAAAATTTGCACATTTTATTTTTTACTCCTACGTACAAAACTTTTTTAGTTCTGGTCCCAATTACGCACCCAACGCCCGAGAGAGCGTTATAATTAGACTTGTAACTTCGTTTTGACCAAGCTCCATCCACTGTTACAGTTATAAAAGGTATTCCGTCGCTATCAATTTCTCCTGCTTCAATTGCCAACTTACGTTCTTCCTTTCCTGCAGCTTGCATTTCTTTTAATGCTAACTCCTCTGTATTTCTTAGCACTTTTTTTTCTATGCGCGCATACGTTGCTGAAGACATTTGAGGAATGTCTAAAGCTGCGGAAAATTCTGTTAATTGTGAATGACCCGCCCCTATTGCAACAGTTCCACACACCGCTGCTTCATTTACTCCACATTTTTTATATTCATTTTCAGTACTGAATGTATCGGTTATTCCACACATGTTGCATTTATAAGTAAAAACACTTTTAAAACCAAAATGTTTTTCCGCTATTATTTCTACATTTTGAAAAGTACAGCCAAACATATCATGTCGTATTCCTTTTAGAACAGTAAATAGATGATTTATATCAACAATCCTACGTCCAGCAAGAGTAAAATTTGCAATATTGTTTAAATTTTCTGTTTCAATAAAAACCTCATCTGATATATCCGAATCAAAACTGTCGTCGCGTGCCGAATTTGTCTCAGTGAAAACAATTTGATTATCTACAATATTATCACGTTGAGACACTATTCGATTTTTTATCCGAATTTGTTTCATCAACTGTTTTCTACTTTTCCGTTTTGCAGCGGTTGTCAATCTTTTTTGGGAGTGAAGTCCCATTGTTAATTATATTTCAAAATTACAACAGTCACCAACACTAATATACGTATGCAATCTTTCGCATACGAATAGCTAATGAAAATAGTCCGAATATAATGCTAACGCACAGCAAAATTTTCCAAAATAGAAAAATCGCTCCGAAAATACAAGCACAATTGACAAGAACTAACAAAAGCACAGCAAATTCACTTATAATCACATGCAAAGCACAAGATGGTAAAAACCAATTGACCTTATGTTCAAGTATTCATCATATTTATAATTTTTTTTTGACATTCCCACCCCTTATTTTTTAAGATAGGTGGGAGCAGAAAGTTGTTTATCATATGGTCATATCTTTATCGAATTATATACATTTTTCCAAGTAACCAGGTGATTAACTTTTAATGACTAAGAAGGATTAGAAAGCCAGGTAATGCGAGTTCTATACACTTGTATAATTATGAACAAATAAATATATTATTATTATTATTATTATATTATTATATTATTATTTCAATTAGGTATGTATGGGTAAAATTGTGTAGCTTTACTACCCTACTTATTTTATATTAAAACCTATTAAGTTACATTTGTTATAATAATACATCTATTCTTTATCTACGATTCAAAAAATTTTAGGCGGAAATACACAGATCATCTATCTGCTTAAAACAAGTCATAAATAAATCCCAAGTAGCTGATGTGTCAATAATCAAATTTGTTTGCTAATTTACATAATCCTTCCACCATCTCAGCAGGGCGTCTGGGTACCTGTCCGCTGTAGTGAGCTGTAATGTGGGTTGCATATTTCTGAAATGGTAATTTTTCGGGCACTAAAGTAGACCCTTAAGATTGACCAAACGAACGTCTAGAAATCTGCCATAAGCTAGATAAATTAAATGTTGTGAGATGGCGCTCCGAGAGAGAGTAAATAATTATTTCGCTAAATAAAGTAAATTAACAGAGATAAATAGACAAATATGCTCCCAGATAGATTCACGAAATTCTAAAAGAATTTCTACTAAATTAGATTTGAATAAAAGAATCAAAAACTGATTTACAAACAGATACTAAATGCAACGTGACTGAGCATTAAAATATATTCAAGATGTCGGACCATGTCCAACAGAAGAAATACGATTATAGCGACATCCAAGATAATTGAACATAAGTAAATTTCAAGAGTAAACCAAGTTTGAAGTAGCCCAAAACGTATGAAAATTAATATCAAAAATGAATAAAATAATGAAACACGAAAAAGGTGAAATTTGAAAGTTCTAAATGGATACATGTTGGAAAATAATGAAATAACTTCAACATAAATTACCGAATGATCTCAAAATGATTTTCGAGGGTAACAATCAATATTAAGTGCCTTACAATCTAACCCAAGCCAACATTATTTATGAAAGAATACTTGCTCTCCGTATAAAAGATATTCTATCTTATTTTCATGTTACATTTTGGTACAAAGCCTTTCCCAGTGGAGGGAAGGGGCGCATTAATTAACGATGATCCAGAACCCGCGAAAACTCGAATAGTGCCAAAAATCCAAAATCGTATATTACAAATTTGATACTTAAAGGCCTCTGTTATAGCCAATGAAAATTTATGTATCGGGAAAAACTAGCATTTTATGGATACCAACAACTATCTTACATACTGGCAGAATTCAGGCTGACAGCTCTATAAATTACCACAATAAAAACTCCTTCTCCAAACAATTATAAATTACATAAACCCAAACGTCATCTATCGATAACACTGGTCTGCACCCAAAAAACTGCATAGGAAAAATACTATATTCTCAGGTATTCATGCTGCAAAAATCGTGTTTGTAATTTCATTTAGAGTGAAACTCCTATACAAAAAGGTTTTGTTTAAGTATGACAATATGTAAGCACGTATAAAGCGTTTGTACAATATGAAACAAACATGTAAATAATTTACATATCTGTAACTATGCACATGGACAATACACCTCGTATTTCCAGCATTTACTTCAGCTTAATACATATGTTTCTGCCATCTAGGCGTCCTCAGTTAAGCTAGTGAAGCAATGTATACAGAGTTATACAAACCTGTTATAAGCAACTGGTTTGTATTTATATTTACTGAAATAGCCCGCATAGATCAAGCAAGTTCCGTCCTACAAGAAGACAACTATTTAATAATTGACATCTTACGGACGAAAGAGACTTTGTCTGGAGGGCTACCTATCGTTCGAACAGCTAAGCTGCTTCAGGAAACTATAAAATACGTATGTAGATGTAGTCCATTAACAACCAGCCAGATGACGGTAAATATACAAAAAGGTTTTGTTTAAGTATGATAATAAATTAAGCACGTATAAAGCGTTTGTACAATGTGAAACAAACATGTAAATAATTTACGTATCTGTAACTATGCACATGGACAATACACCTCGTATTTTCAACATTTACTTCTGCTTAATACATATGTTTCTGCCATCTAGGCGTCCTCAGTTAAGCTAGTGAAGCAATTTATACAAATTAATACAAACCTGTTATAAACAACTGGTTTGTATCTGTATTTAAATTTACTGAAATAGCCCGCATAGATCAAGCAAGTTGCGTCCTATAAGAAGACAACTATTTAATAATTGACATCTTACGGGCGAAAGAGACTTTGTCTGGAGGGCTACCTATCGTTCGAACAGCTCTAGCTGATACGGGAAACGATAAAATACGTATGTAGATGTAGTCCATTAACAACCAGCCACATGGCGGTAAATATACAAAAAGGTTTTGTTTAAGTATGACAATACGTTAAGCACGTATAAAGCGTTTGTACAATATGAAACAAACATGTAAATAATTTACATATCTGTAACTATGCACATGGACAATACACCTCGTATTTTCAGCATTTACTTCTGCTTAATACATATGTTTCTGCCATCTAGGCGTCCTCAGTTAAGCTAGTGAAGCAATGTATACAAATTAATACAAACCTGTTATAAACAACTGGTTTGTATCTGTATTTAAATTTACTGAAATAGCCCGCATAGATCAAGCAAGTTCCGTCCTATAAGAAGACATCTATTTAATAATTGACATCTTACGGGCGAAAGAGACTTTGTTTGGAGGGCTACCTATCGTTCGAACAGCTAAGCTGCTTCGGGAAACGATAAAATACGTATGTAGATGTAGTCCATTAACAACCAGCCAGATGGCGGTAAATATACAAACAGGTTTTGTTTAAGTATGACAATACGTTAACCACGTATAAAGGGTTTGTACAATATGAAACAAACATGTAAATAAATTAGATATCTGTAACTATGCACATGGACAATACACCTCGTATTTTCAGCATTTACTTCTGCTTAATACATATATTTCTGCCATCTAGGCGTCCTCAGTTAAGCTAGTGAAGCAATGTATACAAATTAATACAAACCTGTTATAAACAACTGGTTTGTATCTGTATTTAAATTTACTGAAATAGCCCGCATAGATCAAGCAAGTTCCGTCCTATAAGAAGACAACTATTTAATAATTGACATCTTATGGGCGAAAGAGACTTTGTCTGGAGGGCTACCTATCGTTCGAACAGCTAAGCTGCTACGAGAAACGATAAAATACGTATGTAGATGTAGACCATTAACAACCAGCCAGATGGCGGTAAATATACAAAAAGGTTTTGTTAATGTATGACAATACGTTAAGCACGTATAAAGCGTTTGTACAATATGAAACAAAAATGTAAATAATTTACATATCTGTAACTATGCACATCGACAATACACCTCGTATTTTCAGCATTTACTTCTGTTTAATACATATGTTTCTGCCATCTTGGCGTCCTCAGTTAAGCTAGTGAAGCAATGTATACAAATTAATACAAACCTGTTATAAACAACTGGTTTGTATCTGTATTTAAATTTACTGAAATAGCCCGCATAGATGAAGCAAGTTCCGTCCTATAAGAAGACAACTATGAAGACAACTATAATTGACATCTTACGGGCGAAAGAGACTTTGTCTGGAGGACTACCTATCGTTCGAACAGCTAAGCTGCTACGGGAAACGATAAAATACGTATGTAGATGTAGTCCATTAACAACTAGCCAGATGGCGGTAAATATACAAAAAGGTTTTGTTTAAGTATGACAATACGTTAAGCACGTATAAAGCGTTTGTACAATATGAAACAAAGATGTAAATAATTTACATATCTGTAACTATGCACATGGACAATACACCTCGTATTTTCAGCATTTACTTCTGCTTAATACATATGTTTCTGCCATCTAGGCGTCCTCAGTTAAGCTAGTGAAGCAATGTATACAAATTAATACAAACCTGTTATAAACAACTGGTTTGTATCTGTATTTAAATTTACTGAAATAGCCCGCATATATCAAGCAAGTTCCGTCCTATAAGAAGACAACTATTTAATAATTGACATCTTGCGGGCGAAAGAGACTTTGTCTGGAGGGCTACCTATCGTTCGATCAGCTGAGCTGCTACGGGAAACGATAAAATACGTATGTAGATGTAGTCCATTAACAACCAGCCAGATGGCGGTAAATATACAAAAAGGTTTTGTTTAAGTATGACAATACGTTAAGCACGTATAAAGCGTTTGTACAATATGAAACAAACATGTAAATAATTTACATATCTTTAACTATGCACATGGACAATACACCTCGTATTTTCAGCATTTACTTCTGCTTAATACATATGTTTCTGCCATCTAGGCGTCCTCAGTTAAGCTAGTGAAGCAATGTATACAAATTAATGCAAACCTGTTATAAACAACTGGTTTGTATCTGTATTTAAATTTACTGAAATAGCCCGCATAGATCAAGCAAGTTCCGTCCTATAAGAAGACAACTATTTAATAATTGACATCTTACGGACTACATCTACATACGTATTTTATCGTTTCCCGTGGCAGCTTAGCTGTTCGTACGATAGGTAGCCCTCCAGACAAAGTCTCTTTCGCCCGTAAGATGTCAATTATTTAGTAGTTGTCTTCTTATAGGACGGTACTTGCTTGATCTATGCGGGCTATTTCAGTAAATTTAAATACAGATACAAACCAGTTGTTTATAACAGGATTGTATTAATTTGTATACATTGCTTCACTAGCTTAACTGAGGACGCCTAGATGGCAGAAACATATGTATTAAGCAGAAGTAAATGCTGAAAATACGAGGTGTATTGTCCATGTGCATAGTTACAGATATGTAAATTATTTACATGTTTGTTTCATATTGTACAAACGCTTTATACGTGCTTAACGTATTGTCATACTTAAACAAAACCTTTTTGTATATTTACCGCCATTTGGCTGGTTGTTAATGGACTACATCCACATATGTATTTTATCGTTTCCCGTAGCAGCTTAGCTGTTCGAACGATAGGTAGCCCTCCAGACAAAGTCTCTTTCGCCCGTAAGATGTCAATTATTAAATAGTTGTCTTCTTATAGGACGGAACTTGCTTGATCTATGCGGGCTATATCAGTAAATTTAAATACAGATACAAACCAGTTGTTTATAACAGGTTTGTATTAATTTTTATACATTGCTTCACTAGCTTAACTGAGGACGCCTAGATGGCATAAAGATATGTATTAAGCAGAAGTAAATGCTGAAAATACGAGGTGTATTGTCCATGTGCATAGTTACAGATATGTAAATTATTTACATGTTTGTTTCATATTGTACAAACTCTTTATACATACGTGCTTAACGTATTGTCATACTTAAACAAAACCTTTTTGTATATTTACCGCCATCTGGCTGGTTGTTAATGGACTACATCTACATACGTATTTGATCGTTTCCCGTAGCAGCTTAGCTGTTCGAGCGATAGGTAGCCCTCCAGACAAAGTCTCTTTCGCCCGTAAGATGTCAATTATTAAATAGTTGTCTTCTTATAGGACGGAACTTGCTTGATCTATGCGGTCTATTTCAGTAAATTTAAATACAGATACAAACCAGTTGTTTATAACAGGTTTGCATTAATTTGTATACATTGTTTCACTAGCTTAACTGAGGACGCCTAGATGGCAGAAACATATGTATTAAGCATAAGTAAATGCTGAAAATACGAGGTGTATTGTCTATGTGCATAGTTACAGATATGTAAATTATTTACATGTTTGTTTCATATTGTACAAACGCTTTATACGTGCTTAACGTATTGTCATACTTAAACAAAACCTTTTTGTATATTTACCGCCATCTGGCTGGTTGTTAATGGACTACATCTACATACGTATTTTATCGTTTCCCGTAGCAGCTTAGCTGTTCGAACGATAGGTAGCCCTCCAGACAAAGTCTCTTTCGCCCGTAAGATGTCAATTATTAAATAGTTGTCTTCTTATAGGACGGAGCTTGCTTGATCTGTGCGGGCTATTTCAGTAAATTTAAATACAGATACAAACCAGTTGTTTATAACAGGTTTGTATTAATTTGTATACATTGCTTCACTAGCTTAACTGAGGACGCCTAGATGGCAGAAACATATGTATTAAGCAGAAGTAAATGCTGAAAATACGAGGTGTATTGTCCATGTGCATAGTTACAGATATGTAAATTATTTACATGTTTGTTTCATATTGTAGTGAAACTCCTGTTTAGTGAAAAGTGAGAAATGTTACTGGCTAGGTTGAGCATGTTTATACATGCTTACCAGAGTATTAGGAATTACTATAAATAAGTGTAGATATTGTCAGATTTGTCAGTCATGTTTCAAGATAATAAATAACTTCACGATCTTGGTTGCGGTATAGGGCACACTCGGTTTACATTTTGCATTCAAACGTGACTGTACTCGTGTTTTTAGTTAAATATTATGACTGCGAGAGATTGTGTCATATCTTCTTACAATTTTTGTTTTATTTGTTGTGATACAATGTCAAAAGTCAACAAAGAAACAAGAACGACATTGCAGCAAAATTATATTTTTTTTACTTCAACTTGAAACCTGAGGATCAAAGCAAAGGCTGGGCTCCTCATAAGGTGCACATAAGTTGCGAGGAAGATCTGCGTTTATGGTTTAAGGGTTAAAAAATACGAATTTCGTTTTGGCACTCCTATGATATGACGTAAACCGCAAAACCACACTATCGACTGCTAGTTCTGTTCGTTAGATGTAAAAGGTTTCAATACAAAAAATAAAAAGAAAATATCTTACCCAAACTTAATTCAGCTATTCGTCTAGTGTCTCCGGACAAATAGCCTCCATAGCTCTGGTATACCAGTTCCACAGCTACCTTCCAGTTTGGATGATATTCCGAGTGATTCCGAAGATGGAAACACATTACTGCCCCAGGACGAACCCATTTCAATTTTTTGACCTGATTACAGATGTAAACTTTTCGAAACATGCTGTCGAATTGCTGGAGCAAGACTTAAAAATAAAAATCTGTTGTCAGCCAGAACTTCATGTTCAAGGACTAACGAAGTGTTATGAAATATAATGTGATTCATCTGGGTGAATGTACCTGATGTTGGTAAATGGGGATTATTTTTGAATTCAGCAGACTACAAATTTTTTTTGCAGACCTGTGTAATCAAAGAATTTTAAACACTTGGTGTCCTTTCTAACTCCACCAAATCAGTTAGGGTTGTGTTGGGTTGATAAGTGTTTTTATGTTCAGTCATTATATCTTAAGCTATATCTCAAGCTAAAATTATAACCGATAAACATTTTTCGCTTTCTGACATATATGTAATTTTAGAAAAATTCAATTCCATTGATATATTTTGAATATCTTTCTTCATATCTCCAAAACGCGGTAATTTTCGAAAAAATTGTTTCACAAACAATTCCATTAAATCTCTCCTCATATTAGTTACAATCCTATTTACAATATTTTTCGCAACTCCGTCATAACTGTAAAAACGAAGCAGACACTCTTTGTAGATAAAAATATATTTTTGTTTATTACATAACGTTTTTTCAAAAGCAAAACATTATAAACCTAATATAATACATTACGCAAAAAAATATATTCCCAAGAATTGCGTAATTTTTCCTTTCCTCCGTCGTTTTAAGCTTCTGTTCCTGTTTAAGATGATAATGCCTTTATAAATAAAATTTTATATGGGTGTTGAGTTTTGCTATAATGCGGGAGCGCAGGTTTTATAGAACACAGTATTTATAACGTGAACGCAATAAATTGTCACTGTAGGAAACTAATTTATCGACTGTTTTACCAAGTAGACGACACGGAATCGTGTTTTTCAGTAAAAAAATGCTGATACCAATAATTCAAGCTAATGTAGAAATTTTATTTTATTATACGTATATATTTTTAACTCATGGCGAATGATGAAACTCTTTTCTCCTTGGCTAAAACTTTTTCATGAATCACGACGATAAAAAATAAATTTAAGATCCGTTCTGGAATTCAAACTAAGTAGAAGGTTTAATCGCCAGAAAGAAAAAAATGTTCAATTATATGGAGAATTAATATTTATAGGAGAGAGAGAGAGAAAAAAATAGAAAAATAGAGAAGCGGTTCTATGAGGAAGCAGTATTTATTTATTTGTTATGATACTATATATATATATTGTTGTGAGGCAATTTTCTTAATTAATTAATTCTTTTCTAATAAGATATCGGTTTCAACAATGTTATATCTTGAATGTTCAGATTTGTGAAGTTTTACTTTATAGTAAGAATTTTTTAATTTTGATATGGGTTCATAATTGGTTTTGAAATCATGATACCATATAATATTATGTTATATTTAATTTTGCTTATTAGTAAATTTACTTCGACTTATTTGCGCGAGATTTTGGATTTTTAAAACCAACTATGTTCTATCTTTCTTTTGAGCAAATATCTGTAAATTTTGTTATTTGTTTGACTTATGTGAACTTCATTTACAAGATTTGTAATTGAGATTATGTGGGTGGATTTTCTTATAATGTTATCTTTTATATTATTTTAGAAACCATTGTATAAATTTCTTAGAATATCTGATTTATACTTTTACAAAATTTCTGATGGGAGTCTTGACGACGAAAAACATTATTATTGATATTATTTTTCTGACGGATATAAAAAAATTTTTATCTGCATTTTATAAATTTAGTTTTATCATTATTCCGATTATATACCGTAAAAAAATATGTTTATGGACATTTATTGTACATAAAGAAGTGATATAATAAGTACTCTGGATATATTATCCATATAAGAAGAACATAGATATGCATGTGATTACTGAAGAATAGATTTATATGAAAGGAACGCTCTTAAAGAAGAAATCATATTTCCTTTGGATTATTTTGGTACAAGAACATCTCTTCAGGAACTTAGACTGAACATAACCTGGTGGGAGATTCTGCAAAATTGTATCATAAGCATCGCAGTGACTAGGATAGTATCCAGTAGTTTGAATTAAGCAATTGACAGCCAATCTTGATGTTATAATTGGAAACTTTCCTGAGAACTTCATCCAAAGAATATAATGAAATTGTGAATTACAAAATTTAACGTATTTATCAGGTATTTAAGTGAAATTGTAATATATAGATTTGTTAAAGATATAACATTACTCGAAGTCACTTATCTATATAATATTTACTCACGTCATCTCAAACGTCATTTTACTTTGCTTTTAAATGTCAGATTTGGTAATTATATTTGGAAATTTTTAAACTTTGTCAATTTAGAACTTGACATACGGACAAGTTTTCTAGAATTTGTATAGGCAATCCATTTCCTATTATTAAACGAATGTTAGCACAGTATTATATTATATTACGTACATAATTTAGTTTTTTTTAAATGTCTCATTGAATTCTTTTTATTGATATCTTGTGATAATCAATATAACATTATTTAAATATATTTCTTTACATAAATTTGACTTTTCTGTTTTATTTCATGTATTAGTAGATGTCTGTCTGTGTATCGAGAACTTACTTTGAGACCCTTGAGAATAAGTAGTATTCTTGCAATTATTATTATCTATATCTGAAGATTTTGAGCTAGCCTTTTTGTTACTTCATTTTATTTTTCATTCATCATTATTTCAGCCACTTCACATTATATCAATATATATATATACATGGTAGATTTAATTAGTTGGCGATTTAAGGTCTGGTTTTACTTAAAAATGTATATATTTAAAACAATCTTACATGTTTCGAAACATGTAAGATTGTTTTCTCTATTCCGGTGTCGTAAAGTGCTAATCACAATACGCCGTTGCTTGGTTACACAGTATCGTAATATATTACTTTACCGCATTTTTTAAATTTTTAAATTTTTTTTTTCGAAATTGGTGACAAGTGTAATAAATAACTAAATCGTTTAAAAGTTAGATATGGTTAGATATGAACGTATGACAGTGATAAAAATCTAAACAAAAATTATAGAGAGAATAGAAGAGATAATTGCTAAAACTTTATTAGTATTAATTATACAAAAAAAAAATAAAAGGCGTTCGACAGACTCTTACTAAAGGAGTGTATCTATAATTTCGTTAACAAAGCTAGTCGCTATAAATACTAGAATTGAGATTACTTATCATTGTGTATACTGCAATGGTTATATACTTTTACTGTAACACTAGAAGATTCGTGGGCATTAGTAGATATTCCAGGCAAATTCTGGGAACACACTACATTTTGTTTGAATCCCTGCTGATTCACATTAACTAATAAATCACTGTCCATTGAACTAGAAGTTGATGGATTCTCTGTGATTTTAGTAGACATAATAGGTACAGTGTTAGATAGTATTTAAGCAACCTCTAATTTTTTCTTGATGGAATTATCAATGTAACCTTCAGCCACAGCGGTAGATTTACATCCTCCATGGCGCTTAATTGTAATTAAATCTCCTCCACTATTAGTCAAATATGTTACACTAGATCGTCTAAAGCAATGTCCAGTGAAGAGTTCAGGATTAGATAATTTCAAGTAAGTAGGAATACTTTTTGGTACTTTTCCTATTGTATTAATACCTATTGGAATATTTACACACAAGCCATTTCTATATTGCAGGAAAAAACGCCTATGTGTAACATGATTGGGACAAAGATGATAATATTTTATACCAAATCACTCCATAACCTTTGAGTCATAATAAATTGTCTAGGAACATAAGTTTTAGTTTTTAGCACGTCAACCATTATGGCATCATTTTTAAACTGTATATCATCTATAATCATGTTTGTTAGTTCTTCACGACGGCAAGCTCCACTAAAGCCCATATCTGTAACTATGCACATGGACAATACACCTCGTATTTTCAGCATTTACTTCTGCTTAATACATATGTTTCTGCCATCTAGGCGTCATCAGTCAAGCTAGTGAAGCAATGTATACAAATTGATACAAATCAATTAAACAAATGATTTGTATCTGTATATATATTTTACTGAAATCACCCACAAAGATAAAGCAAGTTTCGTCCTATAAGGTGACACTATTTAATAAGTGTCATCTTACGGACGAAAGAGACTATGTCGGAAGGCGACCTTTCGTTCGAATAGCTATGCTATTACAGGAACGAAAAAATACGTGTGTCGGTGTAGTCCATTAATACCGAGCCAGATGGCGGTAAATATACAAAAAGGTTGTGTTTATGTATGCCGATACGTTATACAATATGAAACAAACATGTAAATAATTTACATATCTGTAACTGTACACATGGACAATACACCTCGTATTTTCAGCATTTACTTCTGCTTAATACATATTGCTATGTATTGTGGTGTTGATTACTTATTTAAATTGGTCCACAATACACAATAGCTTGCCCAGTTTCACTCAAATCGGAACAGCCTTCCAGTAGCTCTTGTATCTTCAGGGATATTCTCAAAGGGTATGTGGCGAATAAAACAAAAGGTATTAGCAAAGAAAAACAAGCATTAACAGCACAAACGTATAATAAAAAAAATTTAAAAAAAATCGACTTTAAAGAGTATAAAGACGTGCTGAAACATCAATTGTGTAACAGCGTGAGGAAAACTTTTATACAAATGACAATAAAAGATAAAAAACCTCACTAATGACCGCGAACAAAATTAAACTAATTAAATATTTAGGAAAACTATCAGACTTCAATAATTACGTTATTCCCAAATTCAAACATCAAACAGAAAAATAACTGTAAGCGCGCGCATCAAAACTAACCCATGCGCACATTCAACATGGTAAAAATGTAATTTTCCCATCAATTCCTAACTTTCTAGAATATATTACTGATAAAAAATACTTCATTAAAAGTATGAAAATTTTCCATGATATTTATTTGACTATAAAAATATTATAAACTAATAATTTACTATAGTTACGAGCTCATTCAATATACAAATAACATAACTAAATTAATATATAAAATATACTTGCAAATATATACGTACATTAATTAATGTAGTAATCACACTTCTCTAAAAAAATTCTAACAGAGAGATTTCAGATAGGTCGCACAAATCAAAAAAAAAATTGCAAGTATGAGAGACTCATAATAAATCGAGAATTATTTTAAACACATCAGTATCACTCAACTAAAAACATAAACCGAAATTACTATAATATACTGAATAAAAAGGAAGTCTTTATTCAGCAAAAATTAAGTGAACCTATCTGTTTGACAAATGGAAAATCTCTAACTCCTTCTTCTCGGAAACGAAAATATCACCCATGCCTAAAACAAAATCAAAAGACCGGCTACAACGATGTACTTCCGCTGTATCAGGACTGCGTACATCAATACTGCGCTTGAACAACCTACAGGCGTGGACCAAAATACACATTATAATAAAAATTTAAATAAATATTAAATATTTCTAAATATTTTTCTGGCATAAAATGTACATAAATATATAGTCTTTTATTGTTCTTTTAAATTTTCTCTTCGGGGAAAAATTCAGGACATATCCCCAAGGTTATCTTTGGGAAAAGCCAGGACATGTCTAATTCTTTTTTCAAAGATAAGCTTCCGCACTCGCAGCACATACGACAGTATAGCACTCTGTCATCCTCCCCGCACTAACATGTTGCATAGCTGTCCAGCAGGGTCATCCTCTTCCTGTTGCAGTAGTGCAGCGAACACTTACAGCATATCCATATTTTACAAACTTTGAACAACAATGTCATATTTAACTTTTAACATTTTTATTTTGCTTATGTCATTTTGGCTTGACATAATTGACTAGGTTTTGTTACATGCATCGTAGACGAAGGAACACTCCGGAGAAATCGTCGTCGTCGAAGTATAATCGAGTTCTCCCTCGATCTCCTGGACATGGATGACTCCAATGAATTTCATAAACAAAAGAAAAGCATAGTGTCAAAATCTCATTCAGCAAAATCATTATCATAATCAAAATCATAATCATTAACCATTAATCAACAACAAAAACCCATATCATTATATTACATTTTCTTATTACGAACAATTCCCATAAATCCTTCTTCTTACCATAATTCTAGTTTCTTCTTTTACTTCATCTTCTTAGGACTCCTGGACCCATTTCATTTTTTTCTTCATTAATTATTATATTATTATTATTAATAAATCAATTCCCATAAATCCTTTCCTTATTCTTATCATAATTATCAATAATTATATTATAAACTTTCATTCGCTAATAATTTCTTATAATTCAATCTTTATTCATAATAACTTTTGCTCATCAATTCATTCAGTATTCTCACACTCTCATTATTGTCATAATCAGAAACTATACTCATATTCCTTTAATATGCCAACTTTTCGTTTAATAAATTTTATTATCACTATAATTTTATTTAATTTTATATATATATATATATATATATATATATATATCAGTTTACGAGTAACCAGAAGCAGAAGCAGACAGTTATCGCAGACCTGAAGATGGAAAATGTGATTTTGCCGAAACGTCGTCCAGAAACCAGCACCGGTCTTTACAAAGACC
The DNA here is from genome assembly GCA_935421215.2 of Melolontha melolontha. Taxonomy (NCBI): domain Eukaryota; kingdom Metazoa; phylum Arthropoda; class Insecta; order Coleoptera; family Scarabaeidae; genus Melolontha; species Melolontha melolontha. Next base: position 78,473,845 of record OW285242.1, on the reverse strand, counting down.
AAACAATGGAAACGCGGAAGAAAACCCAGAATCCAGTTACAACACATACTACTACCCGCGGAAACCTGAAAGAAAACATATACATATATATATATATATATATATTTTTATTTCAACCTTTCCTCAAATTTTTATAACCATAGCTACTGCTACATCATACATTTTTATAATCGACGAATTTCATATAAACTTTTTCATTCATTCAAATATTTATTTCATTTTCTTTTTCAATAACAATACATCTATTTTTATCATAATAAACTTTTTCTATACTTAGTATTATCAAAATACTTTATGAATCTTCACGAATACTTTTTCTAGTATTATAACAATCTTCTAATCATCTACTACCATCTCATCTCCATACAATAATTTAATTTCTATATACTCTACATTATATTTATTTCGATAACATAAATCACATCCAATAACTTTTCCAAAATTTTAAATTCTCTTGTACATCGAATTCCAATTAATTATCAAAGGCAAAAATCATTATTCCTCGCACAATCAATTTTAATAGTTTAAAATATTCATACTTTCATGTTGGGCCTATCTAAAATATCCGACTGTATCCAAGTTTTGATCTATTTTCATTTTTACCTTAATTTTTATATTAAACGTAGGTCTATTTATCTTAAATCTAGTACCTTTAAAATTCATAATTTTCAAAATATTTCGTTTTATAAGATCATTAAAATTCTTTCAATGGAGACTGTGGTTAAATAAAAATTTAAAAAATGTATATAACCCCTTACCACAATTATTAATCGTATCCTAAATACGTATTTCGACAACTAAGTTGTCATCATCAGTAGGTAAAAACTACTAATTAAAAGTCGCACATGGGGCACAGTAAAGCAAGAGAAACGCTTACGCACAACTACTATACACCGCGTCCCCGTATACACTGTGTATATACAGTGTATACGTATATAAAATACTGAAGTTACGAGCCCATTCAATATACAAATAACATAACTAAATTAATATATAAAATATACTTGCAAATATACACGTACATTAATTCCTGTTGTAATCACACTTCTCTAAAAAAATTCTAACAGAGATTTCAGATAGGTCGCACAAATCCAAAAAATTACAAGTATGAGAGACTCATAATAAATCGAGAATTATTTTAAACACATTAGTATCACTCAACTAAAAACATAAACCGAAATTACTATAATATACTGAATAAAAAGGAAGTCTTTATTCAGCAAAAATTAAGTGAACCTATCTGTTTGACAAATGGAAAATCTCTAAATCCTTCTTCTCGGAAACGAAAATATCACCCATGCCTAAAACAAAATCAAAAGACCGGCTACAACGATGTACTTCCGCTGTATCAGGACTGCGTACATCAAGACTGCGCTCGAACAACATACAGGCGTGGACCAAAATACACATTATAATAAAAATTTAAATAAACATAAAATATTTCTAAATATTTTTCTGGAATAAAATGTACATAAATATATAGTCTTTTATTGTTCCTTTAAATTTCCTCTTCGGGGAAAAATTAATGACAATATGTTTCTGTCCTCTAGGCGTCATCAGTCAAGCTAGTGAAACAATGTATACAAATTGATACAAATCAGTTAAACAAATGATTTGTATCTGTATTTATATTCTACTGAAATCACCCACAAAGATAAAGCAAGTTTCGTCCTATAAGGTGACACTATTTAATAAGTGACATCTTACGGACGAAAGAGACTATGTTGGAAGGCGATCTTTCGTTCGACTAGCTATGCTATTACAGGAACGAAAAAATACGTGTGTCGGTGTAGTCCATTAACAACGAGCCAGATGGCGGTAAATATACAAAAAGGTTGTGTTTATGTATGAGAATACGTTATGCACGTATGAAGCATTTGTTACAATATGAAACAGACATGTAAATAATTTACATATCTGTAACTCTACATATGGACAATACACCTCGTATTTTCAGCATTTACTTCTGCTTAATATATATTGCTGCGTATTGTAGTAATTTGTTGAAAATGATCGACAATGCACCACAATGTGTCCGGGCTGCCTTTAGGAGAGTTTATTTCGTTTCATAGAGTCCTCTAAAGTCTCAGGTTCATTTACGAACGTGGACAGATAAACAAAATGTAAGCATTAAAACAAACACTTTTCCACAAAATGTCTTTATTTAAAAAAAAAAAAAAAGAAAAATCTTTATTAAATATTAAGATAGTTAATTGCATGAATAACAAAAAGCAGGAGTGAAAAAGATTGCGAGATAAGTGACACGCTCGCAATGAAAACCCTCCAATTAAAGGCGAACAATGTTAAACTAATTATTAAAAGTTAAACTAATAATAGAATGGAAAACTTTTTATTTCAATTGTTTACTAAATCCCAAAACACTAACGCCAAATAGATTACAAACTGTTATCACGCGTGTCTAAGCTCAGGTCATGCGCACATAAACATGAATATAACTTTCCCTCCAACCTGATTTCAAAAAAATATCTATTCGTGAATAAAGAAAAAAAAATCCCTCATAAGAAATGTGAAAATTTTCCTTGCTATTCAAACTATAATTAAACACATCAAGCTTAAATATACTCAATAATGAATATCAATCAAATATAATCAATGCATTGAAATATTAAATCTTTAAAATTACTTACGTTTTTATAATCATAAAAACTACATTTGAAACACACATGGCAGATAAGTATAAAATTAATAAAAATTAACGAGTCAAAACCCTCGTTAATGATTCCGTACTGAATTCAAATCACCAAATACCCAATTAATAACAATAAACGTGATTTTAATCAAAAACTATAGTTAATTAACTATTTCTTTAAACTCAACTATATCTACGGATATTCAATGTGTGTCTGAAGATTACACCCCTCAAACCTCTTAACCGAAGCGCAATATGTGACAAAATGTCGAACTATAACAATTATCTACGTCAAAGAAATATACAGATATGATCAAAAGAATCGGTCCAAACATTAAAATAACATAATTTTCAAAATATATAAAAATATCCTGCAAAATAAATGTACATAAATAAAATATATTATTCAAAATTATCATCTATTTCTTCGGGGAAAAGTCCATTGCAATATGTTTCTGCCATCTCTTTCGTCCGTAAGATGTCACTTATTAAATAGTGTCACCTTATAGAAAGAAACTTGCTTTATCTTTGTGGGTGATTTCAGTAAACTATAAATACAGATACAAATCATTTGTTTAATTGATTTGTATCAATTTGTATACATTGCTTCACTAGCTTGACTGATGACGCCTAGATGGCAGAAACATATCTATTAAGCAGAAGTAAATGCTGAAAATACGAGGTGTATTGTCCATGTGTAAAGTTACAGATATGTAAATTATTTACATGTCTGTTTCATATTGTAACAAATGCTTTATACGTGCATAACGTATTGTCATACATAAACACAACCTTTTTGTATATTTATCGCCATCTGGCTCGTTGTTAACGGACTACACTAACATACGTATTTTTTCGTTCCTGTAATAGCATAGCTATTCGAACGAAAGGTCGCCTTCCGACATAGTCTCTTTCGTCCGTAATATGTCACTTATTAAATAGTGTCACCTTATAGGACGAAACTTGCTTTATCTTTGTGGTGATTTCAGTAAAATATATATACAGATACAAATCATTTGTTTAATTGATTTGTATCAATTTGTATATATTGCTTCACTAGCTTGACTGATGACGCCTAGATGGCAGAAACATATATATTAAGCAGAAGTAAATGCTGAAAATACGAGGTGTATTGTCCAGGTGTACAGTTACAGATATGTAAATTATTTACAAGTTTGTTTCATATTGTAATTTGCAATAATAATGAAAATTTTGTCAACAATATTATTTTCTCAGGCGAAGCTACTTTTTGACTTACCGGTGAAGTAAACAGACATAAATGCAGGTACTGGTCATCGGAAAATCCCTCTTGGTTTTTGGAGCACCATACGCAGTACCCCCAAAAGGTTAATGTTTGGGTTGGTATTCTAGGCGGTCATATTATCGGTCTCTTTTTCATCAATGGCAATTTATCTTCGGCTCTGTATTTGCAGTTATTACAAAATGAAATAATACCTGCTAGTGCTACGCTCTATCCTCATGAAAGCAATGAACACCTGCCCAATGACAGTATCTGGTTCCAGCAAGATGGCGCCCCACTACATTATGGTGTAAATGTTCGTGAATATCTGGACAACGTTTTTCCCCACAGATGGATTGGAAGGCAAGGAACTATTGAATGGCCAGCCCGTTCGCCAGATTTAAGTCCTTTAGATTTTTTTCTTTGGGGATACGTAAAAAACAAAGTTTACAAGGATAAGCCCGATAACGTCGAAGATTTACAAATCCGAATTACCAGAACGATACATGAAATTCCCCGCGATTTTTTTACAGAACTCTGGTCGGGGTTTTGTAAATCGATTGGGTCATTGTCAAATTACTAATGGGCGACAATTTGAACACTTACTTTATTTTACTTTGTTATTAATTTGTTTAATTTTTCTTGTAAAAAAGTTATTAAAATGAATTTTAAAAAAACAAAAATTTTATTTTAAAGAGAAAAAAAATCTCTATCGAACGGTAGAGTAAAATTTACTAGTTCCCATTTAAAAAAAAGTGCACGGACGGGCGTAACTAAGAAACAATTGAAGCAAAAAAAAATTCAAATATTCTCAAATGTAGATGAAAATATCCTAACAAACTTTTATATTAAACATAAATCCCTAAAATATATAAATATTAACGACAATAAATCGCCGTCTCCATACTTTTAACTAACCCTGTATATGCAGCACTGTCACTGACAAATAAAAGTATTTTTCTTTGTACCTGTCATCCGAATGAAGCATTTGTTGCATATTCTCGTAAATTGGTTTAGCTATTGTTTCCGCATCAACTGTGTTTATAGCTCTTGTTGCTATTACATCTGCGTTATATGGAATAGTTGGATGTAGTACACCAGCTGCAATATTTACCACATAGCGTAATAATATATCGACAGTTTCGTCGACACTTAGCCAGGTACTGATTTGAAAGATGGCTTTTAATGCGTTCTACTGCTTTCGTGTACATTTTTGGAGAAATGTTTTGAAGGTGGGATTGTTAAGTTTATTTAATGGAATATTTGCCTTCATTCAATTTTCATAGAGTTCTTCGTTAAAATCGTCAGATTCCGACGGGTCTAATTTCTGTGTATGTGTTTGCGATGCTAAGTGACGTTTTACGTACGATTTCTTGGAATTTTTTAACGATATTTTACAGACTTTGCAATAAATTTCGGAATCTCTGGCAATAGACATACAATCAGCATGACCTTTAATCCAACTCGCCATTGCTTCACGATGACATTCTCGACGTTGTTCCATATCATATCTGAAAAAGTAACTGAAACAATACTCTAGATCTAGGTAAATGAAAATTAAAAATGAATACGTAAGTTATTGAAACTTAACGAAATTCACTGGACAGTAACGTCAAAATAATTTGGAGAAGTAGATGATGAAACGATATTAAGCAGGATCTATTACTAAAATTAAGAAGTATGTAATTAACAGTTAAAACAATGAAAAAAATAAATTAACTTACTGTACTTTATTTATCTTAGGAAATGTAAACTAATAAATAAGATAAATTATAAAAACTATCGTAATTTCGGCCTGATGCGTCCGGTCAGTACTACATGACTTATCGCAGTGCTTCTAAATAGAAGAAAAAATGTATTTTTCTTATCTTGAAAATAATTTTTATAAAAATTTTGAATGTACAATGTATGTATCTAACGTTTGTGTTATTTCTTTCATTCGTATTTTTCTAATTCCAAAAATACAAAATAAACGTTCAAAAGAAACAAATAACTTTAAGAGACAACTTATTTTACTCAGTTTGACGAATATTTCGAAAAGTATAAGACCTGTTTCTATTACGCTGTGAATAGTACCTACTACAGAATGAAGTATTTAAATGTACAAGAGAAAATTGAAATTGTTCTGGTGTACGGAGAAGCTGGTAAAAGTCTTGATAATGCCGTCAATCTCTACGCTCAGCGTTTTCCGGATAAGATTCGGTCACGTGCTTCATTATACCGTACTATCAAACAATTCACTACTGATTGAGGTGTTCAACGGAAGAGAAAGACCCGTCGAGCAACAGTCACCGGAGAAAATAATAAAGTCGTTCTATTAGCCGCAGTAGCTGTTAATCCTCATGTTAGCATAAAATAAATAGCTCGCGATTCTGGATTGTCTCACAACAGTCACTGGAAAATTTAAATAATCATAAATATCATCCGTATCTTCATGGCGTTGATTTCTAAAATCGGGTAACCTTTTGTCAGTGGGCATGTGAACAATTCCAACAAAACTTCATTTTTTTTTGTTACGTGTTGTTCTCCACAAACCACGGAACGATTAATCGACGCAATACACATTACTGGAGTGTTGAAAATCCGCACGAGCTTCGCCAAGTTGAACACCAGCGCCCTTGGACTGTCAGCGTGTGGTAAGAAATAATTGGGAACAAAGTCATCGGCCTCGTTTTGCGCACTTACGTTAATTAAAAGATGACGAGGCGAGGGGAAATCTGGCACTCTGATAAGTGAGAGGCAAAGGGACTTACATAAATGAAGTACCCTGATACGTGAAGGGGGAGGAGGCTTAGAGATTACACCGCCATCTATCATGAATTGAAAATATGTTACAAACAAATCGAACGTAGTTTTTCTAGTAGAATTCGAATCTGTAATAAAATATACGGGTTCCTGTTTACGATTTCACAGTTAGTCCCGCCCCACCTACATGGAGGGAGAGAGAGGGACTAATTCTAGCACTAGTGTATTTCCTCCATTATTGTTAAATTTTAAATTTCGAAATTCTTTCCCGAACTGCTTATTTTTCGAAATATTTGAAAATTTCAAGTTAAAAAATACACCCAGTATATATAAATAAACCCACGGACAAAAATATTACATATTCCAATTTTTTTTTTGTATAATATATTATATTTATTGACGTATTCATGCTTTTAAATGTTCTAAAGATGGAGAGCCGGCACACTACGCTTTACCTGTTCGCACTTATTATTAGAAATTAGACGACGTTAAAAAAAAAATTCTTAATCGCCTCGCTTTTAATGCACTCCCCGCTCAATTTCCCTAGGCAACCTTAAGTACTTGTCTACTTATATAAGTATAGATTCGTCTTGTATGTTGTTTTCATCCTACCGGCAGACTTAGACAAATAGGAGAGGAATATTTTATTTAAATACAGTACTGGTATTCATAAATAAAAAAATATTCTTAGTCAGTTTCATTAGAAAAATAAACTATTTTACAATAAAAGCACGAATAAATAAATTTCATTTCAAGGTAAATAAATTAGAATTCTAAATACGATATTTGTTTTATATTTGAAAATTAATAACGAAAATTCTAAAATTAAACTGAACTTACTACAAAATATACCGCAAGGTAGAAAGATATAGAAATAGGATAGGAGAATATACTTCAGCTGTAGTAAATAATGATGACTTAGATTCAATATTGAGAATAAAACCCATGACTATATTTTACTAATTTTACGAGAATAACTCTAACATAGTTTCGGCTGTTATACCATTATCAAAGAGAAATCTTTATATATAACTTAAAGGATCTATGTGTAAGACTTGTATATCTAACGTTCTTATAGGTGGGTGTTTAATTGTGTGCCATTTCATCATTACATTACACTTAAGTGTAATGTAATGATGGTGGCGTTAAATAGGTCAAACAGAACAACACTTAAAAACAGAATTAATAGTCACAAATATAACCTACAAAAAGTGCAAGCAATAAAAGTTCACGAAAAACTGAATTGTTAAAAAATTGTTCAATACAAACACCCTCCTGGGCATTGCTTTACGTGGGTTGAAGTTAAAGTGACAAAGCAGTTAGTGTGTGCCAACAGATTAAAACTCAGTGATATGATTGTGCGATGCTGAAACTATGCTGAACTGAAAATTTTAAAAAGGCCTCATCGCTATTTGAGAGCTGCTTGTCGTATATGCCACGCGGAATTTCTATTCGTAACCCACCACAGAGGGTTTTAAGTAGTTGCAAAAAGAAAAGGAAATTAGGAAGTAATAACAAATGAACGAAAATGTTCCACATTAAAGGTAAAGAAATAATTTTATTAGAACTGTTGTGACACGGAATAAATTTAAAGCCATACAAACAGTGATAAACATGTAAGGGATGTCCCACAACAATTAGTAATACGTCAAGCCTTGTCTACAATTAATAATTTAATTAACACGCAAATTTAAATGAATTTTTACTTCGACTCATCCTTAAATTAATTTTTAAGTACAAAAGAAATCAAGTGCATAATTCTTGTACGATAGTGTATATACAGATTCTTGATATATGCATTAAACATCAAACAAGAAGAAGTGTACTAAACAGTTACAAGGAACGGAGTACGTGTACAAACTATCTTATGTAAATCCTTTACAAATTAATTTGTTCCGCTTAATTACGTAAACGTAAAATTAAATATTTAATAATGTACTTAAAATATATCACAAAAACAAAGGATTTGCTTTCTTATGCACAAACTTTTTATACATCTGAATTGAACTAATTTCTGATCAATTTAAAAAGACCTCAATATACTACCTATTTATAATAAATTAATATAATTTAAATGTCATGTGATTAACCAAACAGACATTTCGATGTAATTAAGCTGCAATTTTTTACTGGAGCTGCTCATGATTATAAGTAACTGATGTTGCATCCTTGCTGCGAAAAGGGTTCTTTCTAGAAAATGGGGTCGAGTCTGGAACATGTGGATTGTAATAATTTCCCAACGATCTCAACTTTTCTTGTGTTACAACGGCGCAGCAGCGAGGCGCAACAGATATCCAGAGATAAGTCTCCATACCAAAAGCAAAAACTCTGAAGACGGAGTTGAGCGGTAAAAAAAACGAAGTACGAAAATGGAGACAGAGAATGTTTTAAAAAGACTTTAGTTAATTTGCTCACCTTCAGATGGTCGATGGGTGTAATTAATATATAACCTAATCAAACACGACGCCTCAACATATAGAATTGCGGTAAAACAACCTCAATAGACACTGGTAATTCATCAAATTCAATGAAATTTATTCAAGCAGCTAAAACTGTATCGTGTGTACATACTGGTAATACCACTAATCCTTCAGAGGTCTACAACGGATGTGTCTGTAAAACATAGCGCGCATCTACTTGTCTAAAATTTTTTCCGCAAAAAGCCGAATGACGTAAAGTGGAATATACCAGGGCCTACCAATATACCCCTAAAAACTTGTAACAGGTCTTAAAAAAACTGAAAATAAATAATAAATAGTTACACCTTCAATTACAAAGAAGTTAAAATACTCCAAACAGAAAAAAATTACAAACCAAGATCAATATTAGAAGTAATCCATACTAAAAAACAAGAAGAAAGCCGTAAATGATCGTAATTAAATTGCAGGTTTATCAAAACTATATTTTTGTAGATTATTAGTAAAGATAAAATTAATTTCAATGTTAACACTCAATTATTTTAAAATCACTCCATATTATTAAAATTATTAGATCAGATGCAAGAGTAAAAAGAAAATTTTTAAAATAAACACATAGTTTAAAAGTCGAATTAGACTCCGTAGCATGTATAGTATACGTTAATATATGCCAAAGTCAATGTACATTTCATATTTACCAACACAGAAAATGTAAAAAAGATAAATTCAAATTGTAAGTATTATACAACATATATAATTACCATATTTCGAGACATTCGGCGTGTTAAAGTTTTACAAAAAAAATATAAAATCAAATATTTTGTTTGGAGAAAATCTTACGCCGCAGATTTTTCAAAATTCCATCTAATTTTATAATTTATGGCATTTTCCCTAAAAAATAATATTATAGTTCAATTTTTGTGGGCCGTTTTCGACATATTTATGACTGTAATTATAGATGAGTCCGAAAAACGCAAATTGGAGAATAACTGCATAACTAATAACCTAAGCATTTTATTTTTAAGAAGTAACACTCTTTTTTTTATTCTTCTACCATACACTGTTTCTTGTATAGTTTTATTTACAAGTAGTTTCTAATAAGAGCGAAAGTTGATCTATAGTACTCAAAAAACACAAAATATTTATATCCTTAATTTTCTAAATTTTTATTTAGACTAAACATTTTCGTGTTATCAGTAACTTATCAATAAGTAAAAAAGTCCCTCGTAATATTTCAAAATATTTGAGCTACCAGCAGCAAATCACAGTAATATTGCGGTCATATTTCACACTTAACCCTTAACCTGCAATATGAATTTAAACATGACCAGTCTGAGCAAAATTTTCTCTTTCTTATCCCGTACCTATATCTAAAGAAATCCATTTTTCCGAAGTCCTCCACATTTTCACCTACTTTCGAGGATGAAATAGCCTATAAATTAGTTCCACTTTATGACAATTTTTATGGGGGATTCATTTTCGACAGGATTTACTGTTTAACTTGTAATATTACGCGCCGAAGAATAATAAAATAAGCATTTTTCTTTAACGGGAACATAAATAAAAGTTTTATTTTTGAAGCTTTCCGATCATCTAAACTCAATAGTAAATGCTTGTATTTATTTGTTAATGTTAATAACACAAAACACCCTCTTTGATATTGACGCCCCATATAGAAGCTATTTTGAAGATATCGAATTGTGCTAGATATACAGAACCTAAAACCAAATATACGTATTTATACGTTTATGTAATCGATAGATATCTGTTTTTAAAGAAATTGGTGCAAATAAAAGGTTTATTATTGTTTTTTTTTATATATGTGTTTGTATTCTTTCTACAGCTATCGGTATCGGTCCAAGTCACACGCCCTAGATGTTTATAGTTAGTTGTTAGAGTTTCTTTCATTCGTACATACGTTCATTCTCACAGTCGTACGTTAACAATATATATATATATATATATATATATATATATATATATATATATATATATATATATATATATATATTGTTAACGTACGACTGTGTGAATGAACGTATGTACGAATGAAAGAAGCTCTAACAACTAACTATAAACATCTCGGGCGTGTGACTTGGTCACAACGGAAATGTAGATGAATATTTGAAATTAGAATTTGTGTTCAAAATTTATATCTATTACAATTTCCTTCAGAATTAATTACATATTTTAAACTATGATAATAAAAACTATTCATAATGCTATATTTATATTTCCTTTGATTTTTCCTTGACTTATATTTAATATTTAAAAATGTATATTATAATATTTTAAATTTTTCAAAATTTTATTTAAATTGAAATTTCTAATTGATAATATTGTTGGAGGTAGTTTGCCTCACAACAATATATATATAGAATAAAATAAATTATAAGCGGGCAAGCGGTCTGTCAATTAAAAAACTCATTTATTAAGTAGCCTTATATTTCGCAACAACCTTGTTGCTTCTTCCGGAGATACTACAAAATTAATGAGAAATAACATTAAATAAATAAGAGTATAAAACAGTAGTAAAATACTTACAAAATGTACCTAGAGTTGAAAAAATAATAAAATTGTCGTACAAGGACAATAAAATTGATTAGATTTAAAACTTAAAGTAACTATAGATACAAGACTTTAAAACCTTTAAAAAACATGTATATGTAAAAGTTAAAACATGAAAAATAAAAAATATAAAACGAAACATATAGCAAAAAAACTAAAGTCACAAGTAGGGTAATTCCGGGAGAGATGGCCCCTAAGGAGTGATGGACCACTGGTATTTCATGAACTATCAGCTAGATTCTACCACCGATATCGCGCGGCTGTCATGTCTCACTAGAGTAATGTGCGGTGTTGATTGCGCTTGCTTTTATTTTCTAGTTCGGGAGTTTTTGAGAAAAATAGTTTTCAGGTAAGACAAATGTGTAGGTTGTCTCGAAGATTACTACGTAACTAAAAGCAAAGATGATTGGGTTAAATGCCAAAAGTGTTCAAGATGGTCACATGAAAACTGTACTAAATATGGTGACCTATGTGATTGTTGTGGAAGAATTGAGTTAAAGTTTAAGAAACTGAATAGTATAAAAAATCTATGATTTTTATAACTTATGTTCCACAGGTATTTACTTGAAATTTGTCAAAAGTAGAAGTTAATAATTAGTCAATTAATGTTTTGCCCCATGTTTTGTTTTTGTAATACCTTCATACCACAATATACGTACATATTTCTTTTTTTAATTTAGCAGTTCAATTTTTTTGCATACATTTAAGCATGGTCCATCTCTCCCACAACCCGCGGTCCATCTCACCCCTTCACTTCGGGTGAGATGGACCAGTGCCATATTTTATTTCTTATTTTATAAAGCACTTTATAAGAAGATTTTATTTGTTTACGCTATAAATAATGAAAATGTTATGGACTGTGCTTTAATAAAAAAATACTCTTGTCTCAAAGGCAAATATTAAAGGAATTATTTATGTTGAATAAAACAGGGGACATCTCTCCCGGAATTACCCTATATAAAAAAATTATGTGTTAAAAAATAAAAGTATTATTAGGGTATGTTTGTGATGCTGATGGAAGCATAACATTCTCTAAAATATCTAGATATGATTTTTAGTTTAAACGGCCTTCAATATGTCATGCAACTCCCGCACCCTGTGCACACATTCGTACCCAGATATTAACAGATCTATTTGGCGTAAACACATATCTTTCATCACATCTTGTGTTTCTTTGGCGGTACACATTCACGTGACAAGCGTGGCTTGACTGGAATGCTTTTTCATCAAAGAATACTACACTTTTCCAGAAATTTTGTTCGCGGTGTATATAATTTAATGAAAATAAGACTCTAGATTGTTTATTTTCTACAGCTAATAACTGTTTTTTTAGCACTTGCATATTTTTTTAGTTTGGAAGTGCTGATTCTGCGGAATGTTGTTTGCCAAAATTCTGGAAAATTTGTGTGATATACAGCATCTCTGTTTTGAATGGATTTTCTCTTAAATAATCTAATAAAAATTCATCTTGTTGCTGATTTCAAATTCTCAGCTGCCCTGAACCTTTTTCCCTTTTAACACTTCCATCTTCTTCCCATTTCTTCTTAACACTCAAAATAGTAGATTAAATATTCTACCTACATTTCTTATGCACTATCATTCTTCTAATTTTGATAATATTAATACTTTATCACATTCCGATAATTTTCAAATTTTGATTGATTTAAATTGACTAATGTCAAATTAGAAATGTCACCAGAATGATTAATTTAATACAGCTGAAACTAGGTGTACGGGATTTTATTGAAAGCCAGTGTATATAAGTTTATTATCCGTAATTCTTATTTGAATTCAGTATTTCCTCCGATATTCCAAGCGCTGGATTAGATCTCCATCAAACTGGTAACTTGTGTATATACGTATAATACATTAAGTATGTTAACATACAATTATTTTTTAAATGCAAAAAACTTATTCAAAACTATCATAAATTCCTTGTAATATTTAACAAATACACTACTCGACAATTAAATTTTGTTATATGACACTGTGTAAAAAGTAAAGTTTTTCATGATGGGAATTCTGATCAAGCATAGTCAGACCAATGGGACTGCCTTGACAGTTTGACAATTGAAATTCCGCTTTTTACAGTCGAAACGAAAAGAACCGCAAAGGAAATCGTTTTTCTATATATTTAAATTCTTAAAAACTTTCGTAATATGAGTCTTAAGCAAGATAAATGAGCAACAAAATTGCAATCAATATATACAAGAAAGAAAATGTATAACTCCGTCTGGAAATAATGAAAATAATTTATTTAATTGTTCGTGTTATTTTCTGCTGTATATTACCCTTACTTTATTTTATAATTATACATTTCTTTAACTGAAATGCATACAAAGTCTGCAAAGTTAAAGAACTTGGAAATTTTCTAAGAGAGTTTAGCAATCATTTGCCCTTAAAGTGTTTGTACTATGCTTATGTTTGCAGCAAATTATAGTATGGTGCGATCGTGTGTTATTTATTTTACATCTACATACATACAAACGCCTTTTCTTAAATACGAGGCTTTATGCCTTTATACCCGCAGATCATTTTGGAAAGGATACAAATGCCTTTTCTTAAATACGAGGGATAAGCTGAAATTATTGAGAATAGAAAACACTGTTAATATATTATAAGATTTTATTTTAAATATGCTCAAAGTAATTCCCTTCAGTAATGATACACTTGACCATTCTTTCTTTCCACTGTTTAAAAGCTCCCAACTAATCTTCTTTCGAAATACCTTCAAAATAAGCTTGAACTGCGGTATCAATCTCTTCTTCAAACGAAAATCTTATACCCCGTAATTTGTGTTTACGCCCAAAAAAATAGCAAAAACTCACACATTGCTAAATCAGGTGAGTATGGCGGTTGTTCTATTACTTTTAATATTTTTTCCAAACAAAAACTGGACAGTTAAAACTGCCGTATGGGACGATGCAATATCATGGTGGATCATAATTACCTTGCCTGGAAATCTATTAAATACTTCAGGCAAATATTTTTCAGTGTACCACTTAGCTGTAACTGCCTTTTATCAATCTAGCTTAATTAAATTTACTAAGCCCGTACTTCTGAAGAATACCATAAAAATATTTTTTTCCATAGCTCTTTGTTTCTTAGTCTTTGTAGGAGTTTCCTCATCTTCGTGAATCTATACACGACTCTCTTGGTGGGTAGGATGGTCGAAAAAGGGGGTATAAGTTTCGTTGCCTGTCACTATTTTGGAAAAAAATTGGTACCCGCCATTATTTAAGAAATTTAAAGTTTTACGGCATATTCTTATACACTTTGCTTTTTGGAAATCAGAAAGGTGAACAGAACAACTTACCTCTTTTTTTTTTTAAATGCAGGTAATCGTGTATGCTTGCCGTCAGTAGCTGAGTTATAACAAGCCTAACTTCAACAACCAAACGTCAAATGACAGATAATGAGTTGCTCTAAATAAAAACTGTATGATTGTATTTCACAGTCTACTAGATTTTCATATTCTCAATATATTCTGCTCATCTCTCGTACTTCAGCTATAAGTGCGATCAGGAAAGGAAGCGGGTGCTGCTTTTCTTTTGAAACTGGTTTACAAATTCATAGACTCTTCGCGTTTTCTATCGCACGTTGATTTTGTTGTGCCATCTTACTGTACCCATTCGTCTGCCATGTTTCCGTTACCGACGACCAGATCTAATATATTGAACAAGGCAAAAACCTGCATCTTGATCCTTTGATCTGGTGTAAGCAATATTTTCTTTTCCATTTAATTGTTTTTTATAAATTATATATTAAATCTGAATTATTTAACATATTAATAGAACGCTATTTTTTTTTAATACGAATAAGTAGAAAACAATCATAATTAAGTATGTACAATTTAATAATTATAAATGGGTTACCTGTAAGATAATGAAGGTTACTATTATTGTTATTTTTAAAAAATTATAATAATAATTTAATAGTTTATCAGTCCATAGGAGGAATGTTTTCTAAATGCTGAGCCTTAAAATTTTACCATGAATTTTATTACATATTACTTTTTTTAAATAAATTGTTACATTATATTTTATAACGTAGTATTATTTGTCAGAGATATTCTCACTATTTGATGCTATGTCGTATAACCAAAAATCCATGAAAGTTAAAGAGCCTAAATAGAAGGTGAACACTTTAGTGCGTACCCTAATATACTGGATATAACAAAAAGTTTGTCGCAGGTACCAATCGATTCCTTTCAGCGACATACTGTAATACTTCAAATTCGACCCTTGTACAGTTTCGTATCAGCTCTATAATTCATTACTAATTGTCGTACTACTTGAATTGCTTAAGAATTAAATTACCTTATTCGGTATTTGGTCGTTAGTTATTTTTGGATAACTATGTATATATACTAGGTTTCAGCTATATTTAATTACTACTCTTTCGTATTAATGGAATTCTTAACTTTTCCCAATACCTACAATTATATATTTCTTGTACTGCTTGATTTCCTAATAATTAATCTGTTTATATACATACTACTGCCAGTTAATTGTTACCATTGTAACTTAGGTTAAATATCGCAACGGCAGTTGAGTTAATTTCCATTGACGTTGTTTTAATAGTACATCCTTTAAATTGTAATTTTCTAATTAAATAATGGAATCTAAGTATTCTGTAAGTCAAACGTTGACCTTTTTTTATATACAATCTGGTGATCTTATTATTTTGTTAATTTATCTAAACCACATGCTTTTATGTGCATATAGTTTAACTTCACATTTATTTCAATTTTATTGTCTACACTTTAAATTATTCCATTCATATATTATACTGGGTGAGGCTTTTACTCATAACCAGAACATATTTTGTCATTGTGAAACCCATAAATAAAACCCAAGAATGTTTCCTATGATGTCTCCTCAGGTGCTAACACTCCATTTTTGTTGGTATAAAATGGGTTGCACAAAATGAGGGTTTCTAGTGTCATAATAATGAGAATTTTTTTGTTTGTTATTCCACAATTAGCAAATGTTGCTTCATCTGTGAAAAGCACATGATCTAGAAAAGTTAGATTTTGTCGTAATTGGAAAAGTAGCCATTCACAGTAAACATGTCTCCTTTCAAAATCCGTTTGTAATAAGCCTTGATGATTTTGAATTTTGTAAGGGTGAAATTTATGTTTTTTAAAAATCCTTCTTACACCAGTGACTTCTATCCCGTGTTCTTTCGAAATTATCCTTGTAGATACGCGCGGATTTTCCACAACGGACTGGACGACTGTCACTTCATTATCTTCTGTAACCATAGTCTTAGATCTTTCATGTTTGACGTAATTCACTGAATCCGTCCGAAGAAACCTTGTCGACAAATTTTCAAAAGTCTTAATATCTGGTGCTCTTCGGTGAGGATACTCCATAGCATATGTTCTTAATGCTAAAAGTTGGTTTCTATTGCTAGCGCCAAGAACAAATATCATGTCTATTAGCTCCTCTTTCGAAAAATTCATTCTAAAGAAACACAAGTATAAACTATTACGGCATGTAAATAAAAAATAATGACAACAAAACGATATAACTGACAACAAGATAACAACTAATAACGAACAAACGTAAATTGATAATCAACTAGCCGAACTTAAATTATAACAATTAAACGCGATTACAGCAAAAAGGAACTACAGAAAAACACTTTATACGGAAATTTTAAGTAGATATTTGACGTTTGGTTACACACCAATTTTTGCTTAATATCATTTCATGGCCAACCAACCAACTATTAGATGCAGCACTGCATATTGAATATTATAAACATAGGTATATCCCATTAAAGGGTTATAACTTCGAAAATACTAGAAATAAGTACTATGTTATTGGCCCCATTTTAACGGCAATTTTACAAGGAATTTGCCGACTAATAAAAAAATTATAGGTTCAATTTAAAAAAAAAGATAAAATAGCCTTTAAACTTCGATAACTTTGGCACGACATATTTAACACCCTGTATATGTTGTCACGTTGTTCACCATCTAAACAGATAACGTGTTGGTCCATAAATTGGTAACAAAAGAGCTACGTAACATTACGTAACGTTACGTGACAATATGCACTTACAACTGTTAGTTTTGGTTTTATTGCAATTTTTTTAAAATTCTTGACAGTTGCAGCGTCTAACATTTTAAGTCTTAGCCTGAAAATGGGTGGCACTGCACCCATTTTCAGGCTAAGACTTAAAATGTTAGACGCTGCAACTGTCAAGATTTTAACAAAATTTGCAATAAAACCAAAACTAACAGTTGTAAGTGCATATTGTCATATATCATTGCAAAGATAATTTAGGTGGCTATCATCATAATAACAAGAAGGTATAGCAATCTATTTAAAAAAAAAATTAAAGTGGTTGGGGAAATATGGAACAACCTGTAAATATATAAATAAAAATAGAAAATGCACTGTAGCATACTACATGTGTACGTAAAATTCCATTGCTATAACTTTATTAGTTTTCATGCTAGGCGCCGCCGACACACTATTGCCGCACCCGGTATATCACTATTTGATGTCAGTATCGCTCTGAATGGCTCTGATCAAATTTAACTATTGGTTCTTTATTCATTCAACTTTTACACTTGTTTTTTTTAATAATTCTAATATTTTATTGTGACATTCTGGGTACGTTATCCCTTTGTTTGTTTGTGTGTTAGCTTGGATTACGATCAATCCTTATTGTTATTATCTGAACTTGTTCGTTGTTTGGTTTGTTATTTGGTTTAGCAACGATACACGTAATTACCTGGATTTATTCAATTTTACTAACGGCTGAGTTTGTGTTCTCTATTACTGCTAGATAACATTGTGGCGCCCTTTAACATATAAGAACTCCCCCTCCACTCGCCTCTAGAACGAGCTGGTCTTTAGCCGAAAGATCTCCGGGGTAATCATGTATTGAGGTGAATTGGGTAAGTTCATAGGCAAGGGTATTACGCGAGTAGGCGCAAGACTAGTCGTCGTGGGGGCACATAGCAATACACTTAGGTTTGTCTTGACTATTGCTAATTACAAACCCGCGGAAAAGATATTTCAAAAAAATGGTAGAAATGAATCCACCGACATTTTATCAGGAAAATGGATATTGTTCGACGTAGGTATGATTTTCAGAAACTTCATGGTCGATAGCGTTGGATATATTTTTTCTTGTTGAAGCATATATATACTTATACAATTGTATAAGTATGACATTAATATACTGTCATTTATACTTTATATTCTTTGAGAAAGGCATCACTTGTCGAAACATGTAAGATTGTTTTAAAATATATGCATTTTTGAGTAAAACCAGACCTTAAATCGCTAACTAATTAAATCTAGTATATATATATATATATATATATATATATATATATATATATATATATATATATATATGTATATATATAGAATTTAATTGGAGTGAGAAATGAGAATTATTAAAATCTCATCTCACATGCAATTGTCGCTAAATTTGTGCAGTTGATTCTACAATCTGACAAGATTACTCCTGCCGAAGAATGTAGACGCAAACAAGTTACGACATTAGTCATCCACCCGTGCGGATAATGAAAATTGTATGAAAAAAACCACATTCGTCCAGAAACGTGCAGATATCGATATTTCGCTGTCGTTACAGCTCATCAGTACACGATATTCAGACAAGACATGATTTTTATTTGTATACTTTCGTGTATATATACGAATTATATTGAATTTAATTCGAGTGAGAAATGAGAATGATTCAAATCTCATCTCACATGCAATTGTCGCTAAATTTGTGCAGTTGATTCTACAATCTGACAAGATTACTCCTGCAAATAAAAATCATGTCTTGTCTGAATATCGTGTATTGATGAGCTGTAACGACAGCGAAATATCGATATCTGCACGTTTCTGGACGAATGTGTTTTTTTTCATACAATTTTCATTATCCGCACGGGTGGATGACTAACGTCGTAACGTGTTTGCGTCTACATTCTTCGGCAGGAGTAATCTTGTCAGATTGTAGAATCAACTGCACAAATTTAGCGACAATTGCATGTGAGATTAGATTTGAATAATTCTCATTTCTCACTCCAATTAAATTCAATATAATTCGTATATATACACGAAAGTATACAAATAAAAATCATGTCTTGTCTAAATATCGTGTACTGATGAGCTGTAACGACAGCGAAATATCGATATCTGCACGTTTCTGGACGAATGTGTTTTTTTTCATATATATATATATATATATATATATATATATATATATATATATATATATATATATTGATGGGCAAATGTGTGGAATCATGTAAATATCTGTTAAAGTAGAAAAGATACTGTAATAAAATTTAATACACGAGAATTAGGGATAAAGAGCCATTTGAAATATTTTTAAATATAAAAAAAGTTTAAAAAATGTAATGTACTACGAATGTGGTTCGGAAACTACGTGGCCTAGCAAAGAAAATGAAAGCTTTTTGAACAAAAATATTTTATTTTTAAATATAGTCTACTGCTCGCTAACCACAATTATTCCAACGATATTCCAAATTAGTAACGCCTTCATTGTAGGTCCATGAATCCAAGTCCTCGAAATAACTATTTACAACAACGATTACCTCGAAATTGGACGAAAATCTTTTACTACCGGCCCATTTTTTCAGATTTGAAAATAGATGATAATCGTTGAGAGAAAAATCTAGGAAATATGGCGAATGGGCACTAATTCAAATTCCAATTCATGAATTTTTGCAATTGCAATCGCAGACATGTGGGCAAGTGCGTTATCCCAATAGAAAAGCCCTATCTTGTCTGTCAAATGATACCGTTTCTCCTAGATTTTGTCGCCTAATTGTTGCAACAAATTGGCATAATACTCTCTTTTTTTTCTCCTCTTCTAAGTAGTCAACCAAGATAATTCCATGAGAATCCCAAAAAAATAGTTGCCATAACCTTTCCTGCTGACAAGACCTTTCTTACCTTCTTTGGTGGCAGAGAACCTTCTTTTTTCCATTGTTTGGACTATTCTTTGGTTTCGGAAGTGTAATGGTGGACCCAGGTTTTATCGACGGTAGCGAAACGGCGTACAAAGGTCCTTCTGATTGCGACGAAAACGTGCCAAAAGTCGCGAGAAGCACTCAAACGATTCAGTTACTGCTCCGGTGTGAGCAACCGTGGCACTCAACGCGCCGAATATTTTGTCATTTCCAATTTTTTAGTTAAAATTCTGTGCACACTGTAATTTGAGATACCTACAATGTCAGCTATCTCGCGCACTTTTACTCGACGGTCATCCAAGACGATACAGTGGACTGGTTCAATCACATCTGGAACAGTAACAGTTTTTGGACGTCTACTACGGGGTTCATCATTTGTGGCCATACGACCACGCTTAAATTCGGCAAAGCAGTTTTTAACAATAGAAAACGAAGGAGGGGATTCTAATAGTGTCGAATCCGGCTCTGCTTTAATTTTGGTTGGTATTAAGCCTTTTAAATGAAAATACTTTATCATTGCTCTCAACTCAGTTTTTTCCATTATTACAAAATTACACAAGACGATCACTTTGGCGTACTGTCAAAAACAGACTAATTCACATCTCGTTAGGTATTGTCATATTTAACCAATTAAAGAATGATTCTACAGAATTGTGAAGGAGGTTACTGCGAATTCAAGACATCTCTGTATTAGGCCGCGTAGTTTCCGAAGAATTCTCGTAAAGTTATACTTTTCTTTAATACTGTGTATCATTTTTACATTTTCTCCTCGATAACACGATTTCAACAAACTATAACCCTTCATGTCTAAAGTATTTAGCTTCAGATTTACATGCATGCTTATCTACCTCAAGAACTTAATATTAAGGATATCAGCTTTACAAATGTAATTTACAAGCAAAGGAATTTGCAAACCAAGCTATTATTTGTAATTGATGATATTTTAATTCGTGATCATGATTTTACAATATACACTCCCCTAAAAAATTATAGAATTATCAATTTTTTTTGAAAATTTTTAATTTTTTAAAAATTTTATGTTCTACAATTAAGTAGTACACAAACATTAAAAATAGAATAAAACGCAAAAGAAAATCCAAAGAACGCAACTTGATAAATATAACAATAGAAAAACTAATACCAATGCAAAGAATTTAATTAACGGAAACTTGAACTAATAATGAGTATTTCCGCGTCGGGCCCGTATTACAGCTGCCATCCGCCTAGGCGAAGAGTCAAAAAGACTTCTGATGTAGTCTTAATCCACCTGGTTCCATTCTTGTGGAGCGTTCTAGGTGGAACTTATCTGGTTCATAGTATCCACTCAATGTGGTCTCAGACATGTTCGATTGCATTCATGTCAGGGCTTCCAGCTGGCCACTCCAAACTACGTATGTCAACCTCATTTAGTTAATTTTGTACAATGTTGGCGATGTGGGGTGAGCGCCATCATGCATTAAACGGAAATTCGGGCCTAAGTAATGGGCAAATGGAACCACAAGTGGCTCCCTGATAATCCTAATGTAACTATCTGCGGTCGTAGAGCCATTATGAATAACCTCCTATTCCGCCCTAGCCTCGGAAGATACAACTCTCCATATTATAATCAAACCACCTCCGAAAGTTGTTGTTTTCGTGAAGTTGCACTGACTCAAGCGCTCACCATCTCGTCTATATACAGACAGGTGTCTATTAAATAAGAACACACAATAATTAGACTTGTCTGTGAACAGAATATTAGGCTAATCTCCAGCGCTCTAATCACAACGATCTCTTGCAAATTGTAGTCTGTGAACTCGGTGTTCTCTAGTGAGTATGGGGCCTTTGGTCGGCATTCTTGCACGTGTTCCTTGTTCTTTAAGTCGGTTCCTTACAATCTGAGACATAACATTTACATTTCGAAAGGTAAGCAGTTCGTTTTTTATCTTCGCAAGCCTGTAAGACGTAAAAGCGATCGTCTATGGCCGTAGTTGACCGCTTCCTACCTTGTCCTGATCTCCTGTTATATCCCCCAGTTTCTCTATAACTGCGCACCAGTTTCGAAATTGTCGATTACCTAACACCTAACACCTACCCCTACCAACGTATCTTTGAATCTTACCATCGTTGATTAACGAAATGGCTTCGATAATTTCTTCGTTACTCAAATTATGTGCATTGCGCATTGGGGGACCATCATTCATCTCTACCAAGCCAGGCAAGCGGGTTCTACATGGAATCACGTGATAAATGTTAAAAGGAAAAATTGTTCTAAACTTACTAATTTTTTAAAAAAATGTAAAGCAAAATGTAAATAAAAGGTCACGAAAATAGAAAACAAAATTTTGAACTCTGTGCGTGACAATGTCATAAAATCAAAACAAATACTATTTTTGCAAATATAAGTGATTTCATAATTTTTTTGCGGAGTGTATAGCAGATTTTATTTTAAATAAAAGGAAAACCAAATTCTTTAAAATTTTGTTTTCTTATACTGTGAATGTAATTATTAATTGCCATTCTGTCCACTAGGGGTAATAATAACATTTGCAAAATATATTGCCGGAACCGGTGATTTGTTCGTGCCCTATCTATTATCGCCTATTCTCATTACATATCCTAATTTATTTGTTGTGTATTTATTTCTTCTGCTTTTAGCTGTCTATTCACTGCACTTCTTGTTTTATCCGTATTTGTTACTTTTTATTCTTCTCACATGCTCAATTTTGCCTTTCAGCTTATCTGTTAATGTTCACGGTATGGTTGTTAATTTCTGGATCCTCCAGCTTCTTCTATAAAGGCTCCCAAATATTAAAGTTTATTTGCAGGCGGCATTTTTTCGTACTATGGTTCCAAATCTACGTTAAAAAAGTTATAAAAGATGTGTATAAAATATCAAGGATACAAGTAGGATATAGAATATCTCTTGCATTGACTAGTGAAATATACTCATTTATTTAATTCTTTAAGCATTGCTGGTAAAGTTGACAGAAAACGCATATTATCGTTTTTTAAAAACCAATTACCAAAAACCGTCGAAGACGGACATTGCTTTTCATTTCTATACTTTCTGTATATATAGTTAACATTTGGAACTTACTGCAAGTGAGAATTAATGAATATTAAATCTCATTCTTACATATAAATGTCGACTTATGTGATGCGTTCATAACTACAATCCGATAAACTAAGTTTGTACCAGTATGCAGAACACACCCTTTCGCGACAACGAACTTCCTGGTAATTAGGTTAATTAAGAATTAAGAAATACTGAAAAAAACACGTCAATCAACGGGAGGAAACGTACAGACGGCGTTTCGTTCTAGTTCGAACTTTTCAATGTACGGCATTCCTCGAAGACGGACATTGCTTTTTCATTTCTATACTTTCTGTATATATAGTTAACATTTGGAACTTACTGGAAGTGAGAATTAATGAATATTAAATCACATTCTTACATGTAAATGTCGACTTATTTGATGCGTTCATAACTACAATCCGACAAACTTAGTTTGTACCAGTATGCAGAGCACACCCTTTCGCGACAACGAACTTCCTGGTAATTAGGTAATTACCGTTTAGCTAATTTAACATTATTTTAAATTACCAAGAAGTTCATAAATCTAACTTTCGCCATATGATCAAGCTTGGTTATACACTATTTTGTTAATAGCAATCACACTAATTTTCGCAGCTTTCAGACTACCGCACCGTGGTCTGTTAAACTGGTTAGGCACATTTTACTATTGTAAGAGAAGTTCAAATGATTTTACTCGTTTAATAAGTCATACCAAGTTGGTGTTTTCCATCAGCTGAATGAGTTCTACATTATTGAGATAACGATGCAGTATCTTATCAGGGGCCCCTGAAAATATTTTTATTTGGTTGGTGACTTTTTCCACTTTTAGCGGGTGCGGCAAGTGTTAGTTCATTTTAAAAATGCATGTTAAATAAAAATGCAAAAAATATTTTCAAATGATTCATAGTTAACATTTGGAACTTACTGCAAGTGAGAATTAATGAATATTAAATCTCATTCTTACATGTAAATGTCGACTTATGTGATGCGTTCATAACTACAATCCGACAAACTAAGTTTGTACCAGTATGCAGAACACACCCTTTGGCGACAACGAACTTCCTGGTAATTAGGTTAATTAAGAATTTCTGAAAAAAACAAGTCAATCAACGGGAAACGTACAGGCGCGTTTCGTTCTAGTTGGAACTTTTCAATGCACGGCATTCCTTGAAGACGGACATTGCTTTTCATTTCTATACTTTCTGTATATATAGTTAACATTTGGAACTTACTGCAAGTGAAAATTAATGAATATTAAATCTCATTCTTACATATAAATGTCGACTTATGTGATGCGTTCATAACTACAATCCGACAAACTAAGTTTGTACCAGTATGCAGAACACACCCTTTCGCGACAACGAACTTCCTGGTAATTAGGTTAATTAAGAATTAAGAAATACTGAAAAAACACGTCAATCAACGGGAGGAAACGTACAGACGGCGTTTCGTTCTAGTTAGAACTTTTCAATGTACGGCATTCCTCGAAGACGGACATTGCTTTTTCATTTCTATACTTTCTGTATATATAGTTAACATTTGGAACTTACTGGAAGTGAGAAATAATGAATATTAAATCACATTCTTACATGTAAATGTCGACTTATTTGATGCGTTCATAACTACAATCCGACAAACTAAGTTTGTACCAGTATGCAGAACACACCCTTTCGCGACAACGAACTTCCTGGTAATTAGGTTAATCAAGAATTAAGAAATACTGAAAAAAACACGTCAATCAACGGGAGGAAACGTACAGACGGCGTTTCGTTCTAGTTGGAACTTTTCAATGTACGGCATTCCTCGAAGGCGGACATTGCTTTTTCATTTCTATACTTTCTGTATATATAGTTAACATTTGGAACTTACTGCAAGTGAGAATTAATGAATATTAAATCACATTCTTACATGTAAATGTCGACTTATTTGATGCGTTCATAACTACAATCCGACAAACTAAGTTTGTACCAGTATGCAGAATACACCCTTTCGCGACAACGAACTTCCTGGTAATTAGGTTAATTAAGAATTAAGAAATACTGAAAAAAACAAGTCAATCAACGGGAGGAAACGTACAGACGGCGTTTCGTTCTAGTTGGAACTTTTCAATGTACGGCATTCCTCGAAGACGGACATTGCTTTTTCATTTCTATACTTTCTGTATATATTTTATTCAGTATTTCTTAATTCTTAATTAACCTAATTACCAGGAAGTTCGTTGTCGCGAAAGGGTGTGTTCTGCATACTGGTACAAACTTAGTTTGTCGGATTGTAGTTATGAACGCATCAAATAAGTCGACATTTACATGAAAGAATGAGATTTAATATTCATTAATTCTCACTTGCAGTAAGTTCCAAATGTTAACTATATATACAGAAAGTATAGAAATGAAAAGCAATGTCCGTCTTCGAGGAATGCCGTGCATTGAAAAGTTCCAACTAGAACGAAACGCGTCTGTACGTTTCCCGTTGATTGACTTGTTTTTTTCAGCAATTCTTAATTAACCTAATTACCAGGAAGTTCGTTGTCGCGAAAGGGTGTGTTCTGCATACTGGTACAAACTTAGTTTGTCGGATTGTAGTTATGAACGCATCACATAAGTCGACATTTACATGTAAGAATGAGATTTAATATTCATTAATTCTCACTTGCAGTAAGTTCCAAATGTTAACTATATATACAGAAAGTATAGAAATGAAAAGCAATGTCCGTCTTCGAGGAATGCCGTGCATTGAAAAGTTCCAACTAGAACGAAACGCGCCTGTACGTTTCCCGTTGATTGACTTGTTTTTTTCAGCAATTCTTAATTAACCTAATTACCAGGAAGTTCGTTGTCGCGAAAGGGTGTGTTCTGCATACTTGTACAAACTTAGTTTGTCGGATTGTAGTTATGAACGCATCACATAAGTCGACATTTACATGTAAGAATGAGATTTAATATTCATTAATTCTCACTTGTAGTAAGTTCCAAATGTTAACTATATATACAGAAAGTATAGAAATGAAAAGCAATGTCCGTCTTCGAGGAATGCCGTGCAATGAAAAGTTCCAACTAGAACGAAACGCGTCTGTACGGTTCCCGTTGATTGACTTGTTTTTTTCAGCAATTCTTAAATGATTTATAGTTTATTTTACAGAGTACACCTTCCGATTAAGAATGGAATACTATTTAATTTAAATGACTGCCTCGGAAGGCTTTGCAGTTCCCCATACTGTCGACTCAATTTTTCAGTATATTTTCAATCGTTTGAGCGTTTATTTCACCAAAAGCCAATTTAATTGCGTCTTTCAAAGCATCAATCGTCTCTGGATGATCGGCATAACATCTGTCCTTGGTGGCTCCCCACTAATAATAATCCAAGGGAGTCAAATCGCAGCTCCTAGGCGGCCAGTTGACATCGCCATTTCGGCTGATAATGCGATTTTTGAAGATAGGACCCAAAATGTCGATAATAGCGTTGGGTGTGTGGGCAGTAGCGCCATCCTACTAAAAGCATCGGCCAAGTTTTCCTCTTGAATCGTAGGGAATAAAAAGTCAGTAAACATGGCGCGATAACAGTCGCCATTGATTGTTAGTTCCTTCTTGGTAATTTTCAAAGAAAAATAGCCCTACGATGCCTTTGGACCATATTCCACATCATACAGACACTCGTTTTTGGTACATTTACTTCTCAATTATCACGTGTAGATTTTTGTACCTCAAATACGGAAATTTTGCTTATTCACATAACCCTCCGAGGAGAAAATGAGTTTAATCGGAAAGGATGATTTTTTGGTAAAAATACTCATCTTCTATCAATTGATTAGCGGGCCATTGAGGGAAGTGAAAACGCGGTGGATGGTCCACTTTCTTCATTTCTTGAACCAATAGTAGGCCTTCATACATAGGTCTTTGTACAAAATTTTTCGCACAGTCCTATCGCTGATATTTAATTCTCGTGAACGAAGGCAGGTGGAAGTGCTCGAATGTTGACGCACATTTTCAGCTACAGCAGCAATATTTTCTCTCAAACGAGCTAGACGGCGGTGCGGAACGCGTGTATTGTCTATTAACACGCCAGTCGAACAAACTTTTTTCACAAATTTCTTTACACCGTTCTCAGTTGGTGCTTCATTTGTACCGAATTGTGTACGCAATTTTCGGCAAGTTTCGGCAACTAACTCACCAAGATGAAAATTAGTATTCAAATTAGTAATATATAACATAATTTTTCAACGTTGAACAAGCTTACATCGACCCATTTTGTTCACCGAGAATATAACAATGAATTCCTGTCATTTTACGAATTATAATAGAGCTTTGAGCGCCGTAATAATCGCTAGTTCAAAAACGAACCACAAGATGCGTCAACCTTTAGAACACGGCGAGAATCAGTCCTTTTTATGTACCACGAAACACACGCGATTTTCCGCACCACTTTATTTCGAATCTGTTCAATAAACTTAGCATTTGAAGCCTGAGCATATTCCCTGGATGTTGTAGGTCTATAGAAGTTTTAAAATTAGTTTCTACAAAGCAATTTGTAAGTGGACAGAATATATATTTTTCGATAAGTCAGTATAACTGATCGATAATCTAATGGAAACACACTGGCTGGTCAGTTGGTGTCCCGAGATCGAATTCGAGGCTCGGCTGTCCAAGAAGGTTCTTGTGGTTTTCTTTCTCATTTAAGGTGAATGACGACAGCTAAACATCTTAAGTCGCTCAACGGATGCGGGCGTAATAATAACTTATGCCGTGCCAATATCCTCTGTAATTGGCATTTAGCTGTTGGGCGATGCTAAGACATGAATTATTATGATTATATTATTATAACATCCTTTACTTTAGTTGTAATTAGGATAGTCTTTTGTCGATGCGGGCGTAATAATAACTCATGCCGAGCCAATATCCTCTGTAATTGACATTTATATGTTTGGTAATGCTAAGACATGAGCTATTATTATTATAACGAGCCATCGAAAAAATTCATAATTGGAGTAGACTATGAAATTGGGTTGGTACTTTAACACTTCCACATAATGACACATTACTTGATGCTTTGCAGTTTCATTTAGTTTCATTGTAAAAAAAGGTTATGGCATTGAAATGATACTACAACAAACAAGAAAACAAATAATTTATTTAATATCGAAATCGTAATCAAAATTTACATATAGCTACAGAAGTTGAAAATGTTCTCCATTTACATCTAAACACAAACAATTTTCTTAATAAGAGTTTTGAAAAATTTGACACAAACTTATAGTTTCAATGATAAATAATAAATGTCATTATGTGGAAGTGGTTAAAGTATCAACCCAATTTCACAGTCTACTCCAATTATGAATTTTTTCGATGGCTCGTTATTATTATAACATCTGCTTTAATTGTAATTAGGATAGCCTTTTCTCGACGTGCTCCTTCGATTTAAACTTCTTATCTACTTGAATTCCTGATATATGGCTAGTTACAGTGAAGAATGACTTGGTTATTAATTGTTATTGTAACATACCGGTATGATTAGAGTCAGTCGCATTCAGTCGAATCGGCCCTTTTTTAACGCGGACATGTTCAATATCTAGAGTTCATGTTAGTCGTACTATTTGCATCTAAGTTTATCATAACGGTAGTATCGTCTGAAAACGTAGCCACTAGGACTTTGTCTTGTGTATAAGAGGCAGCACAGAGCGTATCATACTACCCATGGCACTGCGGTTTTAATCCGTTTAAGTTCAAAGGCGTCATCATATTTCACGCAAGGGAATCTCTCATACGAGTACCATCTAAGTAACCAACTATATTTGGTCGGTAGGATATTTTAAGTGAAATTATTGCAGCGACAAATATGTACTTTTCAATAGAACAAATTTTCTAAAATTAAAATATTTAAACAAAGTTTTATCTTTCTTTTAATTTGCGAATATAATGTTTTTTCAGAATAGATTAAGATTTACTTGAGAGTTTGTAAATACTTTACTTACACTTTTTTATTGCGTAATGTAGTATAAATTCCACTATAAGCTTACATGTTTAAAATATAACGCATTACATTATAAAACCTTGTAAATTTTGATTAGGTATACATGAAGTACGCAGTAAAATAATCCCAGCATACTTTCGCTGTTTAAAATATTACAATTCAAACAATTAGATGATGATTTTTGTCTTTCTTGAAACGTTTCTTTTCTAATCCATTTTAAATGCCGATATAAGTTTTCATAAATTCCTTTATCACTACTTGTATCTGAACAAATTCCAATTATTTCTTTTCTATAGATTAAAGGACATCCAACATCGCCATAAGTAAGACGTCTCCTTCTATTAACAATGCAAAGAGGATTAGGTGATTTGCTTTTGCATTTTGAAAGATCCGCCAAAATCTTCATTGGTAACATTTGCAATCTGACGGGAATTTTTTCTTCTTTAGATATTGGTGTACCCCAACCAATAGCAAAAACTTTTTTATCTTCTAATTCAAGTTCTTCATGATGCGGAAGTTCAGCTAGCTTAATCTTTCTCGTTAAAGAGAATGCTTCGTTAACTTTGAACAAAGCTATATCGAAACCTTTATTGGGAATATAATGAGGATGTATTTTTATTTTTAGTATTCGACGCTTTTGCACAGCTTCGTCTCTATCCAGGTTACTTATCTCAGACGCTCCCATACATACTTCTGTCATAGATTTTACCTTTGTCATGCAATTGGCGGCGGTCAAGAGCCATTTTGTCGTTATCAGAATACCGCCACATATAATTGGTGATTTGTTGTTTATATGACGAGTTTTTATGTAACTTATGTAAGGAAATTGTGTTATATTGACCGCCCTTCCGCCAATAACTCTTTCTTGTGCTCTATCGCAAATGACACTTTTAAATGTCCACAATAGCCAAGCAAGAAGGACGTATCTCGAATATGACTTTGGATAAGATTTTTTCTTGGTGTAAACTGACATTTGACGTTTTTGAAACTTCAGCAATTTAGTTAATTACTCGCATAGAAACTATTTGCCATTCCTGATAAGATTGAACTGTTGGAAAAGATTAATTAAAAAAAAAGAACTTGTAATTGATTAAAAGAGATGAAGAGGATAAATTTGCGCAGGAAAAATCAAATATATTTTGTTTTGTCAATTTTTTTTACTGTCAGTCACGATCAGTACTACCGATTTATATTCTACTAGTGTCTTGTGCAATTAATTATTAATATTAATAAAAATAGTTCATTATAGAGTTCATAAAATGAGATACTCATTCTATGAAAATACTGTGTTTGACATTAACAAATAAATAGAAATGTTTGGAGTTTTACATGCCGCTTTAAGAAAACGAAGTTAACAAGATGCTTACAATAAATTGGACGAAACATCACAAAGTACAATTAGAAGGCACGTGCATTCATTTTTCTTTAATAATGAATTACCAACTTAAATACACATAAATATGTAAGGTAATTTATATATTTTTAAAGTTTTAATATAAACCATATACATTTTATTTCTAGGTTATTAGAGGGAATGCAAGTTTACTTCCTATAAAACGAACATCACTTTGTAAAATCCTAAAGAAACTAGGATTCAAGCAGAAGGAAATGCGTACGAAAAAACATATTAACTGAACGAAATGATATCTTATGGAGACGCCGTTATTTGACAAATATAAGAAAGTTTAGTGTAGAAGGAAGAAAAATTTATTTATTTAGATGAAACATGGATAAATGCAGGTCACATAAAAGCAAAAATTGGGAAAAATACGACACTGCTTAATTCAAAACAAACTCTCTCTACCGGTTTAAAAAATCCAACTGGCACCAGAAAGCTACTAATTGTGCTTCACATTGGCAGCGAAAATAGTTGTGTGAATAGTAGTTTGGTATTTCAGTTCAAGAAAATGGAAGATTCACATGAAAATATGAATAGTGTTCATTGCATGGGTATGAAATATATTATCTTCTCTTGAATTCAGTTGAGCAATAATAATAATGTGCCTTACAAAATACCAAGTGTTTTATTTAGTAAACTTAGCATAGTGTTATCAGCTAAAATTACTTTTACTATTCAATAAGCGCCTCCTTTTTCCACGATGATGTAGGTGACTTTTCTCTTAGTAGAATGGTAAGGCACATTATTATTGCTCAACTGAATTCAAGAGAAGATAATATATTTCATACCCATGCAATGAACACTATTCATATTTTCATGTGAATCTTCCATTTTCTTGAACTGAAATACCAAACTACTATTCACACAACTATTTTCGCTGCCAATGTGAAGCACAATTAGTAGCGTGATTGGCCCAAGGTTGCCTTGTCATTTCTTGGATTATATGTTTTAAAGCGTGTTGTCTATTTTTGTCAACCGAATTGTTTCACCAAGTTGTTACTAACATAATTAACTCTTTCTACAGTGGTTTTTGGTGAATCATTGTGAATATTCAATGAAACAATTAAAAATTGTTAAAATAACATTGTACTTTAGCCGATTCACAAATTTATTAGATTTCTCTAACATATGCTTTTGTAAGACAAAGAAACTTAAAGAGTATAAAAGAACCATTTTATGCAACACAAAGAATATGAATTTTACAGAACATTCCGTGGAAGATAACCATTTCTTCAATATAAATGACTGAACTCTTATACAATGTCAATAAAAGAAAAAAATTGACGTTGTTACTAAATCTAGAGGTAAAGAAGCCATAAGAAAAAGAAATTGGTAACGAATACATAGACATAAATTATACACCTATACCAGATGAATACATTAGGCTACGAGGGCCACTGCTAAAATTCGTTGAAAATTGTGAAATAAACCAAATTACGCTGTAAATTGCTTTAGTGTTTCTCAAAATACTCCCCTTTAAGATGTATACACTTTTGCATCCTATAAAACCAATCTTCAAAAAACTTTTTCCATTCTGAACGAGGTATCTCCAGTGATTTAAATTCTTCAACAGCCTCTTCAGGCGATGAAAACCGCTTTCCATGCATTTTATTTTTGATATTTCGGAATAAAAAGAAGTCACTAGGCGCTAAGTCGGACGAATATGGTCAATGAGTCATTAATTCGATATTACTGTTCGTCAAAAATCGACAGTTTGTCGTGCTGTGTGAGCGCTTGCATTGTCATGATGAACAATGATCCATCGGTTTATGTTGCTTTTTCTGATTTCATCGATAACTTCCAGCAAACAAGTCAACGTATACCAGTCAGAATTAACTGTTAGTCGATCCTCTAATGCAACATGACCCGTTTTTTCCGAAGAAACTACCAATAATTTTTTTCGAAACGCTTCGTGACCGCACCACTATTGTTGGTTTAGGTTCATTTTGAAACACCCGTACAGTCGATTGCTGTTTAGTTTGGAGCTCATATGAATATATCCAGGAATCGTCACTAGTTACAATGTTATATACATAATTTTTTTCCTTGCACCATTTGAGACGTGCTTGCTTTTGCTTGTCTTTTAAATTTTGAGGGATCCAACGACTGGAAAGCTTCCTAACATGTAAATGATCGTGTAAAATCGTATGTATTTTTTTCGCCGCAATACATAAGGACGCCTCTATCTAAATGTATGTGACATGTCGATCTGCTAAAATCATTTCACGCACAGCATCGATATTTTTCGCAACAACAGAGGTGCATGGACGCCCTCCACGAGGATCGTCACCAAACGTTGGTCTTCCACGCTTGAATTCTGCAAACTATTTGCAAACCATAGTTTTGGATGGTGCTCCATTCCCAAATACCCAACTAAGCTTTTCCACACATTGCTTTTGTGTCAAACCGTTTCGAAATTCATAAAAAATCATGACTCGAAAATCGCGATTCAAAATTTCTTTTTTGACACAATTATTACTTTGTTAAATTCTGTTGAGACAAAAATTTTCGGCTTTAAATTGAACTGTCAACTGAATTATAGGTCAAAAATGTAAAATTTTAGGAATATGATAGTTGTGGAGTGCTGGTAATTCAAAGAGTACTTGATTCCGCGAAATTTAGCAGTATCCCTCGTAATTACACTTCGGCACAGATATACTTGCCTATAATTAAGTAAATATATTAACTTTTTTTTTTTTTTTTTTTTTTTTTTTTTCATTAATTGATGTAGCAGACACTTCTTGGTGAAACATTTTGTAATTAACAAATTATTATAAAAACACACTTGGCTATTTCACAATTTTTTATTAGATCTATGTCTAACATATGTTTCGGCTGTTATGCCATTGTCAAAGAGTATCTTAAAACTAACTTACAATACGTGTCCTTTTAACTTTTATACCTATATTTTAGTGCTAGGGTGCTGGTTGGGACATATTTACAATCACGTCTATTATGGGAGTGTTAACAAATTCTAACTGTGTATTCGTAATTATTCTATTTTGTTTTTGTGATTTTTTAATTTCTAGTATTTCTAATAAATCTAGTCTTCTACTTTTTATTACGTTATGTAACACGGTGGAGCACACTGTAACACACACTGTATCGAACAAAACCATTTGCCCGATATGAATAGCTCCACCGTGTTACATAACGTAATAAAAAGTAGAAGACTAGATTTATTAGAAATACTAGAAATTAAAAAATCACAAAAACAAAATAGAATAATTACGAATACACAGTTAGAATTTGTTAACACTCCCATAATAGACGTGATTGTAAATATGTCCCAACCAGCACCCTAGCACTAAAATATAGGTATAAAAGTTAAAAGGACACGTATTGTAAGTTAGTTTTAAGATACTCTTTGACAATGGCATAACAGCCGAAACATATGTTAGACATAGATCTAATAAAAAATTGTGAAATAGCCAAGTGTGTTTTTATAATAATTTGTTAAATATATTAACATAATAATGCTGCGGGGGCGGCTTAATTAGCTCCACGTTGTTAACGACAAGTGGTATAGAATACTTAATATTATAATATTTTGAATATATATATACAATGTGTCCGGGAAAATGTGGGAAATCTCTCGGATTCAGATAGAACATTAAAAAATAAGATGACAAGTTCCCATAATTTTTTTCCTAGCGGCCCTCCCTACGGAGATACGGCCTGCTAAAGGACACCACTGGAAATCAATTTTTCTTGAATAACTTTTAAACTACTTATTATAAATTAATGAAAATTTAATATGATAAGCAGTAGTAAGGACCTCTTAAAATACTGCCCTTAAATTTAAATTAGCTTGTTTATTTTACCAGGGGCGGACTAGGTTGTACATTTTAATGCTTACATTTTTAACACCCTGTATGATAAGGAGTTAAAAAAACAAATTTGGATACCTTGAACATTAAGCTAAAGACAAGGTACTCTTGTTCATTGTCGATTAAATGAACCGTTTTCGAGGAAAAAAATAAATAATTAATGTTTTATTTCTATTAAAAAGAACCATGTTTTTTATTTATTTTTGTCTGCAACAAAGTGTCATACAAAAGTCATTCCAGGAACAAAAAAGTTTTAGTTTAGGTTACTAAATACCACAAAATTACAAAGATTCTTAAAAATGCAGTTTTGTCCCAGAACGGCACCTTAACAAAAATTATGTTTAGAAATGTACTCACTAAAGCTTGCAACGATTGAACCTAAATACGCTAATTAGAAATAATCAATTAAAAAGTTATGTAAATTTACAATACCATTTTTGGTAAACCCTGCTTCATCGGTAAAAAGAATAGTGCTAATGAAGTTTGGGTTTGTTCGTTGCTGATTTAACAGCCAGTTTGCGAACTGGATTCTACGAGGAAAATCTTCAGGAAGTAGTAGATGCACTTTTTGCAGATGATAAGGGTAAAACAACTGTTCTTTAAGTACTTCATGAATTGTCGTTTTTGACGTATTAAGCTGCGCGCTAATCTTTGAGTGCTTATTGAAGGAGTATCACCTACAATATCCAAGATATTTTCCTCCAATTTCACCGTACGTACTGTTCTTCTCACACCAGCATCAGTACTTTTTTTCGCAAAACTTCCTAAAACATTAAAGAAAGTCAATAATGTTACCTTATTAACTGGAATCGCCCACCAGTCTCTCTTAGACGTTTGTCAAGTCGCCGAAATGTTTTCTGATTTGGAATATTGCGATTAGGATATCTTTCTTCATACAACCTTCTTGCTTCCAAAGCATTGCAAGATGCAAGACCATACATAAGATGCATATCTGCATACTCACTAAATGTGTATCCCATTATCAAATTAAATTTACCAAGATATTCAAAATTCAATAAATTAATATCGAAGTAAAGGATCAACATGTTAACAATATGAAAGATTTACAAGATTTAAAATTTACACATCAATGCAAGATATTTATTAATTCGTGGGTACCATAGTAACGTTTGTAAAAACAATGCGTTTTTTAGTACTGAAAACAGTTTTATTTCAGACTTTTGTATCACACTTTGTTGCAGACAAAAAAAATAAAAAACATGGTTCTTTTTAATAGAAATAAAACATTAATTTTTTAATTTTTTTTCCTCGAAAACGGTTCATTTTATCGACAATGAATAAGAGCACCTTTTCTTTAGCTTAATGTGCAAGGTATCCAAATTTGTTCTTTTTAACTCCATATCATACAGGGTGTTAAAAATGTAAGCATTGAAAGATGCAAATGCAAATGTAAGCATTAAAATGAACAACCTAGTCCGCCCCTGGTAAACTAAACAAGCTAATTTAAATTTAAGGGCAGTATTTTAAGAGGTCCTTACTACTGCTTATCATATTAAATTTTCATTAAATTATAATAAGTAGTTTAAAAGTTATTCAAGAAAAATTGATTTCCAGTGGCGTCTTTTAGGAGGCCATATCTCCGTAGGGAGGGCAGCTAGGAAAAAAAATATGGGAACTTGTCATCTTATTTTTTAATGTTCTATCCGAATCCGAGAGATTTCCCACATTTTTCCGGACACATTGTATATATATATATATATATATATATATATATATATATATATATATATATATATATATAAATATAATATCTTCGTGACCTTGGTATGATAAGGTAAACATAATAAGTCGGCGATTAAAGGTCTGGTTTACTTAAGAGTATATATATTTAAAACAACCCTACATGTTTCGGCAATACGCCTTTGTCAAGAGAATACAAAATATAAATGACAGTTATCTGTCATTTATATTTTGTATTCTCTTGACAAAGGCGTATTGCCGAAACATGTAGGGTCGTTTTAAATATATATACTCTGAAGCAAACCAGACCTTTATTCGCCGACTTATTAAATTTACCTTATATATATATATATATATATATATATATATATATATATATATATATATAATAATAATAACTTCGTGACCTTGGTATGATATGGTAAACCTAATCAGTAGGCGATTAAAGGTCTGTATATTACTTCAAAATATATGTATTTAAAAAACTCTACATGTTTCGGCTGTGTACGCCTTTATCAAGAGAATACCAAATATTCATATTTTGTATTCTATGGAAACAGACAGTCGATCAAATCAAAAGCTATTCTATAAAGTACTGAAAAATATAAGGAAAGGAAAGCAACAGATTATAAAACAGGTAAAATCAAAAGATAATAGAATAATATCAGAAGACGTATTAATTATGGAACGGTGGAGAGAATATTTCCAGGAACATTTGAGCACTGGTGAGGAGCAAATCATTAGTCCAACAGATGAAAGGGCAAACTACGCACAAGTCAGGGAAGAAGGAGAAAGCATGCAGAGGGAAGAGGTGATAGAAGCAATAAGGCAGATAAAGCATGGAAAATCAGCAGGACATGACAAAATTACTCCAGAAATGCTAAAGTGCTTAGGAAACCAAGGAATAGGCAGCATAGCACACCTCTTTAACAGAGCTTGGAATGAAGGTAGGGTCCCCAAAGATTGGACAGTGGGAATAGGAGAAAACCAAAGTAACAGTGTATAAAACCATTTTTAGGCCTACGTTAATTTACGGAAGTGAGAGCTGGGTATTGAACCAATCCCAAAAAAAGTAAAATACAAGCAATAGATATGAAATATCTTAGAGCAGCCAAAGGTATAACAAGGAGGGACAGGATAAGAAACCAATTGGTTAGAGAAGAATCGAATATTGAACCAGTTCTCAACATGATCAAGAAAAACCAATTAAAGTGGTTTGGCCACCTTAACCGCATTGCTGGGAATAGGCAGGTAAAACGGGTATGGGAAGCAAGAGTTCAGAATGGAAGAGGAAGGAGAAGACCAAGAAAGACGTGGAATGCAGAGCTTGCAACAAGTCTCAAGGAAAGAAATAAGCCCTGGTCAGAAGCTGTGGTAATGACGAAAAACATGGAAGAATGGACAAAGTTTGTGCACCTAAGTGATTTGTAAAATTTTGTATAGTATACTCCTTACACCTTAGGGTAAAAAGGTTACTGATTATATACATATAGAAACAAATAATTTACAAGACAATACTATTCAAGAAAATACAATATTAAAATTATTAAAATGGCAAATAATTTCAAACCAGAATATTTAAATACAGTACCAGAGTTTGATGGTAACCCAATTGAACTTAGTAGATTCTTGTCAACATGTGAAACTTTAATTACTCATTTTTGTAATGATGATAAACCAGATAATTTTCAAAATATTTATTTACTTCACTCATTGATAGGTAAATTAAAAGGAAATGCTAAACTTGTTGTCAATATACAAAGTGTTACTACTTTTTAACGAATTAAAACAAACTTTAACTAGGAATTTTGCTGATCAAAGAGATTAAATTTGTCTTAATACAGGCTTAATTTTAATGAGGCAATCACTAAATGAGATACCTCAGCAATTTTTCGATATATGATTACAAATATTAAATTTATTATGTTCATATATTGATATGCATGAAACAACAGATGAAGGAAAAGTACTAAAACGTGATTTATATAATAAGTTAACTTTAGAAACATTCTTAGCCGGATTAAAAGAACCATTAGGAACAACTATTCGTTGTATGAAACCTGGTAGATTAAATAAAGTGTTATTATTTATTAATCAGGAAGAAACTATACATTATTTTCAAAATTTAACAGGCAAAACGCAAATTAAGCAAAATTTTACACAAATAATAGCCGCACAACAAAGACTTTTCTTTCAAGAAACTTCAGATTTTCAACGTACTTATTTTAATCCAAATTTTAACAATCAAACACGCGATATTAATCAATTTCCTTCACAACCTATTCCTATACAACCTAGACCAAATGTTACTCCTCATAGATTTTTTACAAACTCACAAGTATTTAAACAACCGCTCCAAAAACCAAACCAAAACGTATTTAGACCCGGCCAACATAAAGATTCACCAACACCCACTCCTATGAGCTATGACCAATAACCCAAAACTCGCAAAGATATTTCACTTCCGAACAACTTTACAATACTTACGTAAACGACGTAGATAAGACATCCGATATTAATTATGATTTTCAGAATTCAGAATCAATTTCCGAAATTTTTGATTCAAATAATGAAGAA
This sequence comes from Melolontha melolontha, assembly GCA_935421215.2. Lineage (NCBI taxonomy): Eukaryota > Metazoa > Arthropoda > Insecta > Coleoptera > Scarabaeidae > Melolontha > Melolontha melolontha. The sequence continues at coordinate 78,434,722 of OW285242.1, read as the reverse complement.
TTTTTGGAAGATTCACAAACGGCTAACGATAACATTGACGAGTCATATTATCATGAAAATTTTCACAAACCTCCTCAAACAGCCGATCAACCATAGAACCCCATATTATATCTCTTAATACCACTAATGATAGTGAATTACCGTATATAATACTACCCGGACATAATTTAAAATTTTTAATAGATTCTGGCTCTACTAAATCTTTCATCGATCCAGATCTGTCTTATAAATTTTATTCTAATTGTATATATGATGATCCTTTTATAGTTTCAATAGTGTTTCAGATGTCTGTTCATAAATACAGTATGTTCATGCCAGCTTCAAATTTATTTAAATTACCACAGCAAACAAAGTTAAAATTTCATTTATTTAAATTTCATAACATTTTCCACGGACTAATAGGATTAGATAATCTAAAATTATTTCAAGCCAATGTAGATTTTGCATCAGGTATCCTTAAAACACCGTATGCACAAATAAAAGTATAATATCAAAAATTAAAAAATTATTTAAACCTTGTTGTTTAAACCGTTAATGCACGCACAAGATAAGTAGTCAAAATAAAAACGAGTATTAAAATTGTCGAAATAATAATACCTTATCAAAAGATTTATAATTGTGAAATTCCCGAATGTTTAACGATAGCAAATAACGGCGTAGCTACTACTACAATTTTAAATAATACGACAAAACCAATAACATTAAATTTTTGCTAAACCAATTAGAGTAGAACCGTTTATTCGAAAAGAAATACAAGAAATAAATTTAAACAATTTTTATAATAGTCCAAAACAAAATTTACATTTATCAAAAATTGGCACAAATCATTTAAACTAAGAAGAAAAATTTCGAATTGAAAACTTATGCAAAGATTATTCTGATATAATTTATATTGAAAATAGTAAATTAACTTTTGCAAACCAAATTAGTCATAGAATTCGCCCAAATGTTGAAATACCTATTTATACCAAAAGTTATAGATATCCGTTTACTCACAAAGAAGAAGTTGAAAACCAAATTAAAAATATGATAGACCTAAATATTATTAGACCAGGTCCTTCACCCTGGTCATCCCCTATTTGAATAGTTCCAAAGAAGGTTGATGCATCTGGTAAACAAAAATGGCGAGTCGATGTCGACTACCGTAAATATCCTCTACCAAACATTACCGATTTACTTAAAAATTAGGTAAATATCAATATTTTTCAACTTTAGATTTGGCTAGTGGCTTTCATCAAATTGAGATGCACGAACAAAATATATCTAAGACAGCTTTTAACACAGAAAGCTGACATTTTGAATTCCTTAGAATGCCATTCGGTTTAAAGAACGCGCCCGCTACCTTTCAAAGAGTAATGGACAATATTCTACGTGGTATTCAGAACGAACATTGCTTAGTGTATTTATATGTTATAATTTTTTTCTCTACATCATTACAAGAACATATTAATATTTTAAAAACAGTGTTTCAAAGACTTGGAGAAACAAATTTCAAAATTTCAAAATTCAATTAGACAAATCTGAATTTTTAAGAAAGGAAGTAGCATATCTTGGTCATACTGTTACTCCTGAAGGCGTAAAACCTAACCCAAATAAAATTTTTGCAATAAAAAACTATCCTATCCCTAAAATGACAAAGCAAATTAAAGGATTCTTAGGATTATTAGGTTACTATAGACGTTTCATTATCAATTTCGCAACACTAACAAAGCCTTTATCTAAATGTTTGAAAAAGGGTGCTACAATAGTCCACAATGACGAATTTAAGTCCTGTTTTGAAACTTGTAAAAACCTTTTGATGAATGAACCCATCCTGCAATATCCAAATTTTAACCAACCATTTAATTTAACAACAGATGCGAGTAACGTATCGTTAGGTGCTGTGTTATCACAAGAACCTATTGGGAAAGATTTACCCATTGCATACGCCCCACGTACACTAAACGAATCTGAACAACGATATAGCACGATTGAAAAGGAATTATTATCAATCGTATGGGCTACCAAATATTTCAGACCATCCCTCTTTGGCAGAAAATTTAATATAATTACCGACCACAAACCCCTACAGTGGTTGCTCTCTTTGAAAGATCCTAATTCGAAATTATTAAGATGGCGAATAAAACTAGATGAATTCGATTATTGTAGAACGTATAAGAAAGTTAAATTAAATACTAATGCAGATGCTCTTTCGCATATAGAAATTCATACCAAAGAAACAAACAATTTTTTCGAATACATAGAACAATTTAATAAAGACTTCAATGTATCTAATAATAATCAAGATAATATTTCTTTAATAGCTCATCCGGACGAACAAGCAAATGATTACGCTTTAGATTTAGATGACGTCACTGCTCCTTCAAATCAAGAAGAAAACCCTATTATTGATATTCAAATATCAGAAACACCAGTAAATTACGGCTCAAATCAAATAATTATTAACACAGTTGTTCATAGTCCTGCAAAAGCTAAAATAACTAAATTGTTTAAAGATAAACAACGAATATATGTTCAAATTTCTAAGAATAAATTCGAAGATGATATTGATAAAATTTAAAAAAGAATATATAACTTCAAAAGTTAATTTTATTATCACTTATATTTTAAGAACCCTGATATTTATGAACCTTTTTGTAATGTTTTACATAAACACTTTATTTGGCCTTCACTAAAATTTAAATACTGGAAAATGAAATTTATAGATATTTATTTACAAAAACGATATTAAAGAAATTATCCAAAATTACCATGAAGGAAAAACTAATAGTAAAGAATGTGAAATTTGCCAAAATGCAAATATGAACGAAATTCGATAAAAACAAAAATGAAAATTACTCTAACACCATCAAAACCCTTTGAAGTAATTCATTTAAACACTTTTACATTACAGGAAACCAAATTTTTAACTATAATTGATGCGTTTTCAAAATACGCTCAAGCGTATAAACTATCATCTCTTATTCCAACAGAAATGATCGATAACCTAATCTCATTTTTTTCACATCATAGTATACCAAAACTAATAACGACTGATAATGGCGGAAAGTTTAAAAATACTATTATGAACGATTTATTAAAATAACACAAAATTGAAATTCATTTTTGTTCCCCCAATCCAATCCACAGTCAAACGGTTTAATTGAGCGATTCCATTCAACAATAAAATTGAACATATACGATTGTTAAATGCTCAAGAATTCCAAGAATCGCCAGTACAATCAAAAATGATATATGCCTTATTAGCATACAATCACTCGATTCATTTCTCTACTAAATATCGACCGATAGATATAGTAAACGGTCATATTGACGAAAGCAATGTATTCAATATCGATTTAACCCAAATGTTACTTAGTAATTACATACACGAAAACAGAGAAAAAACAAAGTTACTCTATTCAAAAATTAACGAAAATCTTATAGAAAACAAAACGAAATATATTACTAAGGTAAACCAAGAACGTGATGACCCAATTCGATTTGAACCTGAAACTAAAGTATGTGAAAAACAAGCACGACAAAAATTTACCAAATAAATTTAATAAGTAGGGTGGACCAATCCGGAGCGATATTGGTAAATATTTCATATAAAAGCCGAAAAACTACAATAATTTATATATATATATATATGTATATACACATATATATATATATATATATATATACATATATATATATATATATATATATATATATATAAGGTAAACTTAATAAGTCGGCGATTAAAGGTCTGGTTTACTTCAAAGTATATATATTTAAAACAACCCTACATGTTTCGGCAATACGCCTTTGTCAAGGGAATACAAAATATAAATTTAAATATAACATTTGTATTTTGTATTCCCTTGACAAAGGCGCATTGCCGAAATATGTAGGGTTGTTTTAAATATATATACTTTGAAGTAAACCATACCTTTAATCGCCGACTTATTAAGTTTACCCTATCATACCAAGGTCACGAAGATATTATATATATATATATATATATACATATATATATATAACTCCTATAATTTATCAAATGTTATATATATATATATATATATATATATATATATAGTAAATTTAATAAGTCGGCGATTAAAGGTCTGGTTTATAGCTTCAAAGTATATATATTTAAAACAACCCTACATGTTTCGGCAATGATGCCTTTGTCAAGGATATAAAAAATATAAATGACAGAATATAAATGTCAAATAATTGAATTGCTATGGTTTAAATTATTCAAAGATACATTCCAATAATAATAATAATAAATCATGCCTTAGTATTCCAAAAAAATAGATAGCAAGGTGTGAACATATGTGTTGTTCGCTGCTAGCAGCTTGTGTCACTTTCTGGGTATGAACTTGTGTGTTGGTTGCTGCTGGCAGCTTGCGTCTCTCTCTGGGTGTGTGGTTTTGTATTTGTGTGACCGGTCGCGTAAATTTAGAGAGATCGGATAACCAGCCGTTGCGTAGGGCTCCCAACCCTTTCCCGGCAACTTCTTTACTTTTCCGTGCAGTACTTCGACGGCCCGACCCTCGCCCCAACGAGCCAAGGCGCAGACCAGCGAAGCGCACCCTGCACGGGGTTGCTCATCGCCAACCGAGGGAACACTCTTAGTGGCTACCTCAGTCGACGACGGTCACACCTTGTGCCATCTTAACGATTTCCGCAAAGCGGGGGCAATGCACACACGTCGAACGTGTGTGTGCTATTAACGGCAGCCTAGCCAGGTTGCCGCCCAGGACCGGTCCTAGTGGTGTGTGCATTGCGCGGCGTCGTGATTTGGCGCCGCGTAGCTTGGTTCCTCACTCCTGCTGTAAAGGCGGAATG
>OW285242.1:77445788-77786551 GCA_935421215.2 Melolontha melolontha | reverse complement strand
CCCCTTGTGGGCCCCTCTGAAGCACCCTCCGAAACATAACCGCACACGCCCGCCCCCCCCCCCCGTAACATCACAATTGAATAAAACACGTGAGCACTAGACGAAGGCATCATATATACTAAACTCATATAATATCTCAAGCAGTAATTAAACTATCCCCCCTCCCCCCATATGCTTTTTCTAGAACAATTATATTTCATAATAAAAATGCAGACTGTAGTGTAACATGATACCTGATGTTATTCGATGTTAAAGTCACGTCCGGCGTTCTGTAGCTATGCAAAAATGATGAATATGTTTTTTTTTTAAATTGCTGACTAGTGTAATATAATACCTGATGTTATTTGAGATTAAAAAATTGCAGACTGTGGTGTAATATGATACTTGATGATTAAGATGTAAAAAGAAGTATTTTTTTTTGCTTTTAATATAATTGATGTACTAGGGTGAATCAAAAAGAAAAAAGTTTATAATGAAAACAAAATGTCTAGACACTTTAAAGCAATAAATGAAAGAGGAAATAAAGTTTAAACATATATTATTCAAACTATATATATAAATTACAATATGTTATTACACATTTTTTTATAAAAGTTTCTGAAATGACCTGTCTCTTCAACTGATAAGTAGGAAGATATAAATTCACATGTTAACGTAAATAAATATGTAAAAAAAGTGTTTGAATAAATTATGTTAACGTAAAGTATTGATGCTAAATATAATCCCGAAAGGGTTGAGGTGTCTGCAAGGAGATACTAGCTATGAAGCACCCACTTAAACATAACCACACACGCCCCCTAGTGAGGCCACCGAAACATAACCTCACAATTTAATAAAAAACATGCGTGTACTTAACAAAAAAAACATAGCCACACAGTAAGTTTGAAAAGCAAAAAAGAAAAAAATACTTACAAGATGTAGGGCCCTTAAAAAACTCGTAAAATAAAAATTAAAAGTTTTTCATTTTCTACCGTTCCACATACGAAATGTTTGTCTATTTATTTAATCCCTAATTTTGATTTTCATCACTCTCTATAATTCTGGCATTTCGATGAATGAAATTAAAATACTGTTTTACCTTTATTACATATCTGCTAAACTCATTTCTATGCTTTATGTCTGGCTCTTTCTTAATGCATTTACGCTATGTAATACGCCAATTGTCCAATAAGACGTTATGGGGGATTACAATATTAGTTGTTGACTCTGGAATTTTCTGTTCCCCAAAATCTGGTATTGTATCTGTTCACAAGTCCATTTAAGTAAAAATGGGTTTTGTCTACCTTTACCAATACAGATGCAATAGTTTACTAGATATAATATTTACCTGATGTTATTCGAGCTTAAAAAAATAGCTGACTGTGGTGTAATATGATACTTGATTACGATGTAAAAAGAAGTAGTTTTTTTTTCGCTTTTAATATAATTGATATACGAGGTTCAATCAAACAGAAAAAAAGTGACTAATGAACAGAAAATGTCTAAATACTTTGAATCAATAAATGAAAGAGGAAATAAAGTTTAAACATATATTATTCAAACTATCTATATAATGAGTATTTTTAATTTTTTTAATAAGAGAGCAATAAATAAAAGAATGAGGAAATAAAGTTTAAACATATATTATTCAAACTATATATATATATATAAATTACAATATGTTATTATAAATTTTTTATATATTATTCAAACTAAATATATTTACAATATAATATTCGTATTATATATAAAATTTAATAAATATAAATTAACAATCCAATCTTACGACTTCAAAATCAAAATGTAAGGTATTGTAATGTAGATATAATATTTCTAACATGAATAAAGCATTTAAAGAGTTACTATGACATGACAATAATCTTTTTATATTGCTGTATATATCACCAGGCATTTGGACACAGGATTCCAATGTAGATTTATAAAAATTCAAGAAATCCAAAGTCTTTAAAACAGTCAACTTTTGATTTAATAATTCAATCAGACTGAATATGTTGCCGTATGTGTCTTTAGATAGAACAATTTCATGATTACGACTCTTTAGTCGAATTACCTGTATTTTTTTATACATGCTACATTTCATCTGATGATTAGGACTGCAACACTCAGTCTTGCAAAATTCCTCCCACTCATCCACAGTGAAAAAGATGCAGACGGTCGACGAGCGGATTTGAATAATTGGCACAAAACCAGCAGCCGGACTAAGTCCAATAGCAATCCACTTAGTACCGCTATTATTAAGCAAATACACAGATTATCCGACAAGCAGGATAGCATCTTCCTGCTTTTTCAAAGCGTTGTCTATGAATTCGGTATAGGTAACTGGTTCGCTATCAGCTGTGACAATAGAAATATTATATTGCTAAAATGTAAATTATAAAGTTAAAATCTGCATACCTCTCTCCATTTTACTCCTATTTGGAAAGATGAAAACTCTAGACTGGCAGTTTAGAACAAGTTGCAGCGGTATATATAGAGTAACAAGAAATAGTAGAGGGGAGGGAATTCAAGCCGTTTGGAGACTATAACAGAAGTAATATTAAGTAACGCAATTTTTTATATCTAATTTATAATTACCAATTTAACTCGCCATCCGATTATTCAGCGATGTTGTGATGACCCCAAGCTAGGGTATGCTCATATAATATTTAAACTATCCTCCTCTCCACCTAACCATTCTACTACAGATCTAAGTAACAATATTTCGAAATATTTCGCAACATTATAAAAAATGTTTACTATGATGTAATATGACACCTGATGTAATTCGCTTAGTGTGTGAATTTCACAGACATAATAAAGTTTACATCTTGAATATAAAGTGCCCATTATTCAACCATCCTTCTAAGTATAACTATTTTCTATTTTATTATATTTGAGCTTCAATTACTTAATTTTAAAAGCAACATTTCAATCAAAATGTTACATTTTTCTGTAAATATGCCTAAGTATCTTATCTATTTTATAATAATACATTCTTACCATTATTTTTATGGTGATATATACATTTTATTAAATACTGCTACAGACTATATAAAAAAGATATAAAACAAATATCGCACTTTTCTATTTTATTATAATATTTAAGCTTCAATTACTTAATTTTAAAAGCAGCATTTCAATCAAATTGGTACATTTTTCTGTAAATATTCTTACCATTGTTTTTATGGTGATATATATATATATATATATATATATATATATATATATATATACATTTTATTAAATACTTCTACAGACTATATAAAAAAAGATATAAAACAAATTTCAGGGGTGCCGCGCATTCAAATTGTAATCTAAATTTAAAAATCCACCACCACCGGTCTATCCTAAAAAATATTTTTTTGTTTATTTAATATTATAAAAAGTGTTTTAAAAACTGCATAAAAAAACTTACTAGTGTTCCGGGAATTAACTTCCTTATAATAAAATATATATAATCAATATCTAAAACAAAAAAGAAAAATATATAAATACATACTGTAAATACACACACTATTATGTAAACTCACCCATGGTTGGTGTTAATTAATATATTTTCGAACCAAAATTATGATCTTATACAAAATATTTGCAAATAATGCAATTTGTTTTTTTATTATAAACATATATATATATATATATATATATATATATATATATATATATATATATATATATCTAGTAAACCTAATCAGTAGGCGATTAAAGGTCTGTATATTACTTCAAAATATATGTATTTAAAAAACTCTACATGTTTCGGCTGTATACGCCTTTATCAAGAGAATACAAAATATATTCTGTATATTGTATTCTCTTGATAAAGGCGTATACAGCCGAAACATGTAGAGTTTTTTAAATACATATATTTTGAAGTAATATACAGACCTTTAATCGCCTACTGATTAGGTTTACCATATCATACCAAGGTCACGAAGTTATTATATTTATATATATATATATATATATATAAATAAGACAGCTTGCTAAAAACGTGTACGTGCGCAGACATACAGAAACAATATATAATTACATGCGGGGATTATAATTAAAGCAGATTTTGCGTAATTGAAGTATAGTACAATTTACTTCTTCATGATAACAAAACACTTAAAAATATTATTTTATTGAATATTATAGGGTATCAGAAAATTTATTTTATTATCAAAGCCGTATCACCGTTTACTAAAAATAAAATCATGATTGACATAAACGTTGTAAATAGCATATGTAACTAATAAAATTTTCTAATGACCTACGAATTATGATTAAAGGTAATAGTAGGTATATACATCTTTGTTTCTAACTATATATGGAGTATATAGTATGTTTCTTGTTTAATATGATTGATTATATAATACTAGTCGATTAGATAATTAAATCTATGACATTAATTTACCGTAGTATAATCAAAATACACACTATTTATCGTTTTTATAAGGTAAAATTAAAAATTTCAATTGAATTTATACTATTACAAGTTAGATATATTGTTTATAGAAGAATCGAAATAATGATTAACAAATTCAATATATAGGGTCCATTTAATAGGCAAACTTAGGAAATTTTAAAGTAACATACTTCAAATATCTAATGATATATAATTGTTTACTTCAATGTTGTTGACTAGAAAATTAAAAAAATTCTATATACTATATGGTGTATGTTTATATACATTAACAAATAATTTTTGATTTGTTATTACTAGTATAAAGAAAAAATTTATATTAATTTACATTATAAATCCCACGCTATATTGTTATATTATTTCTCTTATAACATGGGTATATATATATATCTATTATAAATAGGTAAAAATTATAATTTCTTGATTTTAAATAATTGATACCTATAACCAATTATAATTTTCTATGTGAATAGCAAATACATGGAATACCTTTTGAATCTTTGTTTTATAGTGACAATCTAAGAAAAAGGTTTTCAAATTAAATTATTTTTTATTTATAACTTGTATAAAAATATTCATTTCCATTATTTATATATACATATTGTTAAAATTTTTTTTTTTGTTGTTGAAAACATACTACGTAGAAATCATCTTTCCAATTGAATAAACCCTTATATTCATGTGTAGTTCAACTGGTAGATTGTTAATAATAGAATTATTTTACAAATCTGTATACCTCTAATAGTATTTCTAATAACGAAATTTTATCTTCTTCATCATTTAATACTTTAAATATATTAAAATAATGAATTTATCATTCTTTACTAAATTTTGAATTTCTCAATCAAAATTTACATGTTAACAATTTTTTCGAATAAAAATCACGTGTATTTAAACTTAAATAAAACATCTATTGAAAATAGAAATACCTTGTTAAAGTAAACAATATATTATTTTCCCATCATTTGCAACAGTGAAATTAAATCACCGAGAAAAACTTGTTCTATCATGTTTAAAAAAATACACATTACTTGGAAATAATCTTTCCAATAGAATAAACCCTGTATATGAAATTCATATGTTTTTACATGCCTTAATAAAACTGTAAAATCAGCAAAAAAAAAAATATTTTGAAAAGTTTCACATGTTGCGGTGTCGGATTTCGATATTCAGCGTATTGTATTTTTTTAAATTGTAAAAAGTCTGTTAATATATAAATATAGATAATTCTTATTGGAAACGCTGTTATTTATATCGATTTTAAGTGTATCTTGGAACCAATACACTCTTGCAACAGTGATCCGGCTATTCTGTATACGAGGCCTACTCATAAAAACTATTTAAAAATTGTCGTTCCCGATGAATCCTTAACTATTGATGAGATAAAATAATGTTAATAACGCAATTATCTGTCACATTTGTGATTTGTCATTAAATGGAGATAAAGTGGCAGATCACTATCATTTAACGGAGAAATTCAGGGGTGCCGCGCATTCAAATTATAATCTAAACTTCAAAATTCCAAATATTACACCCTTGCTTCTACACAACATGAGGCATTATGACAGTCATCTATTCATTAGAGATTTGGTAAACGATAATTTAGACATAAACGTTGTTCCGGTTAATAAAAAAAAAATATATTAGTTTTACGAAAAAAGTTTTAAAAAAACATAGATACTAATATTTTACCTATCTTAACAATATCCATATATCGGTTACATTGTTCTAACACATCCATCAGCAGCTCTCCTACATCACAGTATTTACTATTTAGTTATGCAAATGCAGTCATAAATAAACAAGTTTTATCCCAAACAAAAAAAAAAGATTTAAATCATCACCAGCCATATATAAAAATAAATATTAAAATTTTTATCACCCGAATCAAATTTAAGAACTATCACGCGAAGTTAATATAATAAAAGAATCGAAATTGCTTTAGGGAAGTTTAATTATCACTCGTAATAATAGAAAGACAGTATACTTCAACTAATGGTTCAGGAGAGTCACACAAATGTATAAACACGATATATTGGAGAAAATATTAGAGGAGTATATAATAAATAAATATTCAAATTTAAATTAATTTATTTAGAAGCTATAGAAAATTTGAAATATAAACATACCAACCTTTTACTTAATAGTCGTCCCTTTGTGTAATAAAGTTTACATCTTGAATATAAAGTACCCATTATTCAACCATCCTAAGTATAGTTATTTTTTTATTTTATTTTAATTTTTTATTATAATAATTCATTTAAGCTTCAATTACTTAATTTTAAAAGCAACATTTACAGGTATCTGGTACCAGTATAAACGTCATTGGGTTGGGTTGTAACGGCAATATAAACGTCATTGGGTTGGATTGCAACGATAATATAAACATCGTTGTGTTGGGTTGCAACGATAATATATAAACGTCGTTGGGTTGGGTTGTAACGATAATATATAAATGGCATGGGGTTGGGGTTGTGATGTGACGGTCACATCACAACCCCAACCCAATGACATTTATATATTATCGTTACAACCCCAACCCAATGACATTTATATATTATCGTTACAACCCAACCCAACGATGTTTATATTATCGTTACAACCCAACTCAACGACGTTTATATTGTCGTTGCAACCCAACCCAATGACGTTTATATTGTCGTTGCAACCCAACCCAATGACGTTTATATTATCGTTACAACCCAACCCGATATGACCTTGACCTTGGCCTTCTGACGTCACAACCCAATGACGTCATACTTACGTAACAATGACGTCACAACCCAAGTCAATGACGTTTATATTGCCGTTACAACCCAACCCAATGACGTTTATACTGGTACCAGATACCTGTAAATGTTGCTTTTAAAATTAAGTAATTGAAGCTTAAATGAATTATTATAATAAAAAATTAAAATAAAATAAAAAAAATAACTATTCTTAGAAGGATGGTTGAATAATTGGTACTTTATATTCAAGATGTAAACTTTATTACACAAAATGACGATTATTAAGTAAAAGGTCGGTATGTTTATATTTAAAATTTTCTATAGCTTCTAAATAAATTAATTTAAATTTGAATATTTATTTATTATATACTCCTCTAATATTTTCTCCAATATATCGTGTTTATACATTTGTGTGACTCTCCTGAACCATTAGTTGAAGTATACTGTCTTTCTATTATTACGAGTGATAATTAAACTTCCCTAAAGCAATTTCGATTCTTTTATTATATTAACCTAGAGTGATAGTTCTTAAATTTGAGTCGGGTGATAAAAATTTTAATATTTATTTTTATATATGGCTGGTGATGATTTAAGTCTTTTTTTTTGTTTGGGATAAAACTTGTTTATTTATGACTGCATTTGCATAACTAAATAGAAAATACTGTGATGTAGGAGAGCTGCTGATGGATGTGTTAGAACAATGTAACCGATATATGGGTAATAGTAAGTTAGTAAATATTTATAACTAAATATTTTAAACCCGTATTGTTAAGATAGGTGAAATATTAGCATCTATGTTTTTTTAAAACTTTTTTCGTAAAACTAATATATTTTTTTTTTATTAACCGGAACAACGTTTATGTCTAAATTATCGTTTGCCAAATCTCTAATGAATAGATGACTGTCATAATGGCTCATGTTGTGTAGAAACAAGGGTGTAATATTTGGAATTTTGAAGTTTAGATTATAATTTGAATGCGCGGCACCCCTGAATTTCTCCGTTAAATGACAGTGATCTGCCACTTTATCTCCATTTAATGACAAATCACAAATGTGACAGATAATTGCGTTATTAACATTATTTTATCTCATCAATAGTTAAGGATTCATCGGGAACGACAATTTCTAAATAGTTTTTATGAGTAGGCCTCGTATACAGAATAGCCGGATCACTGTTGCAAGAGTGTATTGGTTCCAAGATACACTTAAAATCGATATAAATAACAGCGTTTCCAATAAGAATTATCTATATTTATATATTAACAGACTTTTTACAATTTAAAAAAATACAATACGCTGAATATCGAAATCCGACACCGCAACATGTGAAACTTTTCATAATTTTTTTTTTTTTTGCTGATTTTACAGTTTTATTAAGGCATGTAAAAACATATGAATTTCATATACAGGGTCTATTCTATTGGAAAGATTATTTCCAAGTAATGTGTATTTTTTTAAACATGATAGAACAAGTTTTTTCTCGGTAATTTAATTTCACTGTCGCAAATGATGGGAAAATAATATATTGTTTACTTTAACAAGGTATTTCTATTTTCAATAGATGTTTTATTTAAGTTTAAATACACGTGATTTTTATTCGAAAAAATTTTAACATGTAAATTTTGATTGAGAAATTCAAAATTTAGTAAAGAATGATAAATTCATTATTTTAATATATTTAAAGTATTAAATGATGAAGAATATAAAATTTAGTTATTAGAAATACTATTAGAGGTATACAGATTTGTAAAATAATTCTATTATTAACAATCTACCAGTTGAACTACACATGAATATAAGGGTTTATTCAATTGGAAAGATGATTTCTACGTAGTATGTTTTCAACAAAAAAATAAAAAATTTTAACAATATGTATATATAAATAATGGAAATGAATATTTTTATACAAGTTATAAATAAAAAATAATTTAATTTAAACACCTTTTTCTTAGATTGTCACTATAAAACAAAGATTCAAAAGGTATTCCATGTATTTGCTATTCACATAGAAAATTATAATTGGTTATAGGTATCAATTATTTAAAACCAAGAAATTATAATTTTTACCTATTTATAATAGATATATATATATACCCATGTTATAAGAGAAATAATATAACAATATAGCGTGGGATTTATAATGTAAATTAATATAAATTTTTTCTTTATACTAGTAATAACAAATCAAAAATTATTTGTTAATGTATATAAACATACACCATATAGTATATAGAATTTTTTAAATTTTCTAGTCAACAACATTGAAGTAAACAATTATATATCATTAGATATTTGAAGTATGTTACTTTAAAATTTCCTAAGTTTGCCTATTAAATGGACCCTATATATTGAATTTGTTAATCATTATTTCGATTCTTCTATAAACAATATATCTAACTTGTAATAGTATAAATTCAATTGAAATTTTTAATTTTACCTTATAAAAACGATAAATAGTGTGTATTTTGATTATACTACGGTAAATTAATGTCATAGATTTAATTATCTAATCGACTAGTATTATATAATCAATCATATTAAACAAGAAACATACTATATACTCCATATATAGTTAGAAACAAAGATGTATATACCTACTATTACCTTTAATCATAATTCGTAGGTCATTAGAAAATTTTATTAGTTACATATGCTATTTACAACGTTTATGTCAATCATGATTTTATTTTTAGTAAACGGTGATACGGCTTTGATAATAAAATAAATTTTCTGATACCCTATAATATTCAATAAAATAATATTTTTAAGTGTTTTGTTATCATGAAGAAGTAAATTGTACTATACTCCAATTACGCAAAATCTGCTTTAATTATAATCCCCGCATGTAATTATATATTGTTTCTGTATGTCTGCGCACGTACACGTTTTTAGCAAGCTGTCTTATATATATATATATATATATATATATATATATATATATATATATATATATATGGTAAACCTAATCAGTAGGCGACTAAAGGTCTGTATATTACTTCAAAATATATGTATTTAAAAAACTCTACATGTTTCGGCTGTATACGCCTTTATCAAGAGAATACAAAATATGAATGACAGGATATAAATGTCAAGTAATTAAGTTGCTATGGTTTAAATTATTCAAAGATACATTCTAGTAATAATAATAAATCATGCCTTAGTATTCCAAAAAATAGATAACAAGGTGTGAAAATATGTGTTGTTCGCTGCTAGCAATTTGTGTCTCCTTCTGGGTATGAACTTGTGTGTTGGTTGCTGCTGGCAGCTTGCGTCTCTCTATGGGTGTGTGGTTTTGTGTGAGAGCGTAAGTGTAGGGTTTTGTATGTCGGTGCGTTCGTGCGTGTGTTTAGTGATCTGTCGCATGAATTTAGAGAGGTCGGATAACCAGCCGTTGCGTAGGGCCGCCAACCCTTTCCCGACAACTTCTTTACAATTCCGTGCAGTACTTCGACGGTCTGTAATATACAGACCTTTAGTCGCCTACTGATTAGGTTTACCATATCATACCAAGGTCACGAAGTTATTATATTTATATATATATATATATATATATATATATATATATATATATATATATATGTTTATAATAAAAAAACAAATTGCATTATTTGCAAATATTTTGTATAAGATCATAATTTTGGTTCGAAAATATATTAATTAACACCAACCATGGGTGAGTTTACATAATAGTGTGTGTATTTACAGTATGTATTTATATATTTTTCTTTTTTGTTTTAGATATTGATTATATATATTTTATTATAAGGAAGTTAATTCCCGGAACACTAGTAAGTTTTTTTATGCAGTTTTTAAAACACTTTTTATAATATTAAATAAACAAAAAAATATTTTTTAGGATAGACCGGTGGTGGTGGATTTTTAAATTTAGATTACAATTTGAATGCGCGGCACCCCTGAAATTTGTTTTATATCTTTTTTTATATAGTCTGTAGAAGTATTTAATAAAATGTATATATATATATATATATATATATATATATATATCACCATAAAAACAATGGTAAGAATGTATTATTATAAAATAGACAAGATACTTAGTCATATTTACAGAAAAATGTACCAATTTGATTGAAATGCTGCTTTTAAAATTAAGTAATTGAAGCTTAAATATTATAATAAAATAGAAAAGTGCGATATTTGTTTTATATCTTTTTTATATAGTCTGTAGCAGTATTTAATAAAACGTATATATCACCATAAAAATAATGGTAAGAATGTATTATTATAAAATAGATAAGATACTTAGGCATATTTACAGAAAAATGTAACATTTTGATTGAAATGTTGCTTTTAAAATTAAGTAATTGAAGCTCAAATATTATAATAAAATAGAAAATAGTTATACTTAGAAGGATGGTTGAATAATGGGCACTTTATATTCAAGATGTAAACTTTATTATGTCTGTGAAATTCACACACTAAGCGAATTACATCAGGTGTCATATTACATCATAGTAAACATTTTTTATAATGTTGCGAAATATTTCGAAATATTGTTACTTAGATCTGTAGTAGAATGGTTAGGTGGAGAGGAGGATAGTTTAAATATTATATGAGCATACCCTAGCTTGGGGTCATCACAACATCGCTGAATAATCGGATGGCGAGTTAAATTGGTAATTATAAATTAGATATAAAAAATTGCGTTACTTAATATTACTTCTGTTATAGTCTCCAAACGGCTTGAATTCCCTCCCCTCTACTATTTCTTGTTACTCTATATATACCGCTGCAACTTGTTCTAAACTGCCAGTCTAGAGTTTTCATCTTTCCAAATAGGAGTAAAATGGAGAGAGGTATGCAGATTTTAACTTTATAATTTACATTTTAGCAATATAATATTTCTATTGTCACAGCTGATAGCGAACCAGTTACCTATACCGAATTCATAGACAACTCTTTGAAAAAGCAGGAAGATGCTATCCTGCTTGTCGGATAATCTGTGTATTTGCTTAATAATAGCGGTACTAAGTGGATTGCTATTGGACTTAGTCCGGCTGCTGGTTTTGTGCGTCTGCATCTTTTTCACTGTGGATGAGTGGGAGGAATTTTGCAAGACTGAGGGTTGCAGTCCTAATCATCAGATGAAATGTAGCATGTATAAAAAAATACAGGTAATTCGACTAAAGAGTCGTAATCATGCAATTGTTCTATCTAAAGACACATACGACAACATATTCAGTTTGATTGAATTAGTAAATCAAAAGTTGACTGTTTTAAAGACTTTGGATTTCTTGAATTTTTATAAATCTGCATTGGAATCCTGTGTCCAAATGCCTGGTGATATATACAGCAATATAAAAAGATTATTGTCATGTCATAGTAACTCTTTAAATGCTTTATTCATGTTAGAAATATTATATCTACATTACAATACCTTACATTTTGATTTTGAAGTCGTAAGATTGTGTTGTTAATTTATATTTATTAAATTTTATATATAATACGAATATTATATTGTAAATATATTTAGTTTGAATAATATATAAAAAATTTATAATAACATATTGTAATTTATATATATATAGTTTGAATAATATATGTTTAAACTTTATTTCCTCATTCTTTTATTTATTGCTCTCTTATTAAAAAAATTAAAAATACTCATTATATAGATAGTTTGAATAATATATGTTTAAACTTTATTTCCTCTTTCATTTATTGATTCAAAGTATTTAGACATTTTCTGTTCATTAGTCACTTTTTTTCTTTTTGATTGAACCTCGTATATCAATTATATTAAAAGCGAAAAAAAAAATTTACTTCTATTTACATCGTAATCAAGTATCATATTACACCACAGTCAGCTATTTTTTTAAGCTCGAATAACATCAGGTAAATATTATATCTAGTAAACTATTGCATCTGTATTGGTAAAGGTAGACAAAACCCATTTTTACTTAAATGGACTTGTGAACAGATACAATACCAGATTTTGGGAAACAGAAAATTCCAGAGTCAACAACTAATATTGTAATCCCCCATAACGTCTTATTGGACAATTGGCGTATTACATACCGTAAATGCATTAAGAAAGAGCCAGATATAAAGCATAGAAATGAGTTTAGCAGATATGTAATAAAGGTAAAACAGTATTTTAATTTCATTCATCGAAATGCCAGAATTATAGAGAGTTATGAATATCAAAATTAGGGATTAAATAAAGAGACAAACATTTCGTATGTGGAACGGTAGAAAATGAAAAACTTTTAATTTTTATTTTACGAGTTTTTTAAGGGCCCTACATCTTGTAAGTATTTTTTTCTTTTTTGCTTTTCAAACTTACTGTGTGGCTATGTTTTTTTTGTTAAGTACACGCATGTTTTTTATTAAATTGTGAGGTTATGTTTCGGTGGCCTCACTAGGGGGCGTGTGTGGTTATGTTTAAGTGGGTGCTTCATAGCTAGTATCTCCTTGCAGACACCTCAACCCTTTCGGGATTATATTTAGCATCAATACTTTACGTTAACATAATTTATTCAAACACTTTTTTTACATATTTATTTACGTTAACATGTGAATTTATATCTTCCTACTTATCAGTTGAAGAGACAGGTCATTTCAGAAACTTTTATAAAAAAATGTGTAATAACATATTGTAATTTATATATATAGTTTGAATAATATATGTTTAAACTTTATTTCCTCTTTCATTTATTGCTTTAAAGTGTCTAGACATTTTGTTTTCATTATAAACTTTTTTCTTTTTGATTCACCCTAGTACATCAATTATATTAAAAGCAAAAAAAAATACTTCTTTTTACATCTTAATCATCAAGTATCATATTACACCACAGTCTGCAATTTTTTAATCTCAAATAACATCAGGTATTATATTACACTAGTCAGCAATTTAAAAAAAAAACATATTCATCATTTTTGCATAGCTACAGAACGCCGGACGTGACTTTAACATCGAATAACATCAGGTATCATGTTACACTACAGTCTGCATTTTTATTATGAAATATAATTGTTCTAGAAAAAGCATATGGGGGGAGGGGGGATAGTTTAATTACTGCTTGAGATATTATATGAGTTTAGTATATATGATGCCTTCGTCTAGTGCTCACGTGTTTTATTCAATTGTGATGTTACGGGGGGGGGGGGCGGGCGTGTGCGGTTATGTTTCGGAGGGTGCTTCAGAGGGGCCCACAAGGGGGCTCGAGGGGTGTATGTTGTTTTTGCTTCTGACGGCCTACAAGGGGGCCCTCCATCTTGTAAGTATTTTTTCTTTTTTGCTTTTCAAACTTACTGTGTGGCTTTGTTTTTTTTGTTAAGTACACGCATGTTTTTTATTAAATTGTGAGGTTATGTTTCGGTGGCCTCACTAGGGGGCGTGTGTGGTTATGTTTAAGTGGGTGCCTCATAGCTAGTATCTCCTTGCAGACACCTCAACCCTTTCGGGATTATATTTAGCATCAATACTTTACGTTAACATAATTTATTCAAACACTTTTTTACATATTTATTTACGTTAACATGTGAATTTATATCTTCCTACTTATCAGTTGAAGAGACAGGTCATTTCAGGAGTTTACCCAAATACGTTAGGCAGTCTATTAGCTGTGGTGCTCGGTCCAAAGAGACATTCGACACCCTAATGTTTCGGCAGAAACCTACTGACGTTGGGGAAGCTTTACTGCTTTTAAGAGCTAACTCCATATGAAATCTTCCTAACAGGAAGAGCCGTCTACCTTGAGCCTCTGTGTAGCGCCTTTGAATTTCAAGGGGTCTTTATGACTATAAATTACTTGACGATAGACTTGTCCGTGTTCCTAGCTGCCTACATCGAGCCTCGTGAGTAGTGCCTTTGAATTTCGATGGGCTTAACAGCTATAAATAATTGAAGGTAGCATATAATGGAACTTCAACTATTCCTTCTTCTCCTTTTATAATCCATATCGTGTTCTATAATGTTTTTTAAAAAATATGACGTAATAATATACAAAAATATGACGTAATAATATACTTACAACACTCCGGATTTTTTTTTTTGCTTTTTCAAACTTACCCTCATCCGCCATTTTGTTTTCAATAACATATTATAATTTATATATATATAGTTTTGAATAATATATGTTTAAAAATATGACGTAATAATTTCCTAAAGCTGGTTCTAGAAAAATATATTGCCCATTTTAATTGTTATCTTAATTATATAGCGCGCCGGATGTAACTTCCTTCAGTGTTCATCTAGCTTTCGTCGAGTGCGGTTGTGTTTTATTGTGAGGTTATGTTTCATTGTGAGGTTATGTTTCGGTGGCACCACTAGGGGGGCCGTGTGTGTGGTTATGTATCAGAGGGCCCCTCTTGCCCATCTTTTAAGTATTTTTTTTCTTTTTTTGCTTTTTTTTACTGATACTTGTACTGGTATGAGGAGGAGGAGGAGGAGATTGTTATGTATCCTTGTGGCGTTTCAGATATATAATTAACTGAGTTGCTAAAAATTTATGTAAAGTCTTGTTTCGCGATTATCAATTTAACGGTAGCTGCTATCTGCTACCTGCTACTTGCTACCTGCTACCTGCTACCTGCTACCTGCTAGCTGCTAGCTGCTACCTGCTACCTGCTAGCTGCTACCTGCTACCTGCTACCTGCTACCTGCTACCTGCTACCTGCTACCTGCTACCTGCTAGCTGCTACCTGCTACCTGCTACCTGTTACTTGTGTAATGTCTGTTATGACGTCATTGTTTTTGACTGAACCTCGTATATCAGTGTGGAGGAGGTTGTTACGTAAGTATTACGTCATTGTTATGTAAGTATGACGTCATTGGGTTGGGTTGTGACGTCATTGAGTTGATTGAAGGTCAATGACCTTGAAGGTAAGGTCTATGACCTTGAAGTGACGACATAAGGTCAAATTCAAGGTCAAGGTCATTGGGTTGTGACGTCATCGGGTCAAGTTCAAGGTCGTTGGGTTGTGACGTAATCAGGTCAAGTTCAAGGTCAAGGTCGTTGGGTTGTGACGTCATCGGGTCAAGTTCAAGGTCAAGGTTGTTGGGTTGTGACGTCAGAAGGTCAAGTTCAAGGTCAGAGGAGGAGGGTCCAGAACCGGCAAATCCCTTCTACTTGTATGTTTCAATTATTCTGATACATTACACATGCGGTTAGTCCGTAGTATGAGTGAAGACGCAAACAAAATACAGTTTCTAGAGGGATGACTGAGGCGTCGTGACTTCACATTGGTTATGTGGACGGGGCGAGGCACTTCGGTTGTCTGACAACAGGCAGTGCTGAATTTACTTCTACGCCCGGTCTGGATAATTACGGTGATGTGGTGATGTGGTTCTTTTTTGTGAATGTGTCTGGAAATATTCTTTCTCCAGCAGGGGCATACCGCTGAGCCTGTAGAAAGGTGAAATACGTATCTACGTCTCTGGGGAAAGATATTTTCGGACACGTTCACAAAAATATTAATAGTGAACCTGTATTTGTGTTCTTCACACCAGGTTTTTAATAATATTTTATATTATTAAAAATACCTTTGTATTATACAAAAGGCATAATTGCCGAAACATGTAGGGTTGTTTTAAATATATATACTTTGAAGTAATAAACCAGCCCTTTAATCGCCGACTTATTAAGATAACAATATCATACCAAGGTCACGAAAATATTTTATATATATATATATATATATATATATATATATATGTATATATATATATATCTTTATATATAATTCTACTGTACGTGTGTATGTCACTGAACTCCTCCTAAACGGCTGGACCGATTTGAATGAATTTTTTTGTATGCGTTTGGGTGGCGCCCTGGAAGGTTTAGATTCACAAATCAGCCCGGCAGATGGCGCTGCAGTCGGTATCTAGGTTATTTATCTGTACTGCAACTAAACGGCTTGATCGACTTGAATGAATTTTGTGTATGCATTCATTCAATCATTCATTCATTCATGTCATTCATTTTGTGTATGTATTCATTCAATGCATTTAATTTTTTTGTACGCTGTGTTTTGATATTATATGTATCGCATTTACGTAAATATTGAGCGTATTATATTCAGATATAAGTTACGTGCATAGGATTTCGTTTATTTTTCGACATTTTAATTTGAGTGTATTATATTTAGTGTGTTTCGTTATTTTGACATTTTAATTTTTTTGTACGGTGTCTTTTGATATTTCAGGTGTCGCATTTCAGCGAATATTAAGTGTATTATATTCACATATAAGTTACGTACATAAAATAATGCCACGTCTTCGTGGACGAGGAGGAAATATTGGTCGACGGACTCGGAATTCACAATTAGTCCAGAACCGTCGGTTAAATAGATCGGCAGAAGATCAATTGACGGATAATGAAAATTTAAGAAACCAGGCTGCAATCACACGTGCTAATGAAAGTCAAGAGCAACGCAACGAACGCCTTCGAGCTAATGTATTGAGACAAAGACTGGCCCGTTAACGAGTCATCGACACATTCAGAACACGTGAACAACAGCGTTTGCAAGTGTATCGCGCATTGACACGTGCATCAGTTCTTCGCCTTGCGTTTTAATATGAGTCTGACATCGACTATTCGTCACATTCACAAATTGTAATCGGTGCTATGAACAAACAATGCCAACACTGTCATGCACTCAAATTCAAAGGTGAATCGGCCGGTTTCTGCTGCGCGTTTGGAAAAGTTGTATTGCCACCATTGAATTCGCCGCCAGAACCATTGAAAGCACTATTGGTTGGAGCTACATCTCAATCTAAATTGTTTTTGCGTAAAATTCGCAAATTAAATTCGTGCTTTCAAATGACATCATTTGGAGCAACAAAAATCGTTCAGAATGAGGATGGTCGCAATTTTCAATCAACGTTTAAGATTCAGGGCCAAGTGTGTCATCAAATTGTTTTTTTAATGCCGATGCCTGATACCGATTCAAAATTTCTGCAAATCTACTTCATGGGTGATGAGGAGCAGCAAATAAACGCACGTTGCCAGTACAACCATATCGAGCAGATGGAGGAACGAGAAATTGTGGGTATTTTAGAACCGTTTTTACAGAATCACAACCAGTTGGTCCAGTTGTTCAATACCGTTTCAAACAGACTGCAAAACGACAACTAT
This sequence comes from Melolontha melolontha, assembly GCA_935421215.2. NCBI lineage: Eukaryota > Metazoa > Arthropoda > Insecta > Coleoptera > Scarabaeidae > Melolontha > Melolontha melolontha. The sequence continues at coordinate 77,768,336 of OW285242.1, read as the reverse complement.
ACGATCGTCATCAAAGCACATAAAGTACCATCTGGGCAGCACGCGGGCCGATATAATGCCCCGACCATTAATGAAGTTTCAGTTGTTATGGTTGGCGATGCATTTGAACGTCGAGATATACGAATCCGACGAGATAACACAGTGCATACGATTGAAGACAGTCATCGCCCTTACGACGCTTTGCAATATCTATTGTTATTTTGGGCTTCGTGAACGAGCTATTTTAGCCGCAAAAAATATCGATGTTGACGTTATTAACTTCAAAATACAACAGTCATTGCCCGGCAATGAGATATTGTTCAAATCGATCGACACTGTTACCGATCCTGACGAAGCAGTCAACTATCCAGTTGAATTTCTGAATTCGCTGAATTTACCAGGAATGCCACCACATAACTTGCGATTAAAAATTGGCTCACCTATCATTTTGCTTCGGAATTTAAATGCACCTAAGCTATGCAACGGTACAAGATTAGTCATAAAAAAAATTATGGACAATGTTCTTGAAGCTACAATTTTGAACGGCAAATTTGAAGGTGAAGTTGTTCTCCTGCCACGAATCCCAATGATCCCTTCAGACTCACCCATTCCATTCAGACGTCTGCAATTTCCAATTCGCTTGGCATTTGCCATGACTATTAATAAGTCACAAGGTCAAACAATGTCGATTTGTGCGTTAGATCTAGAAAATCCGGTCTTTTCACATGGCCAATTATATGTAGCGTGTTCTCGCGTTGAAAAACCGTCAAGTTTATTCATTTATACTCCTCAGAAATTGACTAAAAATATTGTTCATCAACTCGCATTAAGATAAAATTAAACAAACATTATGGATTATAACGAATTGTTTTTAGAAAAATTGATGTTATTTCAAAATAAAGAATAATGAAATTATTATATTCTTTGCCTTTCATTTCATAATTTGTTTAATATCCTAATCGCTTGAAATATCATGCAGGACAACGTTTGCCAGGTAAGCTAGTATATATATATATATATAAATTGATAAATTAATTATTGGAGTTTTTCGGCTTTTATATGAAATATTTACCAATATCGCTCCGGGTTGGTCCACTCTATATATAAGTATTAGCAAATTGCTTAAGAAGACGTATTGCACTGTGGATAATTAGGAATAGGTGAGGATTTAGACATTTAATTCATAAATTTTAAACTTAACAGCTAAATCCCATTCAAATTGATGCCTCCAAGTTGGAGAACCTAGAAAATTATCATCACCATAACACTACTATACACTTTACACAAGCAAATTACGTTACTATAATAATATATTTTTCAAGAACGCGGGTTTCAAGTGTATTTAAATATAGTCATTTATTTAGAACACTCTTTCAAAAGACGAAAAGTAGAGTTCATGCAAATCAGAAATTTGGATTCTACAAAATAGAATACCAAGATTACAAGAGTAAATGTGTTGGTCAAACAAAGCCTACAAAATTAACGCGCTGCAAATAACATGTAACGCACATTAAATTAAAAAAAAACTATTTTGATGCCATAACGTAAGAATAGATAATTTAAAATTTAACAGTATGAGAGCATTTTTATTTATAAAAATAAAAATGCCGTCATCAATGCGGATCATGGACCTATACCTCAGTGCAAACTTACAATTCGCCTGATTATCGTTGGAAAAACGATTTGGTGTAATTATATCCTTAAGTAAATTTGTGGATGTCACACTTAAGGACTCTTAAGTAAGCATAGTACTATATGTGGGAGGATAGGGTTAAATCTACTTTTAGAAATTACGTCGGTGACATAGTGATATGTTTTGCGTATGAAAAGTATGTGCTAATGCTGCAAGTGCAATTCGCTTATCTAGTGCTGATGATAACAACTTAGTTATCAAACTACGAGTCTAATATTAAGGTTATATTGTGGCAAATGTTATTTTCAATTAACTTTTAATAATAAGTGTATTTAACAGGTTACAGAAATACGACAAAAGAAATGTAATAGTAAGAAAATACGAACTCAAGTAATAATTTTATTTATGTTGTTTATTTTATACTAAATGTTTTATTCTAACTTTAAAATTTAATTTTTGAATTAATAATAGTAATAATAACGAAACAAAAATACAATGGTAATACACTTGAACTACACTGTTTTTCACAAGCTCTGTACAGTTCGCCACTATAACTTTAAACAATTAGACTAAAACAAAACAATTGGAAATATATTTGGGTGGGTAAAATATCACGATTTTTTGTATAAAACAAAAGCATTTTTAATATATATATATATAATCAAGACCTTTTCTACCATACGGTGTAAAGGTTTCCTTTCTCTAACATATGAATTTCTTCCACTTTTCCCGGTCCCTGGCTTCCTTCATAGCTTCTCCAAATTCTTTGTTTCTCCCCTTCAGTATTTCTGCTATGGCCATATTCCACGTTTTCCTTGGCCTGCCTCTGTCTCTTTTCCCGCTTGTTCTAGCTTGCCAAATGTTTTTTGTTGGTCTTTTCTCGTTCATTCTTACTAGGTATCCGAACCATCTCAGTTGATTTTGTTCAATTGTTTCAATGATTGATTTTACATTTAATTCCTGTCGTATTAACTCATTTCTTATTTTATCCTTTCTTGTTACTCCCTTAATTCGTCTTAGATACTTCATTTCCATGGATTGGACTCTGCTTGTCATCCTTTTGTTTAGGACCCAACTTTCGCTGCCATAGGTGAGTATTGGTCTATATATAGTTTGGTACACTGTAATTTTTGTTTTCCGACTAATTTCTTTCTTTCCTATGAAGGTTTTGCTCAGGATGTGATACACTTTTGATGCATTATTTATCCTTTCTGTTATTTCCTCATCCATTTTTCCATCACTTTGTATCATTATTCCTAAATACTTGTAACGTTCCACTTGTTCCAATTTCTTTGTTCCTATCCTTACATTTATTCTTTGTTGCTTTCCTATGCTCATTATTTCGGACTTTTGTGGGTTAATTTTCATTTTTCTCTTATTTAATTCTTCTTCCCACATTTTCAAATTATCTTGTAACTGCTTTTCTCATTCTGCACAGATCATAATGTCGTCTGCAAAGGCGCATTCTCCCAGCTTTACAGGTCTTAGATTTCTATATCCAATATTCACTTTCTTGGTTTTAGTGCTTATTTCTTTTAGTATGTCATCCATTATTACTATAAATAATGTGGGACTGAGGACACCTCCTTGTTTTAACCCTTCTTCTACCCTAAATTCCTCTGACTCCATATTATCTGTTCTAACATAATTTCTATTTCCTCTATACAGGCTTTCAATTGCTACTCGCAATTTTTTGCTCACTCCTCTTTTCCTAAGACTTTCCCATACCATTTTTCTCGGTATTCTATCAAATGCTTTATCCAAGTCCAGAAACGCCAAGCAAACATCTCTCCTTCTGTTGATTTTCTCCATTAATTGCTTAATCGCAAATATGTAGTCTTGTGTGCTTCTGCCTTTGCGAAATCCACTCTGAGGTTCTTCTAGTTGTTGTTCGAATTTGTCCGTTAACTTTTCATCTAAAATTCTTTCATATAATTTTGCCACGACACTGACTAGAGTTATACCTCTATAATTGGCACAATTCATAGAGTCTCCTTTCTTTTATTTCTGTTGACTAAATTTTTTCCGCATACACTTCTGGCTGCGCTCATTAACAAGTTTCTGAATCTCTGCCACTCTTCATCTATATTAATTACCCTCCACTCCATATCATCTAAATTGATTCTTGTTTCTATATATTTCTTATATTTTTCTGCTATTTCTTTTTCTGCCAACTTGTAGTATTTTATAGTCTCTTTGCTTCTTGTTGTCCCCTTTTTAACTGTTCTTGTTTTCACTTTCATTTTTCCCAGCACCAGGTAGTGATCACTGAATATTTCATAACCTCTTCTAACCCTTACATCTATGATTTCTGCTCTGTAATTTCTATCTATTATGATGTAGTCTATTATGGATCTTTCATTTCGGCTCTCTACTTCCCTGGTATACATATGTATTTTTTTGTGCTGGAAGAATGTGTTCATAACTAGCATATTGTTTCCATACATAAATCAATAATTCTCTGTCCATTATCATTCCTCATGTCTTCTCCGTACTGTCCAATTACATTTTCAAATTCGTTTCTACTTTTCCTACCCTGCCATTTAAGTCTCCCAAAATTATTCTTCTTCCTTTCATGTGCTCTAATATTCCATTAAGATCCTCCCAATATGAGTCTTTGTTTGTTATTCTTTCATCTTCATTGGGTCCATATGTTATTATTATACTTGTGCTTTCTTGTTCTTCTAGTTGCAGTTCCAGCGTCATTATTCTCTCAGAAATACATTCCCACTTGTGCACGTATCCAACATTCTCTCTTTTTATTATGCATCCCACACCCATTTTTCCCCTTTCACTATGTTTAACTCCGCTATATATAATAATGTGTCCTTCTTCTGTTTCAAATTCTGCTTTTCCTTTTTTCTTAGTTTCACATATGGCTAATATATCAATCTTTGCTTTCTCGAATTCTTGTATTAACTCAGTTTCTTTTCCTTGTATTCCTCTTATATTCCACGTTGCCATGTTCCATATTTTATTACTTTCTTGTTTTAGCTTTCTTGCCAATTGATTGTTACATTCCTCCTTCTTCAGTGTGCGTTTCGCCCTATTCGCCTTTTCGCTTAATCTCGGTATCCTATTCATAGCCTTGTCCGCTTCTATTTGTTCCATTTTCTCTTGTTTTCATTTAGTTTTTTGACTTTACCTTCCCTAATTTTAATGTTTACTTCTTCATTTACCACCTCCCCATATTTTCTATTTCCCTGATTATTTGTTCTTTCATTCCATTCCAATTCCATTTCCTCTCCATTGCCAATATTTCCTTCCATGTATCTGTCCTGTTTATTCTGTATTAGTTTTTTGGTATTTGCTTTTCCATACTCTCCGTTCCTTTATTCCATCGCCATTCCACTCCATTTACTATATCCAATCTTTACTTCTTTTCCTTTTTCTTTTTCCGTCTTAGCAAATGTTCTCAGATGTTTTTGTTTTTCTCTTTCCTTCGGTGTCATATCCTCATTTATAAAGATTCGCTCTTCTTTCATATTTTTCAGTCTATACTTGTTTATTATAACTTCTCTCCTTTCTTCCTCGTTATCCAATTCTATGACGCATGTCCTCTCCCCTGTTTTTATTACTGATCTTGGGGTAATGCTTAATCTCAATTGCTTGCTTAGGAATCCTTTAATTCTTTCTTTTAATATTGCTGGGTCATTTGTGTCCATCCTTAGGCCATACATTACGACATTACATTTCCTTCTTTCTTTTTCTATTATTTCCAATGTTTTTTCCACTTTCTGTAGTTCTTGTCGTATTTTAACATTCTCTTTCCGTATTTCCTGGTTTTCGTTTTTCAAGGATTTATTTTCTATTTTTAGTCTCAGTAGTTCCTCATTGAATTCTCTTTGTTGTATCTTGATTTCTTGGGTTTCTTTTATGATTTCTTTTTGTTCCAGATTCATATCCTTTTGATCTTTGCTCATTTCCTTCATCAGTTGTAATATTTGCTCCAATTTTCCCTCTCTTTCTTTTTTGGATTCCGTCATTGTACTGATTTTATTTTCACTGCGTAAGAAGTTCGGGCCAGTCAACCTGTCGGACCCTTACCTCTATCCGTGCGTACCTTCTTACACTTTCTATTATTTTATTTTCCCTCGACTATTCTATCGGTTTAATTTACCAACGGTATTTATTATTCTACTGCACGATATGGACCCAATTTGGGCTTCAATATCGGTGCTTCACCGTTAGTCACACACGAATGCCTTGTTAATAATTATATATTCTAATTCTTTATTTAATTTCACTCACTTTCGTCAATAAAATACATTATATTCATAAATTAAATGCTATTAATATACCGGCACCTTAGTCCTGTCCTGTCTCGTGTCATACACTTTTACATTGAATCTTCTTTTATCACCAGCTGTTGCTTTTTGTTTGTTTTTAACTTCTTTTATTTCATATTATGATGTGAGATTTACTTAAAAACCGTAAATTTGCACTTACCGACTGGGTTTTTTACTGCCAAAATTTCTTTATCTGTTGTTAATCACTTTAGGCACTGATTTTTACAAATATTTCCATTTATTTATTTGTTTCTGTCGCGAAAATTAACTTTATTAACAGAAACTATTCACATGTGACCTTTTAATATCACTACAGGACCGTAATCCCAGCATTTTTAATAATATCGAAATATTAAGAATTAAAAAATACTGAAAAAACAAGTCAATCAACGGGAGGAAACGTACAGACGGCGTTTCGTTCTGGTTGGAACTTTTCAATGCACGGTATTCCTCGAAGACGGACATTGCTTTTTCAATTCTATACTTTCTGTATACATAGTTAACATTTGGAACTTACTGCAAGTGAGAATTAATGAATATTAAATCACATTCTTACATGTAATTGTCGACTTATTTGATGCGTTCATAACTACAATCCGACAAACTAAGTTTGTACCAGTATGCAGAACACACCCTTTCGCGACAACGAAATTCCTGGTAATTAGGTTAATTAAGAATTAAGAAATACTGAAAAAACAAGTCAATTAACGGGAGGAAACGTACAGACGGCGTTTCGTTCTGGTTGGAACTTTTCAATGCACGGTATTCCTCGAAGACGGACATTGCTTTTTCATTTCTATACTTTCTGTATATATAGTTAACATTTGGAACTTACTGCAAGTGAGAATTAATGAATATTAAATCACATTCTTACATGTAAATGCCGACTTATTTGATGCGTTCATAACTACAATCCGACAAACTAAGTTTGTACCAGTATGCAGAACACACCCTTTCGCGACAACGAACTTCCTGGTAATTAGGTTAATTAAGAATTAAGAAATACTGAAAAAACAAGTCAATCAACGGGAGGAAACGTACAGACGGCGTTTCGTTCTGGTTGGAACTTTTCAATGCACGGTATTCCTCGAAGACGGACATTGCTTTTTCATTTCTATACTTTCTGTATATATAGTTAACATTTGGAACTTACTGCAAGTGAGAATTAATGAATATTAAATCACATTCTTACATGTAAATGTCGACTTATTTGATGCGTTCATAACTACAATCCGACAAACTAAGTTTGTACCCGTATGCAGAACACACCCTTTCGCGACAACGAACTTCCTGGTAATTAGGTTAATTAAGAATTAAGAAATACTGAAAAAACAAGTCAATCAACGGGAGGAAATGTACAGACGGCGTTTCGTTCTGGTTGGAACTTTTCAATGCACGGTATTCCTCGAAGAATGTTAACTATATATGCAGAAAGTATAGAAATGAAAAAGCAATATCCGTCTTCGAGGAATACCGTGCATTGAAAAGTTCCAACCAGAACGAAACGCCGTCTGTACGTTTCCTCCCGTTGATTGACTTGTTTTTCAGTATTTCTTAATTCTTAATTAACCTAATTACCAGGAAGTTCGTTGTCGCGAAAGGATGTGTTCTGCATACTGGTACAAACTTAGTTTGTCGGATTGTAGTTATGAACGCATCAAATAAGTCGACATTTACATGTAAGAATGTGATTTAATATTCATTAATTCTCACTTGCAGTAAGTTCCAAATCGAAATATTAGTAAAAATTGAGTGCGGAGAACATAACACAAATATTACCTTGTATTGCATTCTCCACACCCGATTTTTAATAATATTTCGATATTAATAAAAATTAGATAGAATTTGACTATGACTATTTTTGGTACAGATTTAGTTCCTTACAATTACGTTTTGTTTAGTAATCTAAAAAAGCAATGAAAAACATTTTCAAGCCGAAGACGAAGTGTAGACAATCACGATCATCCTATTTAGAAACAATACTCATGATTACGAGGGTGGATGAAATTTTAACCTGACCTTTCTGTGACTCCTTAAGCGAGCTAGATGGCGGGTAGCCATATATTAAGTGAATATCTCAAAAGAGAGGAAGTCTAGCGGCCCACCCTACCAGAGCTGATTGGTCGTCAATGAACGCCTTAGCAAGCCTTAGCCTTGAGCAACGTTTTATCACTACATTTTTTACATGTAAAGACGTAAAACGTGCTGAAATTTTGCGTAGACCAACTGTACAATCCGTTAAAACGACCTTTTCCAGAGCCCGAGTCTAAAACTGATACAAAACAAATGCCAAAAATGAGCAAGAATTAATAAAGAAAATTAGAGTCGTGCACATCAACCCCGGATAAGCAGCACTGAAGCGAAAATATTGTAATCTGTGAGCTGATTGAAGGTGACCGGGCCCATACAATATTTAAAATTACTGTTAAGGTCGAATATAGTGCGGAAATGTTCATTCAATCATTTCGGATGGCTTGGGTTATCGCAAATTGTCGACAAGATGGGTTCCTGGCTTTCTAGCAGAAGATTGAATTCAGCGTTTTGAAGAAATGTGTTGCCCTAAATGTTGATTATGTAGAAAAATAATTATGTACATTGGTGATACAATTTACTTTATTTTGAGAGTGGCTTCATTATTTTGTCTTTCCTTACTCTTATTTTATAGAGTTGGAGACTTTATATATCAATCTAACCTCGTATTACACAGAAATCTAACATTTTTCAATACCTAAAATCGAGATTTCAATATCGTGCGTACAGTCGTTTTATTATGCAGTAGTACGATCACATTAGGTGGAGAATTTATAGCAGCTCCTGCGTATGAAATACTAATGCTTTCCTACAAATAAATTGTATTTGAACGTTAGATAGAGTTTTTAGAAAATATTACCTAACCTTTTTTGTAAATATAAAACAATTTTTTGATTAATGTAACTCAAAGCAGCGTATTAAGAAATATTAGCAATAAATGTATATAGTTTGTACACATTGCTACATAAAAATATATTTAAAAATTTTGAAATTAAGCTATTGAAAATGGCAATTCGCAATTCAAATATAAATTCATTAAATATTATTTTTCAAGAAATTTCCATTATCGCCATCACAAAATATAAGCAATACAGCTACCACAAGGACTACAGGGTGATAGAAAAATGGAGGTTTATTTTTAGTTGAAAATAGTACACACAAAATAATATCAAATAAAAAAAAATGTCATAAAAGTTGTAAAATAATAAAGATATGAGCAACACAGAAGCAAATGTTCGAAGTTATCGCCTCCTGTTTGTATACAAGCTTGTTCTCACCTTATCCTCGAATTATAACACGCTTGAATATATTGCCTGCTTATTGTGTCGAAGACTTATGGTCAATAATTGAATCTTCTCGATTTCATTATCGTTATTGTATACCAAAATTTTCATATGTCCCCATACATAAAAGTCCATCGGCCATGTAATAGGCCCACCTCGGTCACCCAACGTATTATTAATGCTCACGCACTTCGTAACTGTTACGAGATGGAGCACAATTATGCAAAAATGACATGTGTTGACGCACGTTTAATGGTATCTCTTCTAAAAGTTATGGTAAATTGTTTCGTAAAAACATTAAATAATTTCTGACATGCAAACGATATGGTAAAATAAATTGTACGATGAAAGTACATAAATTTAATATTGCGAATCAAATTCAAAAGCTCTACTTTCTAACATACAAACAGACATATAAGAGATAAAATATTAATGTAAAATTTCTTTCTAAGGGATGAAAGGTGAGAAATGCACTGGTGAAAAAATCTTTATTCAGGATTATAAATGCTTCGTACTGGTGTCTGAATTATTTTAAATATCGAATTTTACACTGTTCTTTCACCTAATTATTACCCTACATACGTTAAACTTAACATGTCCATAGCTAAAACTCCAGGACTTCCGTCAGCTATGTGTTGTAATAAGCGCGCCATTGTTACTTAGTCGTTAACAATTATACACACATTTTCGTATGGCTAAATCGAATTATGACAGCATATCTGAATTGATAAAGAGGCGATCCTTTAACAAGTACATATACATACGCACTCACGTCACACGTACATCGACTTCCCATTTCATAAAAGCCACTCGACCTCGTTCGTATCGATTAATAATTGTCAATCTTCCTAATGAAAATTGGGTCATATTTCCCTATCTCGCAACGAATTTTACTTCAGTCGCCCTGTCATTCTGACAACCCGTCGCTCTAGGAAGGCAGAGGTGAAACTTGCGGTAAACCCCATATACCAGGCGCGGCTCGTGATGACGTATTTTGGTTTGCAGTACAATGATCCGAGTGCTTCGTGTATTCTCGTGTACTAACTGTAACGTTTGCTTAGTAAACACCGAAAACACACGAGGCACTCGTATCATTGTACTGCAAACCAAAATACGTCATCACGAGCCGCGCCTACCATATACGTCGTTCTGAAAATTTCGACAAACATATTTATCGTATAGACAAGGATAGGTAAGTTCCCATCAGTATCTAAAATTTAATATCCTTCAAAGTTCCTTATTAAAAAAAAGATAGGAAAGCTGCGTTGAGAATTCCTCTGCAATATATATATATATATATATATATATATATATATATCATCAATACCTTATTTACCGTTAGGTGTTAAGGTTAAATACAAAAATCAAACAATTCCTTAAAGTTACAGTACATGAAATCAGTAAGTGCATTATTCTATTCTAATTTCGTTCGGTATATCATCCTTGCCCATTCTTTCTTGTTGATTGCCATTCTTTTCGCCTCTCTTCCTGACATTCCCTTGGCTCTCAATATGTCTTCCACTTGGCTATCCCACGAATTCCTAGGTCTACCTCTTGGTCTTCTCTGATATCTTCTTGCTTGCCATACTTTTCTTGTTGTTCTCTCCTCTCCCATTCTTGTCAAGTGTCCAAACCATCTTAATTGATTTCGTTGTTATCTTCCTTCAGCGTCCGTACTTTAAGTTCTTCCCTTATTTTGCTATTTCTTACTCTGTCTCTCTTAGTAATTCCCATTATTCCTCTTAAAAACCTCATCTCCATTGCTTGTATTTTGTTTTCCATTCGTTTCGTCAATGTCCAACTTTCGCTTCCGTATGTCAATACGGGCTTAAATATAGTTTTATAAACTGATGTCTTAGTTTTCCTTGACACTTCTCTTCTTCCCAGGAACGAATTGTTCAAGGAGTAGTAGAGTGCTGATGCTGCATCTAACCTGTCATTCAGTTCTGCCTCCATGGTTCCTGTTTTGTGTATTTTCACCCCTAGTTATTTAAATGTTTCTACTTGTTCTATTTTAGTGTCGTCAAGTTTTATTTGTAATTCATCATCTTTTTTCCCTATTACCATAACTTTGGTTTTCCCTGCGTTTATTTTTAAATTCTTCTTTCGCAACGCCTCTGCCCATATATCTAGATTACGCTGAAGGTTGAGTTTATTTTTCGCATAAATCACCAAATCATCTGCAAATGTGCTCTCTGCTATTTCTACCGGTTCCATGTTGTAGTATCCCACCTTCATTTTCTTGACTTTCATTTTCGCTTCTTTTGTTACATCATCCATTATTATATTAAATAATACTGGGCTAAGGTTGCCTCCTTGTCTTAATCCCTCCGTCGTTACAAATTCTTCAGATCTTGTGTTCCTGGTTCTAACGTAATTTCTTGTGTTCTTATATATAGCTTTAATACAGTTTATTAATTTTTGCCCGACTCCTCTCCTTCTTAGACTGTTCCAAACTAGTTCCCTTGGCACGCTGTCAAAGGCGTTCTTGAGGTCAATAAAGGCCACATATATATTGTCATTGGTATATTTCTCTATTAATTGTTTCAGTGTGAATATGTGGTCCTGAACTCCTCTTCCCTTTCTGAAACAACTTTGTGAATCTTCTAGTTATCTTTCCACTGTTCTTTCTAGTCTTTTGGTCAGTATCCATTCATAGAGTTTGGCCAGCGTGCAAAGCAAAGTAATACCCCTGTAATTAGCGCAGTCCCGTTTATTCCCTTTCTTGAATATCGGTATCAATATTCCTATCTCCCAGTCATGTGGTATTTGTTCCTCTCTCCATACTTTGTTTAGTAGCTTAACCATTATTTCCACAGCTTTCGGTCTTAGGTTCATTATCATCTCCGTATATATTCCATCGTGCCCTGCCGCCTTGCCCCTTTTTAATCTTCTCACGGCTTCCGACACTTCTTCTATTGTTATCTCTACGTCTTGTTCGTTATTTTCGTTAATATTCTCTTGTTCTTCTTTAGTTCCTATGTCATTGTTCTTTTCTATCGTTAAGAGTTCTTCGAAATACTCCTTCCACCTCTTTATAATGTCCTCATCTTCATCTAGTATTTTCCCTTGTTTATTTTTAATAAGATTCGGCTTATATGTTCTTCCGTGTCGAAGGGTTTTTAGTACTCTATAAAACAACTTTAGGTTTCCGGAATGGTCTCTCTCCATCTTGGCTCCAAATTCTTCCCATGATTCTTGTTTCGCTGCTTTTACCATGGTTTTAACTTTATTTCTCTGCTCTTTGTAACTGTCGTATTTTTCATTTGTTTTATCGTTCAAATATTGCATCCATTTCTCTTTCTTGGTTTTTATCTCAGCTTTTATTTCTTCGTTCCACCATCTGGTTTGTTTGCTGTTTTCTCTAATTTTTGTCATTCCGCAAACTCTCTTGGCTGCTTTAATTATTAATTATTTCATAAGAGTCCACAACTCTTCTACGTTTAATTCATTTATAGTTTCTTTTATTTTGTCAATCTCTATTTCTACCCGTAATTTAAATTCCTTTGCCGTCTCTATATCTTTTAACTTGTACATTTTAATTATTTCTGTATCTAAATTTATCTTTTCGTAGGTTCTGGGTGGTCGTTTTTGTTGTGTTTGTATCTTAATTTTAGTCACCACTAGATAATGGTCTGAGTAAATTTCAGGTCCTCTTTTTACCCTTGTATCTTTTACTTCCTTTCTGTGTTTTTATTTACTAATACGTAGTCAATTATGGACCTTTCATTTCTACCCTTTACTTCTCTTGTAAATTTGTGTATGTCTTTGTGCTCTAAAAAGGTGTTAGTTATCACTAGGTTATTCAGTATGCAAAAATCTATCAGTCTTGATCCATTGTTATTTTTATAGTTTTCTCCATATTTTCCAATTGCTTCTCCTGATTCGTCCGTCTTTATACCTACTCTTGCATTTAAATCTCCTATCAATATCACCCTTCCCCAGTCACTTTCAATTGTTTCCGACATTAAATCCCAAAAATTCTCTTTCTTTTCAGCCCCCTCGTCCTCATTGGGTCCATATGCCACTATTATTGCTGTTGAACAGTGAGCAGTTAGTTCGTAGTATGAGTGAAGACACAAACAAAATGCAGTTTCTAGAGGGATGACTGTGCCACCTTTGGAAAGGCGTCGTTACTTCACATTGGTTATGTGGACGGGGCGAGGTACTTCGGCTGTCGGACAACAGGCAGCGCTGAATTTACTTCTACGCCCGGTCTGGATAATTTCTGTGATGTGGTGATGTGATTCTTTTTTATGAATGTGTCTGGAAATATTCTTTCTCCAGCAGGGGCGTACCGATGAGCCTGTAGAAAGGTGAAATACGTATCTACGTCTCTGGGGAGAGATATTTTCGGACACGTTCGCAAAAATATTAATAGTGAACCTGTATTTGTGTTCTTCACACCAGATTTTTAATAATATTTTATATTATTAAAAATACCTTTGTATTATACAAAACTGGTGGGATTTACCTACTCATGTATGTTTCAATTACTCTGATACATTCACATGCGGTTAGTCCGTAGTATGAGTGAAGACACAAACAAAATGCAGTTTCTAGAGGAATGACTGTGCCACCTTTGGAAAGGCGTCGTTACTTCACATTGGTTATGTGGACGGGGCGAGGTACTTCGGCTGTCGGACAACAGGCAGCGCTGAATTTACTTCTACGCCCGGTCTGGATAATTTCTGTGATGTGGTGATGTGGTTCTTTTTTGTGAATGTGTCTGGAAATATTCTTTCTCCAGCAGGGGCGTACCGATGAGCCTGTAGAAAGGTGAAATACGTACCTACGTCTCTGGGGAGAGATATTTTCGGACACGTTCGCAAAAATATTAATAGTGAACCTGTATTTGTGTTCTTCACACCAGATTTTTAATAATATTTTATATTATTAAAAATACCTTTGTATTATACAAAACTGGTGGGATTTACCTGGGGAGAGATATTTTCGGACACGTTCACAAAAATATTAATAGCGAACCTGTATTTGTGTTCTTCACACCAGATTTTTAATAATATTTTATATTATTAAAAATGCCTTTGTATTACACAAAACTGGTGGGGTTTACCTACTCATGTATGTTTCAATTACTCTGATATATATATATATATATATATATATATATATATATATATATATATATATATATATATATATATATATATATATATATATATATATATATATATATATCAATTTCTCAAACATTTTTGACAGAACTGAAAGTAAACATGTAGGTCTTACATCTGACAGAAGTTGCGGACAAGATTTATTGGGTAGCGGCACAACTAGTGCATGCTTCCGTGCCTCAGGAAAGATGTTTCCAGAAGGCATCATGTACGAGATACTTCAAAATAAAGGAACTGGAAAAAAACTTATCATCTTAACGGTTAAACCATCACTTCCGCACGACGAGGAAGAGATACCGGATATAATACTAGCTACCTGTTCTTTATTTGTTAATTTAAAGCTGAAATCACCGGCATTATACTTAGTATGTGTCGAATAGTAATTCAATAGATTATCATTATTATGGAATGTTTTGGGAACCGAATCAATGAAATGTTTATTATTTATATCACTTACATTCTGTAATTGCGAAGGTAAATCAGCAACCCTACTATTTGAAACGCCGAGAAAGTGTAACCCCTTCCAAACCTCTTTCATATTTTTATTTTTACTCAGAAAACTGTAGTACACTCGCTTTTCCCGTACAATTGCCTGTTTAACTTGATTTCTAAGTTGTTTATAGTATTCCCAACCAACAAATGATTTACTGCTCATATATTTTCATTTAACTATACTTCTATAGGAAATCATAAGTTTAATAACATCAGCGATCCATAGGCAATTGGGTTTGCCAACAGAAATTGTTTTAATTGGAGAAACAATTTTAAGCCGCTCAACCAGTCTAGACCTCAATATTTCCACATTCATATTAATATTTGAGACATAAAAAACATCATCTAAATGCAAATCATATAAATATAGTTCAAACAAATCCTGATCAAAATTTACAGTAACGATAAGTAACAACTCTATCCTGGACAGTACCCCGACAAATCCTAACTTCACAGTATATTATCCCGTGATCTGTACTAGCTGCATCAAGAACACCAGCAGTACGGACAAGCTCTTCTTCTGATACAATAATTAAAGTGATTCGGTTTTATCAGTAACTCGCGTTGCTTCGTTTATAACTTGGTGAAAACCCATCCCATCTAGAGCTTCAGTAAAGGCAAGTGACTGCCGACTATCGAATTGCAACATATCCATATCTATATCACCTAAACAAATTGACCGGTTGTACAGTAACAAAAAATTAGAGAATGATATTTTGAGTTCGTCTATAAAGTTACAATAAGATGAACTAGGTGGTCGATAAACAATACCAATAACAAAAGCCCCAGTGCCTCTACCAACGCACATCCATAGTTGTTCAATCGAGTCAGATGAGTTCAAAACAGTATCTTCAAGATTTACTCTCACATAGAAACCAACATATAATACGACAAAATAATTCCCACATCAAACCTTCGCATCATGTTGATGCAGCATAGGGGGCTTTCTTCTTCTCCGACAGTATATATTTTTCTATTCCTTGAAAAAGTATATAAATTTCACTTGTAGGTTCTTAATTTTTTAAGAATCTTTGCACTTTTATTCTGGTGAACTGTTTTTGTCGAACTCACACCCCTCAAGTACAGATAGACACACAGGAATTAATGGGCGCGTTAACTTTTTCTCACACACAGAGACCAACGTATGTAGTAAAACTTTCGTTTAGGCTAGAAGTTCTTTTGCCTATATACGATTTTTTCTTTTTTGTGCAGCCCGAATTTTACTACGGTCTATATTAATAGTCTGTACACGTTACTGCATATTGATAAGGGACTTAAACGACGCACTTTCACGCACACTTAGCCTTCGAAAAATGATGTTCGAAGGCTACATAATCCGACCTGTGAAGAACACATAAAATTCCCATGCATTTAATCGCTAAGCAATATATATGAAGTAGCTCATACAGGTACAACAAATGAAGCAATAATTAGTATTATGTTTATTTGGAGACTGTGGTTAAGGAAAAACTTAACCCTTACCACATTAATATTCGTATCTTAAATACATATGTCGACAACTAAGTTGTCATCCTCAGTAGGTAAAAATAACGATCACGGTTGCTAAGTACGGCGCGCGCAGCGATGGCGTCTGAAGAATGTTAAAATCAAAACTAAATCCGTAGTCGTATCGCACAATAACCTGTGTCTTGAGCACAGGAGATTGACAGAGAATGTCGATTTCTGCAATCAACAGCCGGTATTGAGATATACGATGGATTATTCTCAATTCGGGATTCGACAAATTGTCGTTGTTGCAGGAAAAAAAAAACAGAAAACGTCGGTGCCTAGATTTCAACTTCCAAAGGGTATACAGTTGTTCCACCGTTTACGTCCCAGAAATGGGGTCCAAAAACTTATGCAAAAAGGTTTTTTTCTCCATTTAAACTTCCAAATTTCACAAGGAACGGTATCGGTAGTGTTTAATTCGTATTACGTTCTACGTTCTTATCCGCAATGCGATTTTTCCAAAATACGTAGAATTATGGAAAACTTAATTCCGTCAAGAATGTAACATGCACTTAGAATAACCAACTGCTCTTACTTACACGAATCCCTTCTATCGAGGCGCCAATCGAGGCGGTAGGGAGGGGCAACATACGTACACGTAGGATAAAAATTAAAGCAACTCATGACGAAAACAGTATACCGGGAGATAAATCGTTAAATACGAGTATATATGACGAAATTCAAAGCGTAACAACTATATGATATATATAATGAAATTTAATGCGTAACACAGTGCTGAACATGGAACACCGTAAATCTAACACAAGAAACGCGAAATACTTTTCGTATACACTGAAGTTTAAGAGACTTAAATGTAGGTCACTTACCCCTTTCCAGAGAATGACAAACATGTGTTCGTTCTAACAACTTCTTATATATACTAAGAAGTCGTTCAAATAAGTATAAGGAATTGGTCCGTTGTCGGTGTTGTGAGTATTTTCGTTTTCAATTATACAAATGCTTTAAAGTATATTCAATTTCCCCGGATCGTTGATATTTTAAATTAGTTTTTAACAATTTGCCGTAATACTGTGATTGGTTTTTCACCCATGACGGACAACGATGGATTTTTCCGGGCTCTTGAATTTAATATTCAATATGTGATCTTTATAACGGGTTATTATTGAGCATTTTTTTGTCGAACATATTTCAATTTACAATGGCGGCAGTTAACTTTATATATACCCGATTTCTGCTTCATATCGAATTTATTTTTTGTGTTTTCCAGAAGAGATTTCTGGACCGAAAAGTAACTTGAAGAACCCTTTCTCTAACAACCCGATTGGACGTCTTTTAAAGTGCTTTGCGATTTTTCCGTTAACTTTACAGTGCCTCTTCAACACTGTAATTATTATTTTTACAAGTATGTTGTCATACTAGGTTGTAATGGCAACATAGTTGTGGAAATACGTATTTAGGATGCGAATGTTAATGTAATAAGCGGTTTTTAGACCTCTTTTAAGCATTCCGTTTAATATATTGAATTGAACTATTAGAAAGAGACAGCTTACAAAAACTACATTTTGTATATAAAATTTATATATGCTGGTATTACGAAAAAAATTAATTCGTATAATAAAAAAATGGTGAAAATCCTTTTTAATTAAAAGCTTATATGCCTTAAAAACAACCTGAAAAATAAAAGTGAAATTCATTTTATACACACTTTAAATCGAGCTCCAACGAGGAAGTAAATTTTTGAAAACTTATCCAAACAAGGTTCGATCTTGTATATTAAAGAAAAACATCCATCCTCCGGAAGAATAACAAAAATATATATTTTCATCGCAATTATATTCCCAATTTTTTACTCCCCAAAAGGAAAAGGCGAGTCTCTGTTAAACCACAAGATAAAAATTAAACGATACTTTCGTTCTAACGTAACGAAAACGTTTTCGCCTTCAAAACGGCATATAAAAACAGCTGATAGCATAAAATGTAAAATAATTTCTTTGCTTGACAAGAAAATAGTCTGTTTACGTAATTGTACAAAAGTCAAATAAGTTTACTTATTGCTCGACGCAAATAAAATGTCTAGTAGGTAAATCACACAGGCCCGTTTAAGCAAGTCTTGTATTACTCCTATACAATTTGAATGTCTGTTTTCTACTATATTCTCAGATATATTTATTCTGTTTGTATACTACGATTTAGTTTAAGCAAACACGAAGTATATTATTTTTTGCTCTTGAAATAATTTGCATTGTTTTTATTTGCTTTTATAAATTTCCTTGACTTATTAACAACTGCTGAGAAAATCAATGGTACTTCAAAAGTAAAATAATCAATCCAAATTATGTGATATGCTCTAAAGAATTCAGTCCTTTATTGGTCCCTATTTACTTATAATTGTCATATACATAAAATATAATTTTTTATCTTAAAAAATTTTCCTACAATTCTTCAACTTTAAATTTATGTCGGTATTTCGTGTTGTTTATAACAATACTAATATGTTAATAGACAAACAAACTATCTGTTTTTTATGGCTTTATTATAGCTTAAGGAATGGCAGTCAGGGGTACATTCCAGGAGCGGACTTAGTAATTCGAAATTGGACACAGTAATAACGGTAATATAATAATGCGTAACAAGCTGTACAATATACAATGCTAGTTGTTTATAGCGCCAAAGAAAAATAGGGGTAAAAGGTATATGTGAGTAATGCCTTCATACAAAAAATCGCGGTCTAATGTTCACGTAGTAATGAGAGAATGATTTTTCTTTATTCGAGTCCGACCCTGTCGCAATAAGTATACGGGCGACAATACGAGAATCACCGCTACAAACAACGCTGAGATTTACATTTAGTATGGTTATAGTCTTCGCTGTGGTTAGGTGCCCTCGCGGTGGTATCCTACATGAATATCGTGAGATGATTTTAATTTATGGCGAAAGAAGACTAAATAATCTCGTGCAAAAAAAATTGAACTCAGAACATTTCCCAAATCGACGTCTTCCTTCGATTAAGACAATTGTGATGGCCGTGTATCAACTTCGAGATACAAGATCAGTAATTCCGCCTCTCGAAGGTCGTGGCTTTCAAAGATCATTTAAATATCGTGGCAGTGAATCCCGGCTATAAACGACAACCCTAGCACGGGAAGTAAATGTGTCTCGAGCTACGGTGCATAAAATTTTTAAAACTAATTTATTTCGTCTTTATCATATCCAACTTAACGGAATTAGATATTCCTCATCGAGTTACATCCTGTGGTTTCAACACAGAGAAGTTTTTCAGCCAGATCATGCATTAGTAATTCTCTTTATCGACGAATCTACGTTTACCAAACGTTCACCGCTACGAAAATTCACACTATATAAACGCAAGTTATTTCTATTTAACTATATTTTCAAAGATTGTTGACATATTCAACGTACTCAAGGATGAATCAACGCTGACCGACTCGTCGTCGTTTTGTTATAGCATTAATTTGCTTTAAAAAATGCATACATATCTAATGATTCAAATACGGTATCCCGTTTGTGACTTCGCGGAAGAGTACGTTTTATCATTTACTTCTTACTATTTCTTTTATGTGTCAACTTTTAAGCGTCCGCTTCTGGTTATTGGCGCAATTTCTCTGCTCTATTTACTATCGTTTGAACTCTGGCTTTAACAGTGACCAGTCAGCATGTGTGATATGTTTTATAAATACTGCAATATTCCTTCTGGAGAAGATGTATTTACTCCTACGTGGTAAGTATTTGTTGTAGAATTAATGTATATGTCCGGTTCATTATCTTTAAATGAACGTAAATATTCCTTTTATCTAATTTCAATAGAACGACCAGTTTGACCTATATACAAGCTATCTTCCAGTTTATAAAAACATAAACATTGCATTCAATAGCGGTATTTTTAGAGACATTGTAAATCCATTTGTTACTTCTTGCAACAAAGAAAACATTTCGGTAATACACATAATGCACATTTTTTAATTTTCTAATAGTTCACTTGAATGCACAATCAGCCGATTTTGTACGTGGTTAGTTTTTATAACATAACAGCTGTTACCTATGTAAACATATACAGTGGCGTATGTGTGGTCAATAGAGGAATTTACATTCAGAATATTTTGAATTATTAGGCGTCACGTAATATAATTTTCAAGGGGTTTTTAGTTTTGGGGTTCCCGGCGTAATTGACTCACTATATTTTGAGTATAAATTATATAAAATTTAATCTCTCCATTTTTCCTACGTTGTTTTTTCATTTCAAGGACACCCGGTATATGCGAGGGGAACCCTAAAAATTTCCGGGAAAGTAAAAAACACATATTTTATCGAAAAGAAACACCTTTAAGTTTTAAGCACTTTTGCATTCGAAGAAACCAGTTGTCGAAACATTTATTCCAATCTGAAGTAGGTATCTCAGGAGCATATGTACATTTTAAATGTTTCAACGGCCTCGTCCGGTGTCGAAAATCGCTCACCACGCAATTTGTTTTTGTGAAAAGGGAACAGAAAGAAGTCATTAGGTGATAAGTCAGGCTAATCCTGACAATGAGTCATTAATTCTTTAAATAATCAACTGTTCGAAGTGCTGCGTTGCTACCGTGCATGTGCAGGCTCAGTCTTGACGTGATGAAGATATTCGGAAAATGTCGAGATCAGTAGTCGTAATGCACATTTAAGCAAGCAGCCTCTATTTATTGTGTATGCCCTTAGTCAGTGGGGACGGTCGTGGATTGACTAAACAAGTGGAAGGTAGCACAGCTTAGTTTTACGTAGAGAGGCTCAGGACTGAAAACTAAGAAAAGTATTGCGCGTTCGTATGTGCATGCGCTTATAGACTACTAAATTGAAACAAAACGTCGTACTAATGTCGTACTAAAGGAGGGGTACTTAAATACTAAATAAGGAATCGTAAATAGTTAATTCGTATATTGACAAAAAAAACAAGTATTAACGAAGTGGCTTTCGAGCCGCAAACTAATTTACATTGTAATGACATAATGACAATTGAAACTAAACACTTTGTATATTATGACATTAATATTGAATATTGAATATTGAACATAAAACAGAAATTATACACTAAATAGGTATCGTATCTCGCTAAATGCTCGAAAAATATAATAAATTGAATGAAACTGCAAAATGCACAAAAAATATGACAATTTAATTATACAAACGATTTCAAATTAATCTATACCTAGTATCAAAAATTTAGTTCTACCTCATACCTGTAGCTGAACCTTACAATGGAATTACACACACACAGTATATTACCAAAGCATTGGTAAAATGGTATCAAGAAAAATAATGAATTAAACAGAAATTACAATTTATTTAAATGTTGTAGCACGCCTATGGCTTGCGTGGTAACAAACTAATGCAATATATTTCGAGAATGTTCACAAAGCTGTCGTTAAAATTACTTAATTGTGTGAAATCAACTCGGTTAACCATTTATTTAAATACAAAATTATTTTCAAATAAATTCTATAACAATATATTTACGATAAATAATTTTATATTTGTATAGAGTAAAGTAGTCTAATATCGGATACCTTTTGAAAAACACTGATTTTAGGCCCATTGTATCGGAATATCGAGGAATCTTTTACAACAAAACAAAGATTAAAGAATTTAAAAACATTTATTAAAACAAAAGAAATGAATACCTACTCTAAATAACTTAAATGCGGATTCTAAAAAAAAGTGCAAATTTTCGTTACCGAAAAAAATTATCTTAATACCGGATAGGACAACAGGAAGGAATTAGCCAGCGAGGCAGAAATCACAAATGTATGCGTCTTTTCTGTCTATGTTAGCACAATCACAATGAGCACACTTAAAACATTTGGAACACTGAATCCATTGTTCACCTGCATGATCATCAGAGAAAAACCCACTACAAAACATGCATTCTGCTTCCTCTTCTCCAATGTCAAAATCCAGGTCAGAATCATCGTCTAAAATCAGGTCTTCATCTTCTTCAGATGAGTCACTAGATTCTTGCTTCTTTACATTTTTCTTGCTAACTTTGAGTGTCACGTTCTTTTTAGCAATAGATTTACCCTTCTTTTTATTTGTTACTTTAGAAGAAACTGGTTTGTTTTCCATTTTCAATTTTGGAATTCCCTGTGAAACACTTTTCTTTTCTATTTTGTTCTGATAAACTTGCTTCTAAAGCATTTTTATACGGTGTACCTGTAACCAGAGCAGCAGATCCTTTCCTAGACTTCCTTTCTAGACGCTAGACTTATAGAAAGAAGTGCTCGGTATTGGGCTAATTTCGTGAGCATTTACTTTTGGATCTAGAGAATGAGACAGTCTCCTAACATATGACTATTCTACACATTTCGTCGTGGTAATATCTCTTGGAGGAGTCACATGCCTTAGTTCTTCTGCACTAGTAGTTGGAGCTTCCACCTGATGATGAATGGCCAAGTCGTGGTCTCGGAAAATTTGTCTATTACAAGGAAGAATGCCGCTCTTTCGAAAACCATTTATAGCTATTTCAGCTGTAGCACATCTTACATATGCTTTTCCAAGCAACTCGCAAATTTGGTAGCTGGTGACCACTCGTCCTGGATTGTGTCTTAACCAATTTTCAACCTCCTGCGAATAATATGTTTTAAGGGGCCCCATGAACGCAAGGTCCAACGGCTGCATTCTATGCGTTGAATGCGGTGGGAGACATATTATAATAACATGATTTTGTCGCGCCAAGTTTATCGTGTCAATGTTCCGAGTATGGGAGTAGTGGCCATCCAAGACAAGCACAGCTGGGTCAGCTTCAGTTGGTTTTACATGCGTAATAAAGTGTTGTAACCATTTAGTGAAAATGTGGCTTTGAATCCAGCCTGACACGTGGCATGCAACAACTGTTCCTGGTGGAGCGCCGTTGAGTAATTCTAGCTTCATATTTTTTCTGGGGAATATGATCATTGGATGCACATAACCGCCATTCGCATTCATGCATGTCACCACCGTTACTAGTGCTCCTCTTTCTGCAGAAGTAACGGCCCCCACCTGCTTTTTGCCTTTTAACGTGCTTATCCTGGTATGCTTGGATTGTACAGACGTTATACCCATCTCGTCTACGTTATAAATTCGGCAAAGGTTGAATTTAATTTTTTTCCAACGCTGGTTCTAAGATATCAAAAAACCGATTCACGTTTTCTTGTGTGAATCCCTTTATTCGGCCAGTTGACAAACCTTGCGGCTTTCTAAATGTTAGCTCGGGATGTCTCTTCAGAAATGAACGCATCCATTTATAACCTGCTGTTTTCTCCTTCTGTGAAAAGTTATGTTTCAGATTATTCCGAATTGCTAATTGAAATGCTAATCTTCGAATATCAGAAGCTCTTAACCCGTAAAATGTCTTGTCCATCTCTACACAATAAGCCACCAAATCTACTTCAATATCTTTCGGTAATACTGGTGGACGACCTAGATTTGTTCGGATCATTTCTTCTGAGGACTTTCTACTTTTATTTTTTACATAATCTTCCAATGTGCTCTTAGGAAATTGAAAGTTTTTGAAGCCAATAGGTATCCCATTTCCTTATTTTCTACCGCACTGATAGCAGCAAGCATGGCTTCGGCAATCCACTTTTTTCGCTGTAGTTTACGTTTTGCTAATGACATTTTGCTAATGACGTTTTGCTAATGACATCGTATTTCTGAAATTAAGCAAAAATGTAAGATAAAAAAATAAAAGTAGCAAACCTTGGTTACGATTTAAACAAAAATACATAATTTTTGATGAAAGCTTCAAAGTATATTCATTAATGGGACATTCGCTACCTAAAGACGGTGATAATAGATATACCTAAATCGTTACAAGAGACCTTTTGTCCTAATATCGGATATCCGATATTATGGCATTGTAAACATCCGATATTAGGCAAATATTCATCTTTGAGATTACGTTTGTCAAACAAAAAGCATATATAATTTTCGATATGTATAAATACACAAACTTAAAGCAGATATATTACATACTAATGTAAGTTTTAGAAACAATTTTAATAACTCATCTGGATGTCTGAAAATCACGATAACAATTAGCGCGTCGAAAAACTCGGAAAGTGACAGTTTACATAAATACCCATAGCGCCATCTATGGTTTATAAATAACACTAAAATATTATTCCGTGGCATATTCTTAGCTTTAGTTTGAAGTGTAGACAGGTTTCTTTAATTTCAGAATACAGATTTCCTCAAAACAGTACTATCCGATATTAGGCAACTATCCGATATTAGGCCACTTTACTCTAATAATCAAATAAATTATTTTAATAAATATGTGAATTACGTAATAATATGCGTATATACGAATATAAATAAGACTATATGCTGTTTTAATTGGCATCAATAATGGAAATCCTTATAAGTGCAAATACAAAAAAGGAAGAAAAAAATTCGACGAAGATTTAAATTTCACAAAAAAGAATCTTTGTAGAAGTACCTCTATCGGCTGTATGTGTGCGATGAAGATGGATGGACCCACAGCTGGTACGTGTTCTTGTGACCAGATATTCAGACAGGACGATGTTGGCTTGATTTTTTGTCTCCGTTGTTTGACTGGTTGGTTGACTTGGTTGACTCTCTTCCTCGTTGCAAAATATATCCATATGTCGGACAAAGAAAACTTCAGCCTAATTACGTCTAATTGCTTCGCAGTAAGATAACCAAATTCACTAACGGTAGCAGGCTTTCTAGTAGCTACCACAAACATCCTTCTGAAACCGCTTGACAGCGAAAATTACCATAAAAGTTAAGATATAGCATGTCCTTTTATCTCGCTTCACGAAGCGCACCGAGAAACAAACCTACACCCTCGCACGTCTAACAGAATCTTCACGTAAACCCGCACCGTCCAAAGTAGGATCAAATACAGTACACACCATCCATTCGAGATGGCCCAGCAAGGATCACAAAGAAAATAACGAATATAATAAACTAAATTTGATATATATCTCTATATCCAGAAGGCGGTAAAAACTTAAAAATAAATGCAACAGTGTGAGAGCCGGCGTTAGAAAAAGGCCCAGTTTTACGGAACAAAAAACAGCATTTCGTAATCAAAACAACTTTTGTTGGTTTGGTTCAGTTTGGAACAGCCAAACAGTCGATTGTTGTTTTGTTTCTGGTTCGAATCAATATGTCCAGATTTTGTCACTTGTTACAAAACTGTATACATTGGCAGAAGTGCCACGACTGAATTTTTGAAGCATTTTTTACACCATTTTTTGAGCTTTGGCTAAATTGTGTGGAATCGAACGACTGCAAAGTTTCTTCACAACTAAATGCTCATGTAAAATCGTTTGTATTTATTTTTACCAATGCCCAAGGATGCCTCTATATGTCACATATCGATCCACTTCAATCATTTCTCACACGTCATTGATGTTTGCCTGAACAACGGCAGTTGATGGACAACCTTTACGAAATTCGTCACTGACACGCTGAAATTCCGCAAATCAGTCATAAGCTATGGTATTGGATGGTGCTTCATCACCAAGCGCAGAATAAATTCGATCGATGCGTTGTTGCTGAGTTAGGCCACATTTAAAATCGTAAAAATCATATCATGAAAATGTTCACGAGAATGTCTATATTTTCACTAAATCGATTTATTTGAAACGCTCAACATGTGGTACCTAAAATAATATAGATTATTTGTTTTATAAATTAGCGAAATATACGTACAACAATTTTATTTTGTGTATAATTGTATAAAAACTTTAATGCAAATGCTTTAATGCTTTCGTTTGGGACCATAGGAGAGACTAATTTATTTCATTTATTTCTGTACTCCAGACTTTTGAAATGTTTTCTTAATTATTAGCGCAATATTCACATTCATTTTGGAATTCATATTATTATTTTTTTTTGATACTCATACTATTGTAGATTAATTTCAGATCATTTATTATCACCCATTTATTTTTTTATGAGCAACATTTCAGATTTGTTTACATATACAGTCTGTTCATATACAGGGTGTATGTTTTATTTTACTCTATTATTCTGAACAGAATTTTATTTAATTGTTGTGAACAAGAAGTAAATTATTAATGTACAAGTTAACTGTAGTCGAACCTTTGCTTTACCTCTATTTTTTTCCTCTTTAGCAAGTTGCAGTTTGAACATTTATTTTCAGGTTGCAGAATCCTGCGCAGCATTTTGTTGTTTCGTTTTGTATTCAGCGTTTGTATTTTTGTAGTCTTTTTCTCCGTTTTCAGGCTAAGCTTCCGTAAGCAAAACGGATTGGCGCTACCTACCATCTTTTATTTTAGTCACTCACCCGTCTCCACTGACTAAGGGCAAACACGATCAATAGGAGCTCCCAGACTATTGTGCTATTCGACTACTGGCTTTTGATTCTTACCATCTGCAGCGCCTGTGCCCGCCGTAGGTACCAACGTATACTCAAAATCTATGTAATCGTTCACGAAT
The DNA here is from genome assembly GCA_935421215.2 of Melolontha melolontha. Lineage (NCBI taxonomy): Eukaryota > Metazoa > Arthropoda > Insecta > Coleoptera > Scarabaeidae > Melolontha > Melolontha melolontha. The sequence goes on along the minus strand of OW285242.1, from coordinate 77,741,566 downwards.
TAATTTCTCCGCTTATTTACGTAAACTTAAGACTACATATTTGATAACGCAATCAAAATATAGCAAAAACAAAGGAATTGCATTCTTATGTAAACAACTTAATTCCACAAATTTCTGATTAATTTAAATGACAACGTTGCCGTTATTAAATACATTCAATTATTTGCAAAACGATAACTATAGTACTAAGTCTATATTTAAACTGATAGCGAAGTTATTGGACGTTCAAAACTAACCAAAATTTCAAAAGGTAATGATAATTACTGTGTGAGTTACTTCTGTAATTTTTACCAACGGAACTAATGAATGTCTAGGACAGATAATTTAATTATAATGTGACTTATATCTTAATAAAATATTCGAACATAAAACTTACTGGATGTTTACGACAAAATATAAGAGAAGAAACGAAATGACTTGTTTCTTAATATTCTATGTAGCTAGGTTTTCTTAGGGCCCGATACAGGTTTGAGGTTTAATAAATTAATCGAAATGAAGTAATTAAGCTTCAAATCTACCACCTCCACTTATCTGGAATTAAGTACAGCTGGATGTTATTTTTTCTTGATGGACGACCTTCACGAAATTCGTCACTGGCACGCTTAAATTCCACACACCAGTCATAAACTATGGTATTGGATGGTGCTTCATCACCAATCGCAGAATAAATTCGATCGATGCATTGTTGTTGAGTTAGGCTACATTTACAATCGTAAAAATCATTTACGAAAATGTTCACGACAATGTCCATATTTTCACTAAATCGATTTATTTGAGACGCTATTCATACAAAACTACACAGTCAACTGTTTTTCTGTCAATATTGTTTATCATACTAAATGTTAAAGTTTAAGACAATCATATCGAAGTATACGGCAAGTACTATCTAGTAATTTCTGGAAATTTTTAGGGTACCCCTCGTATATACGTTTCCCATGATATTTTTGATATAGATACGCCCTTCTTTTATATAATTTTATAACGAGAATAACAAATCAAATTTTACAAAATTATTTCTATTCCTCTTGTAAACTTAAACTATTGACAGAAGCAAGATTCACCTAATTTTCCATACAATACGAACCCTTTTATAAATACGTATTCATATGTTCATGCTAAACTTGACGTAATTTACGTAGCGGTTTCACACAGTGAAAGACCATTGTCGCAAATAGAAAATAATCACGGCGGATAGATGGAATTCGAATAAAAGAGGAATAATGCTCTCGAAATGAACGTGATATTTACTTGTCTGAAGGGTAGACGATGCCGTTGATACAAAGGTCGATACAAAAAAAAGCAGAATGAAATAATACAACATGCTTATTGATGGATGATGTTTCGCAATTTAAGGCATTATTTATAGTGAGTGATTTTTGCAGAACGTTTACCGAGAAGATGTTAAGGCATGGGATGACCCACTGAATATAATATTCACGAACCGCGGAAATTGTTAACAAAGAATCTGATTTCATAACATGAATGTGGTTTGATTGATAAACTCGAATTTCTATCAATACTTCTTTTCAAAAGGTTTAATGTAGATTTTTTTGCTCCACTAAATATACGAAAAATTATATCTTTTGAATAAACTTATTTTTATTTGTTTATGAATTACATTAATCAACATGTTATATACATAAAATTTGCCATATGTATACTCAGAAAACCACTATTGAGCAATTATAAATGTTACTCTTTATTTGTCGAACTATATCGTTAGCCTGTGTTTGTCTACATGGAGTGTATACAGGCGGTTGAGCATGTGTATTCCACCAATCACGTTGCTAGAAATAAAGCGCGACGCGAGGCCATTTTCTCGTTACGCTTTGTTTCTGTTCTCCCCTTATATTGTACATGTAGGCACAAGTTTCCTTTAAGTTGATTCTGGAACGAGAATTTAACCAGTCTGAAGTTAAAAAAGATCTAGAGCTGGTCCGAATTTTCGCAGATTAAAGTGCTACCAAAAATTACGAAACGAATGAACGCCCACATAGGTAAGGGACCAGACCTATAGCTTCACAAGATAAGCTTATATAGTGTCGTGTCGTGTCGAGATATAAATTTGCCTTTTTGTAGTTATTTTTAGATTTTAATATTTGCATTCTTTAGTTCATTCGAACTTCTATTTAATATTCGAAGCATATAATATTTATTTAACAATTAATTTTAATATTTGCATTCCATAGTTTATATGTACCAATTTTCAGTCAAGGTAAAACGTTATTTTTGTATATTTTTATATGTATGATCGACGAGATCTCCGACATCTATTTTTCACCCGTCAGCCATATAAGTCGTAATATAACACCTGTCGAATATAAACAGGTCATTTCATATTTTTTTAGGCATTGTATATTTGTTAATACATTACAGGTGCTTCAATATTCCTATGTATTGATTATTTGTTAATATTTTTGGAGTAAATATCTAGGACCGCTCATATTATATGTGTTGGATCATTGTTTTTTGAGGGTAAAATATTTCCAATAAATATTGTTATAAAATTACTTGGTGCGAGTATTGATTTGTGGTTTATTACCCCTTCAAATATTTCGGGTAGCTATACCACAGATGGAATTAGGACGAGTCCTAATTCCGCCCCTGGTCAACAAAGGCCCCTCGAGAAAACTTGCCGACCAGCTCAGAATAAGTAAGCGGGAGCGTCGTGGGCCAACACAACGCAAGATCTAAAATGGGCACCACTGCGTTCGGACTGGCAAGTTCTTTGGTTAACGCAGAACACCCTCGGGCCTGAAGGGCATCTATTCACTACTATGGGGGGGGGTGTTCGGCTACCTGATGAAAATTCTAACAACACTTTTGCTCGTTCGGGTTCAGGGCAAACAAACGCAAACACAATAAAACAGTTTAGTATAAATTTATTGAGCGTATCAATGGTATAGATGTGAAATATACAAACAATGAATGAATAAGACTTAGGTGAATTTTTAAAAAAAAATAAAGCTCTACTGTTTAGTTTGTCCCTATATGAAATTCTCATATAAGACTCGTACAAGAGAATGTTGATATCAAATGCTAAGCTAACATACAAGCGTCAGTAGTACATCAAAGCTTTGTTGAACTTTACAGTGTCTACGCTGTACACACAGTAATAAACTCTAAATAAACAAACTAAGTGAGAAATAAAGCAATAATTCATTAACTGGTATAACACAAAATATGCAATATTTGAATGATTTTAAAATAGTCTAAGTATAAATTTATGTTTGTAGGTAAAATTAACTTTATCCAAAAGAATTAAAATAATCAATAATTACAGAACTCAGCCTGATAAAGTGTCTTGCACCAGCAGAGTATCATCCAAAATTCTAAGGGATGTTTCTAGTTTTCAAAAGTGGCTCAAGAAATAAATATCCACAGGGGGAATGAATTTAATCTTTATCTACAGACTTGATTAAAAAAAAAGAAATAAATCTAATCTACTTAATTAATTAAATTAAATTAATATAAAATTAGCAATTAAATTTACAGTATTCGATCAGGGTTAACGTTAATTTTCGAAAAGGTATACACTTTTATAAAAAAGATTATGGGTTTTTACCCTCTAAATACGACAAAATATTGTCTCGATACAGTGCCGCATGAGGTTTGCACTCAGTTTTTCATATGTTTTATAAAAATGCTATTTTAAATCTTAAAAACTCCAATGCTAAAAATATACCGGCGACTACGTCCCGTTGCAGGTTTATGTATGATCAATATAAATGCCCACACTACCTTGCGTGTAAGAGAAACTTAGGTTTCCTGGACGAGATTCCGGGGTCTCGGAAGGTTGTGAAAATCGAAGCGCCTTCTAGTCGGGATGCTGCCTATGTCGGGTTTCCCGCGCTGTCGCTTATACGGTAAAACTCTCCCTGAGCCGTGAATTACAGCCCTAAATAAACGAAAGGGGAAAAACGAATAAATGAAAGTTCATAAGAATCAAAAGAAATCGGAGTACGATGCTGCGGAGAAATTACAGTCGTCCCCATGATTTAAAACTCACCTGAAGCACGAGGTCGGAAGAAACTTACACTTCACTAATGAAATTTAAAATATAAATCAAAGACAAGATAGACTAAAACCTGCCTTCGCAGAAAATGTACAAGCGAAATTGCAAAAATTAACTTCAAGTTTCCGAGCAACAGATTACTTCAGAGCTAGCACGTAAAAGACGCTCTTCCTCACCGCAGTACGACAAATATATCAGAAAGTACACTACGTCATAGTCTCAAAAGAAACACTTAACAGAAACGTGTTTTCGTATAAAAGATCCCCACATGTTGACTGTGCCGAAACGTTTTTTAAATACTTCAGGATTATACAGAGCCAGCCAAAGCATTGGAACATGATTAAAATTAGGAGGAGTTAAAGTTTGAAAATAGCATAAGTTTGAACAATAATAAACCAGAAATTACAATAAAATAGAAATAAACGTAAATAATGAAAAATGATCGGTCTAAGTAGACTAAGCGAGGTTAATAACGAAGTTAAGTGAATAAAATTCCCTGAATGTTCTCAAAATGATTTTACGAACGTAACAGGTTGTAGCTTCCTTATTTTTTAATATTACATCTTGTGGGTACGTCATCCATGTGATGTATGACCTCTGATTACAATTCAATAATAATTCATGGTGGCGACCTTTTCATCTAATTTTTTAGTCAATCCCGTAACAACGTTTCGAAAGGAACCCCTCGCCGTTTTCATTGGCACAGCCTGGGTACTGGCTAGTTGAGTTGTATTTTTATTATCATCCCTCTCACAAAGGTAAGTCCTTGGAGCTCTACTGTATCTCGAAAAGTTACCGAAGCCAGGTTCGTGATATTTATTTTTGCTAGTACATATAGCACTAGGAGAAAATTTATATAAACGAAGCTGTTATTTTCAGTAATGCCAATGATACAGCTGTTGAAAAGTTTCTCATTCATTGACGTGCTAGAATATTTCTACTTGATTAATTTAACAGTCGGAAACCGCGTAAAAACGCTGTAAAAACACATACTCTCGTTCTTCCTCCGTCAGCTGCGCGACGAATGGTTGCAACAATTCTGTTACATACACTTCAATATTAAAGAAAATGGGGCTACAATACGTCGGTCTGAAACTGCACACCAAACGCCTATTTTCGCATCCTGCAGAGGCACCTGCAGAGTGTTTTGAGAGTTCACGCGCTAAGATTGAACTATGCTTCGTCTGTGATAAAGTATAGATTCGGATCCAGATAACCATCAGCGACATGAGTGAGTAACTATTCGCAATAATGTTGTCGTTTTGCATTGTCCGTAGGTTTTAATGTTTGTATCTCTTTTTGTGTAAGCTCGCATATACAACTGCTTCAACATGTTCTGGCATGACGTTCGCTTGATGTTTAGTTGGGAGGATAGACATCTAGTTGATTTCCGTGGATTTCTTAGCATAGTCTCTTGAACATGTTGAATATTTTCCGGTGAACAAACCGTCTTTCACGGTTTCGTTTGGCGTTAGCGACTCTAAATGGAGTAATCAATTCTGCACAACCCTTTTAGAAGGAGCAAACGTTTGTGGATATTTTATCATGAACCTTTCATTTAATGTTACAAACGATTTACATTCCAAATAATTTTCAACAATAAACACTCTTTGTTCGATTGCAAACGGCATTATGGAGAACCCTATTCACTATCACCATTAACAACTGACAATGCAACACTAGCAAACACAATATGACAGTTAATACGAAATGGCCGCTGGACATCATGTGGCGCCTCTCCAGCGCTCGATTCAAATATCACGTAGAGTATGGCTCCGGGCCTCTTATTTTGACCACTCTGTATTACTACCTATAAAAGGTGCAAACAATAGAAGTCTACAAAAACTGGCGCTAATAATCCACCAATTTCAGTGTAACATAGTCAAGCTACTAAATCTCTAGGGGCACACACACACAAGTAAGACACCTAGACTAGCCGAGATCTACAACGGATGTGTCAGTAAAATACCGCAAGCATTACTTACGAAATTCTTTCCCCTAAAACCGTTGACGTAACAATACGTTATATTATAGCGGGAATATACAAGGGCCGATCAAATAATTCTCCCAAGAAGTTGTACAACTATGTTTCATTGCCAAAATCTGTACTTATGTACTGCAAAAACAGTACACGGAAATTCCAATTTTTTAAGAAAATCTCTAAATAAGATACTGTATGTAGCGAGAACTACACACTCACTTCAGCCGTAAATAAAATCAATATTGCACAATTGTACAAAATTATGAATCGGGGAGTTTCATAATAGCTGTTTATGCGGTTGCGCAACAAGTACTGACATATTATATATCTCTGACAATACGATTAGTATTGTGGAAGATATATAACATGTCAGCACTTGTTTCGTGAACACCATTATCCTATGGTCCGAATAACAAAACCGCATCGCTATAATTGCATTGTACAGAGTTATTCATTATAAATTACCCATCATTTATCATCGTTATTATTGCATATACAATAAAATGCATCAAATAAAGGTTGTGTGGTTGTGATTGAAAACCTGTGAATATTTGCACTTTTTCATCTTCACTGTAAACTATTTTAACTATTTTATTAAGGAAATGTCACTTAGCAAGCATTACTTAAGCTTACTTTAATAATATTAACTTTTCTATAATCACAGTAACTACTATATTCGACATTTAATAACTGGAAAACGGTTTTAAGATATATGGTATATTTTCGAAATCAGAAAAGAAGGATAAATTTAATAATATATAGAGTATTCTATTTTAAAGCAGTATATTTTTTCATTCCATTAAATCTGTATGCCACTGTGTTTTTTGATGTAATATGAAGAAATTTCAGTCATAGCGACACAACTTTTATTTGAAACATTTTTTCATATATGCAATAATAAAGATTATAAGAAGTCGGTAACTTATAATGAATAACCCTGTACAAAATGGAAAGGAACACTATGAATTTTTTCTAATCTTTCGGCCATTACAATTTAGTTAAACAAATACGACTTCACGAAAGCGACTTCAAAACCTTAGTCTAGATAAAATCTTTATATATTGCAACATCCGCGTTCTTTTAATATATTAAGTCAATGGCACAGGCTTCTATATTATAATTGACGTTAGTTCTAAAATGGCTAACAAATATCCTATCTACTCATCTTCACGTTCTCATTTATCTTTTATATTTTATGCCATAGTTATTTGACGTTGAATTGAAATTTAATTTATGTAATCATCTCCACTTCGAAATACATTTAAAGCGAAACTAATATCTTACACGTAACGGAAATTCATCTTCTTGAAATAATTAAATTTCAAAGGTAAATTGAATTTCGCCCTTATTATATTTATTTTATCGCCTTGTTCCAGATAGAAGCACACCTGTTTCCGTTCCTAGACCCCATGAGGACGAGGACTCCTTCCCAGTCATCTGCGACAGAGAGCTGCACTCCCTTCACCGGAACGTGCCGGCGCTCAGGCGTCGGGACGTGGATACGGCCACAATTAGACAGCACTATTATCCGGAAGGTGAGATGAAATTGAAGATAGAGAGGCGGGCAAAATAAAAGTAAATTAGGAGCGATAGAAAGGCATAGCAATGAAAATGAAATACTTATTATATTTAAATTAATTTTAATGAAAAAAAGAAATATTGAAACGTCTTTCTTTCTGATTTATTTTTGTAGAAAAAGAACCTATTTGTATTTTTTCGTGTATCAGAAATGGTTAGTAAAGCAGATTATATCCATCTGCTTTACTTTTTTTACTATTTATTTATATAGTTTAAAGAGAGTCCACATTTCTTAACTACGTACAAGATCTACAATCACGCTGGTTTTCAAAAAAGGAATTACATTCAATATTTTCCAGTTACACAGATCTGCAACCAAAAAACCGAACAGGGCTTTTATACAATTTTTATAGACTTTTACTCACTAAATCCGGGAAAAATACTCGAAAAATTTCATCTCGTCTCCTTTTCTTGCAAAACTCCTGTTTGTAATAATAATAATAATAATAAGAGTTTTATTGTCCAACGGTTATCAACCAATTACAGGACAAACCAAAGAATGCACATACATATTGCTATGAATTGTTGTTTATATATTTACTGCATCACCATCCACAACTAATCTACCCAACTAGGATACTCAGCCAGTTGATATCCAACTATGAGACTTCTTTCTTCTCAGGGTTCCAATCGGAAACGTGGGACTGGAATATTACTAGGCGCCAATCAAACGTACTTGACAAATATGATAGTTATCTTTTTAATAATTTACTTCTTTTAATAATAAATGCACAGTAAAAGGTTTATTAAATTAAACGAGCACAATATAAAATTTAAATGAATATTTAATACAAAAAAAAATCAAAAAAACTATCTTTATAAAGTATAAAGATTGTGTATTTAATAACATACAACTTCTGAGGTAAAACAATTCACTGAATATGACCGCTAAGTGAATTAAAACTTCCTCTAATGACTTCCGATCAACTTAATTAAAATAACAAAGTTTATTTTTAATTTCTCCCCAGAGAACAACATAGTATAAACAAACTTGAAAACTATACTGGGAAACTTGTTTACTAATTCAATATTATTTTTAATTATCAATTTAACTTCTTCATAGTTTTCATCACAATCTATTTTCAACGAGTCAATATCTTCGGGAATTTCCACTTCTCCATCATTTTCTTTCTCCAATTCTTCTAACACCATTAACTCTTTTTCTTCATATACTCTTTCTTCAACTTCATTTTCTTCAACCTTCATTTTATTCATATTATTTATTTTCTTCATACAATTTATTATTTTTTCTTCCTCTCCAGCCTCCTGGATCCACGGTACATTTTTATTATTAATTATTATTTTCTTTTTATTTATATCTATTATTTCTTTAATTTTTTCTAACAAGTCTATTCCCAATATTCCATCTCTTCCTAAACCTTTGACTACAATAAATTCTCCGATAAATTTATGGTTCTCTATTTCAAATTCCATAACATAAATTTTATTAACTACAGCTATTATTTTTTTAGTAGCTGATACAATTGTAATTTTTCTTGTGGGTACATATTTCCCTTCCTTATTGTTTATTAACCATTCAACAACTTTTTCATCCAAAAATGACGTTTCACTACCCGAATCAATTAGCAAATAACATTCCCTTTTTCCTATCTTAACCTTAATGTGTGGCAAACTAGTATTTATCACGCTGACTTATCATATAACAATGCATAATTTTCTTTCTTTTTGGTTGGCCCTAACAAAAATCCTTATTACAAGCAAGTTCTGATTGGTTCTTTGGTCCTACTTTTATTGATTCTAAATTAAAATTCGGCCTTGTATCTTTATATCTCGTACCTGTATATTTATCTTGATTTATTTTACTATCTTTTCTATTATCTCTATTTGAATCATTTATTTCTCTATTTGGGGAAGCCATTTTATTTGCATTTATTTGAGTACGTTCATTAAATATAGGTCTTTCAGATCTCAGAGGTATGTTGCGCAAATTAATTCTTGAATATTGATTTCTTTTAATATTATTTTCTGAATAATTATTATTATATCTACTGCCACGGTCTGCATCATCTAACCTTTTTAATCATTCAAGAAACTGTTGCATATCCGTTATGTTATGTATAACTTCTGCCTGATTAACTTCAAAATCAAAATGTCTACTTAATTGTGAAACCAAATCAAATACGTTTATCTTAGGGGTCAAATATTTTAATACAGAGTACCTTTTCAAGACATAGGTCTCTCTTGTTTCATTATTTCCAACTCTATATTTACCAAATAATAATTCTTGTCTTACTCTTGTCTGCTTGTTTCGTCCCCAGAATTGATTTGTGAATCTGGCTTCAAATTCGTCCATGGTCGTCACCTCATCAGACACCATATCCCACCAAACCAAAGCATCATCCTTCAGGCAGTTTCCAATCTTTTGCAACTTTTCTCGTCCCCTGGCACACCTTCCAATCTGGCTTTTATCTTCTTTAAGAAATTCATGGGATTCGTTGTTGTAATTCCATAAAATTTTGGTAACACTTCATTTTGTACAGGTACAGGAATATAAGTGGACATATTTATTTCATTCTTCTCTTTTCTTACTTCTTCTATTTTCTTTACTAATTTTACTTCCATATGCTTCATTTGTTGTTCTGCGAATTCTCTTCTTTCTACTTCCTCTGATAATTTGCTATTTAAAACCCTTATATTTTCTTCTACTTCTTGTTCATTTGACAAATGCAATGAGTCTATGCCCCTTGTTAAAACTTCTTCTTGACTCGCATTATTTGACGCCATTATTTTTACCATCATCGCATCCATCATTTATTCCATTCTCTTCTCTCTTTCTTGCATTATCTCCATTGTTTCCTGCATTCCTCTCTCTCTTTTCTGCATTATCTCCATTGTTTCCTGCATTTTTATCAGCATGTCCATTATCATCATATCCCTTAACACCCTGTCGTGCCCCTCTTCATGTATGGTTTTTACTTGACCTATTCTTGCCTTTGCTTTTTCCAACAATTCTTCACTTCCTTTCTTTACTGATGTTATATCTTCCATCTTTGTGCTCTGTTTCTTGCTTACAACCAATACTGCTTCTGTTCGCCCCACGTTGGCCTTGCCAAAAATATGCTATGAATAGTGGTTTGAAAATTGGGCATGCCACTATCCACAACCAGTTCTCCCAACTAGGTTTCTCAGCCGGAGAATTTTCAAATATGAGACTTCTATCTTCTCGGGTTCCAATTCGGAAAGTCGTGTAATTTCTAAAATAAGTCTGGCGCCAGTGAATTGCTCACAATTTTTTTTTTATTTACTTATATTATATATTGAGCTTAAACAACAATATTGGTATGTAAAATAAAACAAATACAGGATAAAAATTTAAACTGAATATTTAATACAAAAATCAAAAAATGAAAAAAAATTTGAATGAAAACTTCCTCTTAATGACTCCGATCAAACTTATCTAAAAATAATAAAGTTTATTTTTAATTACTCCCAAGAAAAACACACAAATACGCATGCGCAAACAACACGCAGAAAAAAACCTTGAATCCAAACGGACAAACTTTTCAATTATAATATTAATATAGAAATTTTAATAATAAACTATATTATCTATATTCTTAAATTAAATCTCTTAATTACATGTATAAACTTCAATACAATAGAATTATAATTGTGATATTTATGAATTCATAAAAAAATATCTACTTACTGAAATACTGGAGACAAAGAAAGAAGGTGCTTTTTCTATATTAATCAACAATAAGCAAACGAGAATTTAACTTAACAACTCTCATACATCAATCAAACACTTTATCAAACAAATAACCGAATTAATTCAATATAATTAATTATATCACACCAAGCTACCTTCTAGTACGAGATATTAAATTCGTCTCCTTGAATTTACATAGGCCTCTCGATCAGATCGACCTCGAATAACTAGTTTTTATCACACGTTACATTAAATTTAAATACATTCAAGATACAGTGAAATTAAAAAAATATGTACATTCATTTTAAATTATTTAAATATTATTTTAGAAAAAATCTATAGCAATATGTAATACATCGAAACATTAAAAAAGATTTATTCTTAGTCTTTTTGTTTTTTATGCTATGGCATTGACAAAAATGTTTTCATAATACACCACCTCCGCAATTTGGCACATGGTTATGAGCGGAGAGCGCTGCAACAAGTTGATCCTAGAAAAAGGTAGGAGAGGAACGAGAGGATAAACGAGAGATATGTCTTCTAAATAGCAAATTGCAGTCCATATTTCGCTCGAAATAGATGCATCAATTTTAAATGATAAGTACTTTAAAAAACGAAGTCGTATCTTTTCAATGGACAACTGAAGATAAATATAATGAGGTTAAGCAAAAATCGAACAAAAGACCAAGGTTCTTTATGTTATCAACTTTATTAAGAATTGTATCATTTACAAAATAACCGGAGTTAATAAAATTTACTTGTCAGCATTTGTTAATATTCAATCTTAATTTACAAGTAGAGCACCATTTGGAGAGAATGTTCAAATTATCCTGCAAATGCAACACGTCGTTCCATGTTTTAATGGAGGTATATATTTTCAGATCGTCTGCATAAGCAAGACTGAGACGATAATAGATAATTTAAAAACCAGATAAATTGGAGAGGACTCAAATGTAAACCTTATGGGACTCCAGATAGAGGAGAGAACTCAAAGGATTTATAGCCGTTTTAAAAAACATAATGAAGTCTATTACGTAATTAAGACTGTAGAAGAAGAAGTAGGGAAGGACTTAACCCAAACGCAGACAATTTCGTAAGTAAAATTCCATGGTCAATAACATCAAAGGCACTACTAAAGTTCGTATATATCACATCAACTAGACCACGAGTATTAAGATGCTCACTAATAAACTAACAAATAGTCACAAGATTCGTCACTGTTGATCTTCCTCGCATGAAGCCGTGTTGAAATGGAGAAATGTAGAATTTGGTGTTATGGTACAGACAGGAACAAATTACACTTTCAAATATCTTAGAAAAAATCGACAATATTGATATGGATCTATAGTTATCAACATGCGCATTATCACCCTTTTTTAATACTTCCAAATGGTCGCCAAAGTAGAACTCCGAATTGCCATGTAATAAAAGTCAGCGGTTTTACAGCGATCTTCAGTTACAGATTCTAATGTAAAAGGAGTATAATTAGAGTGTTCTCTTGAATTGAAGTAAAATCGCTACTTACAGAGTGATAGTTGGTAGTTGTAGTTTCATTTAGGTGTGAAACGCCCGTTGAAATCTTACTGGCTAGGTTGAGCATGTTTATACGTATTTGCCAGTCTATTAGGAATTACCATAAGCAAGTGTATAGTCAGATTTGATCATGCTTCAACATAATATAAATTCAGGATCTTGCCACAACTCAGTTTACATTTTATATTCAAACGTGACTTTACTCATATTTTTAGTTATATATTATGTCTCCAAGAAGTTGTGTTACTTCTCCTGACAACTTTTATTTTATTTTTGGTTGTTGAGATACATCTAATATCTTTTGGTAATATTTTAAATTCAAATTTTTTTTATTGTCAAATATAAGTAAATTTAGGATATAGAATTCATACTTAAACATTTCCAATTTTATAAATATTTAACGTTCATTTTGAAGTTTAACCCATTGTATAATATATTTTCATTAGCACATACAAGTTGTAAAACTTTCTTTAACTTCTAAGAATTCTGTACATTTGCAAATCTATTTATTACCTAGGGTTCTTAATAATCAGCATCTTTTTTCAAATTCATAATAATGTGCGCAGAAAGTGCAAGGAAAATCTTTGTTTGTGGTGTAAGTAAAAAGCACTCATTTCGTTTTGGCATTCCTATGATGTGGCGTGAACAGCAAAACCACACTACTGACTGCTAATTCATTTCGATAGAAGTGAAAGGTTTCAATGCAAAAAACAAAAATAGGTTATCTTACCCAAACTTTAATTCAGCTATTCGTCCAGTGCCTCATAGCTCTGAAGTACTAGTTTTGCAACAACCTTCTAGTTTGGATGATATACTGAGTAATTCTGAAGATGGAAACATAGAAACCTTCTCGGGACTACAACACTTTTTTAAGAGCGAACTCAATGGCCTCGTTAGTGGCAGGAAAAAATAAAAACCTGCTGTCCCCCTGAACCTCATTTTGATGGAACAGGCAACGAGAGAGAAATAAAATTCAATAAATTTTTCTCAAAAGAGGGAAATCTCGTTTTTTTGTGGTGATGTTCAAGGGCTAGTGAAGTGTTTTGAAATAGAATATAATTCACAACATCTGAGTGGCACCTATTCCTTGATTCGTTGAAAACAAGCCTCATAGAAGCAGTCTTGCTACATAATGCCAATAAATCTGCATCTGTATATTGCAAGAAAGCTGTACGTGAAGGAAGGAAATGAAGATAGTTTTTCGATTAGGTAGACTTAAAAACATATTTACCAAAAACATCCCATGTAGCTAAAAAAAAAGATATTTTTTGCAGACCTGCGCTGTCGATCTGTTAACATTATCCTTTACAACAAGACGGTTTTATTGCAGGTAGATATCCCATCACCAGTTTGGTCAAACTAACCAGTACATTTTAGATACTACAAGTAGATGTTATTTATACAAATTTTGCTAAGGCATGCGATGCTTTTGGTTTCTCAAATGATTGATTTCTTCTTTATCTTCTCTTGTTGGAGATGGAAATCTAATTAAGTCTTCTACTACAACCGCTTTGTGTCCAAATAGTATAATCGTTATTATTGGGACAGAAAATTGGGCTTATTATTTAAGATTTTCTTTCATGTAAAATAGAAATAAAACTAATGGTTAAAATCTTCTCTTTTTTAATACTTAATCATAACACGACAATTGCTTCGCCAGTACAGGTACTTACAGCTAAAGTGCACGTTACAAAAATTAAAAATATAAAATCAACAATGTTAGTATTATTTTACAACATTTTTAAAAATCTAAGAATTTATACAAATATTGTAGGTAGTGAGCCGACCCATCTGGTCGGCCTTAACTGTTATGCTATAGGATACTAAACAGGTTTACCCATAAAATCTCTTTTAATAAACTAAATGTACATTTACATTATCGTCTATACAGTTTTTAAACTAATAAATTGAAGAAAGGCGAGCTATTTAAATCTAATTGATCATTAAGTAAAATTTTGGTTGTTTTAATTTATTTCTAAACTTTCCAATTTATTTAATTTATTACCTTTATTTTATAAATGTAGAATTTGAAAATCCTTACTGAAAGTGTGGTTTTCTTCTAATAGATGATTAGCAAAAGTGGAATCTTGTTTTTTATTTCTAAACGAAGAACAATATTCAGCAGTGCGTTTTCCAAACGATCTATATATATGATAAACGTAATGCTAATGAGAACTCATAATTATTGAATTCTCACATACATGCCATTGCCACTTTAATTCGTTGCATCAATTTCTACACATGACAAAATCACCTTTGTCTAAGAATGTAGCTGCAACGTGTCACGGCGTCAACCGTCCAGGTTGTCCGGGAAAATGAAAAAATGTGTGAAAGTCGTATCCATCCGGGATGTGTAGACATCGATGTTTCATAGTTATCACTAATTGTCAATACACCTTACCCAGAAATAGATACGACTTTCATTTCCCGGACAACCTGGACGGTTGACGCCGTGACACATTGCAGCTACATTTTTAGACAAAGGTGATTTTGTCATGTGTAGAAATTGATGCAACGAATTAAAGCGGCAATGGCATGTATGTGAGAATTTAAAAATTATGAGTTCTCATTAGCATTACGTTTATCATCATAAGTATATATACACGCAGTATGGAAACGAAAGTCGTATCTATTTCTGGGTAAGGTGTATTGACAATTAGTGATAACTATGAAACATCGATGTCTACACATCCCGGATGGATACGACTCTCACACATTTTTTTCATTTTCCCGGACAACCTGGACGGTTGACGCCGTGACACGTTGCAGCTACATTCTTAGACAAAGGTGATTTTGTCATGTGTAGAAATTGATGCAACGAATTAAAGCGGCAATGGCATGTATGTAAGAATTCAATAATTATGAGTTCTCATTAACATTACGTTTATCATCATAAGTATATGTACACGCAGTATGGAAATGAAAGTCGTATCTATTTCTGGGTAAGGTGTATTGACAATTAGTGATATCTATGAAACATCGATGTCTACACATCCCGGATGGATACGACTCTCACACATTTTTTTCATTTTCCCGGACAACCTGGACGGTTGACGCCATGACACGTTGCAGCTACATTCTTAGACAAAGGTGATTTTGTCATGTGTAGAAATTGATGCAACGAATTAAAGCGGCAATGGCATGTATGTAAGAATTCAATAATTATGAGTTCTCATTAACATTACGTTTATCATCATAAGTATATGTACACGCAGTATGGAAATGAAAGTCGTATCTATTTCTGGGTAAGGTGTATTGACAATTAGTGATAACTATGAAACATCGATGTCTACACATCCCGGATGGATACGACTTTCACACATTTTTACACATATATATATATATATACTATTGTCCGCTACCAAGAATAAGTTTCCTCCACTGCTTTTTGTTTCTCACCATAATCCTTGCCTTTCTATCAATATCCCCTTTCACACTGTCGTCACACATTTTCCTAGGTTTACCCTTAAGTCACCTCTCCTGTCTTCTTGCTTCCCATGATTGTTTGATGAGCTTTTGGTTCCCTAATCTGCTTACGTATTATTCAACAAATAAATAAATTAGTATATAACAACATAATTTGAAACATACTTGAGTAGGTAAAACCTACCAATTTTGTATAATACAAAAGTATTTTTAATAATATATAATATTATTAAAAATTGGGTGTGAAGAACACAATACAAGTTCATATGTATTTTTGAATGTATCTTCTCCAAAGACATAGATACGTATTTCACATTTCTACATGATTATCAATACGCCCCTGTTGGAGAAGAGACACATTCAACAAAACATAACTACCTTACCATCTCGCAGATATTATTAAGACAGAGCGTGAAGGAATATTCAGCGCTGTCTATATAATAATCGCAGAACTAGCCGGGTGTTCTTTATAGTCGGTAACCACCTTATCTATAAAAAACTGTATTATCGTGTCTTCACTACTTGTCGGCGTAAACCGAATACGTATATAACAACATAATTTGAAACATACTTGAGTAGGTAAAACCTACCAATTTTGTATAATACAAAAGTATTTTTAATAATATATAATATTATTAAAAATGGAGTGTGAAGAACACAATACAAGTTCATATGTATTTTTGAATGTATCTTCTCCAAAGATGTAGATACGTATTTCACATTTCTACATGATTATCAATACGCCCCTGTTGGAGAAGAGACACATTCAACAAAACCTAACTACCTTACTATCTCGCAGATATTATTAAGACAGAGCGTGAAGGAATATTCAGCGCTGTCTATATAATAATCGCAGAACTAGCCGGGTGTTCTTTATAGTCACTAACCACCGTATCAATAAAAATCTGTATTATCGTGTCTTCACTACTTGTCGGCGTAAACCGAATGCGTATATAACAACATAACTTGAAAGACACTTGAGTAGGTAAAACCTACCAATTTTGTATAATACAAAAGTATTTTTAATAATATATAATATTATTAAAAATGGGGTGTGAAGAACACAATACAAGTTCATATTTATTTTTGAATGTATCTTCTCCAAAGACGTAGATACGTATTTCACATTTCCACATGATTATCAATACGCCCCTGTTGGAGAAGAGACACATTCAACAAAACATAACTACCTTGCCATCTCGCAGATATTATTAAGACAGAGCGTGAAGGAATATTCAGCGCTGTCTATATAATAATCGCAGAACTATCCGGGTGTTCTTTATAGTCGGTAACCACCGTATCTATAAAAAACTGTATTATCGTGTCTTCACTACTTGTCGGTGTAAACCGAATACGTATATAACAACATAATTTGAAACATACTTGAGTAGGTAAAACCTACCAAGTTTGTATAATACAAAAGTATTTTTAATAATATATAATATTATTAAAAATGGGGTGTGAAGAACACAATACAAGTTCATATGTATTTTTGAATGTATCTTCTCCAAAGACGTAGATACGTATTTCACATTTCTACATGATTATCAATACGCCCCTGTTGGAGAAGAGACACCTTCAACAAAACATAACTACCTTGCCATCTCGCAGATATTATTAAGACATTACGTGAGGAAATATTCAGCGCAGACAAGTATTGAAAACACGATAATACAGTTTTTTTATAGATACGGTGGTTACCGACTATAAAGAACACCCGGCTAGTTCTTCGATTATTATATACACAGCGCTGAATATTCCTTCACGCTCTGTCTTAATAATATTTGCGAGATGGCAAGGTAGTTATGTTTTGTTGAATGTGTCTCTTCTCCAACAGGGGCGTATTGATAATCATGTAGAAATGTGAAATACGTATCTACGTCTTTGGAGAAGATACATTCAAAAATACATATGAACTTGTATTGTGTTCTTCACACCCCATTTTTAATAATATTATATATTATTAAAAATACTTTTGTATTAAATAAATAAGTGGCCGCATAAAACTAAAATAATCATAATGTTATTCATTCCTATTAATTTCCATAAAATAATAAATATTTTTTTAAATTTTGGATACGTATATTTACTCTGTATCAGTGTTTTACTACAAACTAAACAAATAAATATTTTCAGGTGGTTGGGGTTGGTTAGTATGTGGAGCGGCATTCTTAGCACATCTCCTTACGACTGGTGTACAATTAGCTTTTGGACTTCTTTATCTTTACACAATGAAGTATTTAGTAAAAAAGACTCAAGAAAGGGAATTTTACATGATGGCTACAGGTAATTATTAATTATTAATATTAATGTTTCAGTAATAAATAACTTCTATTCATATTTTTTATATAAATAGACTTAAAAGAAAATATTTATATTATTTTTACTATTTTAATAATACAAAACTGCAGATATCTTAAAGAACTAAGTTGAAATAACTTCTTTCATTATCAATGTTTATATATATATATATATATATATATATATATATATATATATATATATATATATATATGTATATATATATATTTATATAAGGTAAACTTAATAAGTCGGCGATATATATATATATATATATATATATATATATATATATATATATATATATATATGTTTTATTTATATAAATTAATTAATTATTATGTAAAACTCTTAAAGACATCGTTATCCTACTTTGTATAGCTTTCTTCTTCTAGCAACGTCGCTTATATTAATACGATAGTTTTTTTTTTAATTTCTAATACTTCTTTTTTAAAGAAATATTAGAAAGCGAATTTATATTTATGGGAAATATGTAAAGCCAGAAGGATTCAGAAGAACAGAGCAGGTTCAGACTAGGAAAATCTCGTATAGATAATATTTGTTGCATAAAAGAGTTTACCAAAACGAAGAACGAAAACTACATATCATCGTTTTGGATTTAAAAAAAGTTTAGGATAATATGTTAGTAAACAAGTTTTGGGAGACCATGGAAAAATAAGAAAGAGAAATATCTTTTATGATATTTTCGATGTTCTAGCATTTCTAATGCTTCTCGAAAAAAGATTGTTCAACTTTTGCAAATCACTGATTTCTCGCAAATATGGCCATTCGAAGCCTGCTTGAGCTATTGCAGCTGTTGCAATAACGGACCTGCGACTGGGTGTGTTATCCTGATGCAAGAGAACACCTTTGCACAACTTGACCCAACATTTTTCTTTTATCGAGTCATGTAAATAATAATTACTTGTAATTATTGTCGTATCTATACCGCGTTAAAAGATGACTGCAAATGTATTTTCGAGTTTGCTGGTGTGCATCTGTTAACATTCGTGGTACCCATCGTGTAGACAATTTTTCATGTTCAGTTCGGCTGTAATTATATTATATACTACATGGTATGAAAGACAAGTATCTTCAACTATTTGTCTAATAGTCACACATCAATCTTGCAGAACGAGATCATGGATATTTTTAACAGTTTCTTGGGTAGTGACCGTTGTGGGCACTCTACCCGCATGTTCGTCTGTTCACGACTGTCTACCAGATTTAAACTCACCACTTTTTAACTATGTCATATCATACTCGAGATTTCCCTAATGTATCCACCAAATCTTGTTGAATTTAAGTCTGGGTCATCTCTTTTAAACGTAAATATTTAATCACCGCTCGTTACTCGACACGATCCATTTTGATACTTTCTCGACCTCGTGACTTTCTCAACCTCGGGTGTCTACTGTAGGCACGCTTTAACAGGTTCTGACTTGTAAGGTTCTAGCGTTAATCTATACATAGCAGGTTAAAATTCGACATGAAAATAAATAATTATTTTGGCTTATAAATGAGTCAGGAGCGGAACAAAGGCATCAACCCTCATATGATGTGAGTTTTAAAACAAAAGAAACCGTTATGATATGGACACATATGAAGATTGATCAAAAATAAATATCCACTGAAAGTTTAGAAGTAGAAACCACAGTCCAGAAGAAAAAAATTAAAGACCGAGAAAACTTTGAAATATGTATTAACATAAAAAAAAGCCTTGCATAAGAGAAACTTAAGAGACAGCAACTACATCTATAGATTTTATTGGAAACAGAAAACTTTATAATAATAATAATATTTTGTTTTGGATTTTTTGTTCAACAGATACAATCCAATTAAGATAACCAAATTTAAATTCTATATGACGATACACCAATAAATAAATTAATTCCATAAAAATAGAAAAACATCATTGAATAGTTCGTTTACATTCCTTAATTAGTCACCAATAGACCCCTACGCAAGATATTCGTTCTCGGCATTAAAAATACAAAACTTGAGTGTCTAACAGCAATACGTGGTGCCGCTAATTTTCTTAGTGCTAATAAATAAATAACGATACAGAGTCGATTCGGCTTCGTGCCTCACAATCAAATCCCCGTAGTCTGTATTTAATTCTGGATGGACACCGTTCAGCCCGAAACAAAGATACTTCAACAATTTATGCTAAACACGAGTGAGTTTGACTTACATAGTAGACTCATGGTAGCATGTAGATAACATGCCTTCAAAAACTTTCTTCATTAGAGACGGCCATGCGTTTTTTTATGGTTGGTGACAGTGCACGTTATCTGTCACAAACGTATAATTTTGATAGTTTGGTTATGTCATGTAAATGCAAATATCCTTGCGTAAGATTATCATCATGAACTTCATTAATAAACGGCTCTAATAATTCATTTCGATATCTTTCAGCAATATGGTTTTATTAAAAAATATAGGGACAATAATTCGTCTTCTTGAAACTGATGCTAGCAAGACGCCTATTTTTTGTGGATGTGACGTAGTTTCCACAAATTTGTTAGGGCTTTCTGCAGACCAAATTCTCATATTTTATTTGTTTAAGTATCCTGAAAGGTGGAACCAAGCGTCATCCGAAAAGATGCATTTGGCCGAGAAGTCATTATTATTTATGTTATTCAAAAACTATAGACAATACAGTGTTATCGCAACAAAATCTACCTGGATGAGTTCTGAAACTGCTTATTATATTAGTTTTGCGATTGATTTTTTGTTGAGTTGTCCATTCGACGTCAGATATACTCTATGCAATTTGCTGCTCGTTTTTCAGGTGCTCCACCGCCAGATTTATGAGTTATTGCCCCTGTTTCAACAAATTTTATAACACAGGCTTGAATACGCTTTTTCAGTTGTGCGTAAATAATTGGCAGATTAGGATACTGTTACCAGAAATCCTGTAACCATTGATTAGTGGAATAAACCCAATCTTCGTTTTTTAATTTTTGGCCAGTTCTATAGTAACTTTGAATAATAAATATATTATGTTGTAACTCTAACATTATAGTAAAATAAATCTAGAAATATGTGTGTATAATTTTAATTTATTTATGACAACTGTCAGAATTTGAAGTTTTCTAAAGGTTCGTATGCTCACCAGTCTTTGATTACTTAAATTACTTAAAAATAGCACACTATAATTAGGAAAATTCTCAAAGGCACGTTACTTGTAGTATTTGTTGCTTTGTAAAATGTGTTTTTTTTTAATTCATACTCAAAGATAGCTTTGGAATTGCGAAAATGTGAACCAACCACACTATATTTGCAGGTTAACTATCAAAACGTATTTGAGTTATATAATTGTCAAAACGTATAAATGGCAATACTCTATTGCCATTTAATGATTTCCGTCGTTGTATTGAACTGTTATAAAGAACTCAATTTTTCAGCAGCCAATACACGACCTGGATGAACTACGCCACAGAATATCGGAAAAAATCAATGAAATCAACAACTATCCTACTATGCTGCAAAATGTTATCAACGATGACATCATAAAAGTGCCTTTTCGCAGATGGTGGGCATTTCGATCATTTATTAAAATGTATATTTGCATTACGTTGTAGCAATCATCATACGCACATAATTAAATTTCGAACTACAAAGTTATTCTTTGTTTATGATTGACTGTAAAATAAAGTTAATTAGAATTTGTAGTGTGGTACTGTTCACAATGTACATTTCATTACTTACATTGAGTATGAATAAAAGAAAACACTTTTTATATGGCCTACAATTTTATTTTGATATTATTCTGCAAATGGAATTATAATTCTGTAAGGTAAAATAAAATAAAATAAATATATTGTATAACAAACGGTCAATGTATATTTCAACTTACTAACCACATTATGTGAAATAAAGAAATTTAACAGTTTAAAATTTATGAAGTTCCGGAATATTCTAATGATAAAACAGAGCAGATGTAATTTTTAGAAGGTAATCATTAAAGTTCCACCTACTATCGAACCACCACGATCTTTCGTAGAACTTCTTTTTCCTGTAACAGCGTTATTGTTATAAAAACTTCAAAATACTTAATTCTTCTGTATTTTAGGCTACTTCAAAGTATTGTTAGAATATATGACATGCTACCAACATATATCGTATAAATGCAAAAATTTTATTAGTAAATAACAATAGTAAAAATATTGTTGTTAAAAACTACTTAAGTGTAAGAATTCGTCGTAAATGTTATATTTATTCTTAACATGTATATTAAATGCAAAAGGGATACCACTTTTGTTGTGCTTTTTGTCAACAGTAATTTACAACTTCATATTTTACTAAAGGACAGTCAAATATTAACAACTCACAGTTATATCCAAATGCATTATGTTGCAATAATTCTTCATGTGCTTTATTATTTTTTAATTATATCCTCGACCAGTTTCTCTGTCTTTTGAATTAAAATATTTTTAGTTGTTGTAATTATTCCAAAGTTGTTCAAAAGAATTCGTTGTAGAACCGCGCTAATATTTAAAACAATTATGTGGAGGACACAATACAAGTACATATTTGTGTGAAAATTACAATCCAGACACATGTTCCGTGCTACTATAAACTCGTCAGTGCATCATAACAGATTTCACTACAGCATCTCCCTTACTACATACCGTTCAGTCATAAAATTGTTGTGTTACTGTGTACGCTATCGGAGCTGTTCGACTTATAGTGGCGACATGTTAATACAGCTTATGTCTGTTATGGCTGTGATCATCCAATGGAAACCACTTACTAGCTCTTACACGTTTGCTGAGGATGACACTCAGTTGACGTTGGTTTGATGTTCGTGATGTTGATATTAGTCAATGAACAGTGCTGAGCTAATGACAAATTTCACAACAATAATTCCCTCACTACATACAGTTAAGTCATAAAGTTGTTTCAAATTGTCCAAATTGTTTTTGTAATATACGCTGTTGGAGCTTTTCGACTTATAGTAGGGACACGTTAATGCAATATGCTTTTATTACGGCTCTGATCATTCGATGGAAATCACTTGTTAAGCTTTATATTTGTTCTGAAGATGAAGCTAGTTAGTTTGGCGTTCGTGCTGTTGAGTCAGTGAGCGGCTCTGAATTTTCTTTTATGCTGTCTTTTATTACTTGACTGAATGCAGTAAGGCAGCTGTCGTTGTAAATTTTGTCTATCCCAGCATCAGACACTGACGTGTCTATAGTTGGACAAAATACTTGTTTGCATGTCTGGATACCTATTTTCACAGAAATATGTACTTGTATTATGATCTCCGCGCCCATACGGCGTCATTAGATGATAGTGTGTCGAAGCAGTTCGTCAAGACTCTGTTGAATATTTTTTTGATTTAATAACTTATTGTAGTTGTTGAGGAGTCTAAGATTTCTGAAAATGTAAGTTATCATTTGCGTGCTCTTTTAGAGTTTAGTGATTAGTATTTGTAAGTGATTTAAGAAACTATATTATTGAAGGTGTACCATTTTCTGATCATTTGAATATACAGTCATCAAATCTAATACGAATGCTTTAAAAGTATATACCGGCTGTATTTTTTAACTTGAAACTTTAAAATATCACAAAAAATAAGCAGTTCACGAAAAATATCCAGATTTAAAATTTAATAATTCAATGTATGAAATACATTAGTTCTAGAATTAGGGGATAACTTTAAAATCGTAAATAGGAACCCATTCGTTTTATTAAAGATTCGAATTCTACTGGAAGAAGTACTTAGGCTTTGTCTGAAGCGTTATTTTCAATTCATAATAGATGTCGCGGTAAAGATTAAGTTAATTTCTTTAATTTCTCGCACTGACAACCTATGCATACGATTCTGCAATAGATGTACCTTAAAAAAATACGTTTTCTTTGTAAATAATAAAAATTAGGCTGATAAAAACTTTATTCATTTGACAAATTCCGAATAACTGGGGAAACGTCACCTGTAGAAATGTAATCTATGTTTTACCGTAACCCAACAATATCGATGTGTACATAGTACCACCTTGGGGTGCTTGATTAACCTGAGTCTCCTCACCTCTCACGTATCAGAGTCCTTCGCCTCTCACTTATCAGAGTGCTAGATTACCCCTCGCCTCATCATCTTTCAATTAAAGTATATGCTCAAAATGATGGCATTCGACTTCAATGCATTTATTGATCGGCATTTCACATGAGTGTAGACAACTGACAAGTATATCTTCTTGAATTTCGCCACAAGCATTTCTGATTCACTCAATCATATTTCCACGTGTTGTTGGTACTTGATTGTATACTTTTAATTTGAGATAACCCAATCAAAAGAAATCTGGCGAAGTAAGATCTGGTGATATAGCAGGTCAATTTCCTGAACCAGCTCTACCGATTCAGCGACCATTGAAATATCGATCGTGCTACCACCGAATAGTGTGCTGGACAACCATCATGTTGAAACCACAAGTTCTGTAGCACTCCTAAGCTAACATCTTCAAGTAGTGCTGGCAGTTCATTTTCCAAAATATCTAGGTCCCTTTCACCATTCAAGTGGCCTTTAATAAGTGCCGATGACTTTGTTCCCAATTATTCCACACCACACGTTGACATTCCAAGGGCGCTGGTGTTCAACTTGGCGAGGCCAGTACGGATTTTCAACACTCGTTCAATACCGTTCGTTGTTTGTAAAAGAAGCCTCGTCGGAGAACAACACGAGACGAAAAAATTTGGGATTTTGTTTTAATTGTTCACATGCCCACGGACAAAAAGTTGCCCGATTTTGGAAATGTAATTAATGAAAATCACATGATATGGATGATATTTATGATGTTTTAAAATTTTCCAAGCATTGATGTGGTACAATCCAAAATCGCGAGCTATTGCTCTTGTGCTAACATGAGAATTAACAGCCACTGCAGCTAATAGAGCGACTTCATTATTTTCTTCCTCCTTTTTATTGATCCTTTTTTTCGGTTGAGCACTTCCATCAGTAGTAAATTGTTTGATAGTACGGTAAAATGAAGGACGTGACCAAAACCTATCCGGAAAAATCTGAGCGTAGAGATTGACAGTATTATCAAAACTTCTGCCAGCTTCTCCATACAAAAGAATAATTTCAATTTTCTCTTGTACAGTTAAATACTCCATTCTCTAATAGGTACTATCAACAGTGTAATAGAAACAGGTCTTTCTTTTGTGCGGTTATTTTGTGTTTTTGAAATTAGAAAAAATACGAATGGAAGAAATAACACAAACGTTAAATACCTACAAAAATATTTTTATAAAAATGATAATAGAACTTTCTCAAAAGTTATTTTTCGTGATATTCGTTTTATTAAAAATGAATTGTAGAATCGTATGCATAGGTTCTCAGTGCAAGAAATTAAATGAAATGAAAAATTGCTTTAGGCAAATCCTACGTACTTTTCTAGTAGAATTCGAATGTTTAATAAAATGTATGAGTTCCTATTTAAGATTTCAGTTATCCCAGCCCCACCTACATGAAGGAAGAGTGGGACTAATTCTAGAACTAATGTATTTCCTACATTGAATTTTTAAATTTAAATCTGGACATGTTTTCTTGAACTGCTTATTTTTCGAGATTTTTTAAAGTTTCAAGTTAAAAAGTACATCCAGTCTAATAACATTTTTATTTATTAAAAATATTTTTGTTATGTTATTTTTACTAATGAAATGCCTAACTTTGCTCAATATTTCTGCTTCTTTTAGTTACTTGATACAAAAATATGTAACTAGTCAAATAAAACATAAAAAATACAATAACAAATAAACTTAAAACTACAGTGAAAGTGTATCTATCATACTTTTACAGCTCGTATATGCTCTTTTTTGTAAAATGTCAATCCGTATTTTTCTGTCACACTAATATCTTATTAAAATAATTATTTCTAAATTACTTAAGCCAACTGTAAATTACTTCAAATGAATCCAACCTAAAGATATTTTACTCTAGTTTTACCGCTGCCAGTGTAACCAACACCGCTTAATTAAAGTCGAAGCTCTGTTTTGTACATATACAATCCTCTTTTTGTACTAATTTAGAAACGTAGACGAAAATATTTATTATCACCAAAACACTGCACCTAACGAGCTCCAACAAGCAAAAGCGCTCCGCTGTGATAGTAGATTGAACTCTGTAAACCAGACTGATGTACAATTAAGACTAGTAAAGTAAAAAGGAAACCCGTTTTTCATTTAATATCTTGAAAGGAGTAGAGGATATCAAGTCGTTAAAAGAAGTTTTCGCGTCTACTAAAATTTTATTTACACTCTTCTGAGTTTAAGGCAAATACGGCAACAATAAGGCTTTAGGCGTTTAGTGGATACATAAAAGAGTGACAAAGATAGTAAAGAAACCAAACAAAGGATATACTGCAGCACACTTTAAATGTTATTCAATTAAATTTAGTTAAAAGTTTAGAATCTACCTACAAAAAATAAAACTTCCTACACATTATAAAACAAAAATACAAAATATTTAATAATATAAAAATATTATTAAAAAACAGCTGTAGAGAACACAATACTAGTTCATATTTGTGTGAATACATCTTTCCAGGCACGTGTTTCATCTTACTATAGAATCATCAGTACATGCTACTGAAACGATATTCTCACACAAATATGAACTTGTATTGTGTTCTCCACAGCCGATTTTTAATATTTTATATTATTAAAAATGTTTTGGTTTTGTACAAAACAAGCGAATGCCCTGCGTGTGCTGTAACGCCATTTAAGGAAATGTAATACATGTTTCCTTATATGTACATTTTTGGAACGATTATTGAACTGCGATTTTTTATTTTTGTCCTGAATTTAAAGTAATTCTAGTTATTGTAATGCCTTCGTGTAGACAATACTTTCAATGTAAAGTACAGTCGTGGCGACATCTGCATTTAAATAATAGTACCGCTACTATTGATATTATATTATTAGGTCTCAAATTTTCTTTCTACTAGTCAGATCATGTACGAGTACTTCAATATTCACGCATATTGCGGTAACCTTAGTCATACCAAGATAATCATAAAGAATTTTGAAAATAGTTTTGTCGGATACTCTAATAATTCTGCAAATTGTGTCTTCTTTAGCCGAGCATCTATTATTAATTTTTCGACTTTTTGAACAAGTTCTGTAGTGGTCACTTCAATAGGCCACTCCGGCAATGGGTTGTCTTCAAGCGATTTGCTACCTTCCTTAAAGAGACTGTCACACTTATAAGCCACAGTATTTCTCGTACAAGAATCCCCGTAAACCGATGACATCTTTTTAGTATGATTCGAACGGAATTTCCTTGCTTTGTCAGGAACTTTATAATAGCACGATACTCGATTTCCACTATATTCCGCGAAATTAGAAACGCTTGTTCGTATAGTCAGTAACACAGAAGTGTATGTATTGTAACTATCTCCTAATTAGTCCATTCAAGAGTACGACAAAAGTATGTTAAATGAATTGTATTTGTGCATTAGACGTTCCAGATTTTAGTTTCAATCGTATTTATAAATTCGTAACGGTTTGACTCAAAAATATAAAAGACGTCATTTAGAACTATGAAAATTATATAATAAGATATAAAACGAAAAATATAGATGAATTTGCATTCAAAACTCAATACGCACTACACTGAATGCTGCGCGTAAATAAATACAGACAATGAAATATTAATTCAACATTTTGACTGGCTAGAAAAGCAACAGTTTGACGTGCTGAGTGAGAGTTGTTATAATGAATATTCGCTGAGTTCGATTATTCTTATTTCATCGATGACTATCACCAATCAAGTAGTAGTATACTAATCACAGTTTGTGGTTCTTCGATTCTTCGACACAAATCCAACAAAGCCAAAGAAACAAGCGATCAGCTTCGTAGTATTTCGTGATGAATCGTATGAATAAATCTAAGTTTCATCAACAGTAAGATGTCGCAGACTAAATTTAAGCGACTTCGGTTGATTTTTCAGTATTTCTGTGCACAAATTTGCTTTTCAGCTTTTGTCAAATTTTGTGGTATCCAACAACTTCAAAATTTCCTTCAATCATTTTTCAAGCATGACATCAACATTAGTAGCAGCAATACAAGTGGGTATCGATATTTAGTTAGCCTAGGCCAGTTTTCTTGAACAAAACAATATTTTATTATAGTGACAAGAAATAATGACATTTTAAAACTGCCACTGTAAAATCTACATCAAGAAGTTTAAGAATTGCTATGCAGTAAATTTTGAAAAAAGCATGCCGAATGCAAATGTAAAAATCGATAAATTAGAGTATCCAGGCATCATCGAATATTTGTATTTGAATAGGATAAGTGGTAAAGAAATTTACGAAGATATGTTAACACACTTGGTGATCAATGCCCATCATATACGACTATCAAAAATTGGATTGCGTCATTCAAAAGAGGAAAACTTTCCGTTCAAGATGAGAAGCGACCAGGAAGACCGATTTCGGTGCCCACCCCGAAAATATTGACGCAGCTCATGACATGATATTATCAGACCGTCGCATTAGGCTGAAACATAAAACTGAGGCACTAAAGATTTCTTATAAAGGCGTCCATCATATAGTTCACGTCGATTTAGATATGAAAAAAATTTCTGCAAAATGGATTCCTAAATGCTTGAACACCGAACACAAACGAGCAAAAGTGAAAGCATCACGGTCAATTTGTGCCCGTTTTTAAGGAGATCCAAATTTTTTGGGCCGTCTTGACTATGACTATGGATGAAACATGGATCCATTTTTACGACCTAGAAATCAATTTAGAGTTCGAATTACTGGAACGCTCACCCTATTCCCCAGACTTAGCCCCCCTCAGAGGATTATCTGTTCCCTCGATTGAAAAAAGTAAGGTGACTTAAGGTGACTTAAGTAAGGTGGCCTAAGTAAGGTGACTTAAGTATAATCGCTTAAGTAGGATGACTTACGTAAGTTGATTCAACTGAGGTGACTTAAGTAAGGTGATTTATGTAATGTGACTTAAGTAAGGTGACTTAAGTAAGGTGATTTAAGTCAGATAACTTAAGTAAATTGACTTAAGTAAGTCGACTTAAGTAAGATGGCTTAAGTAAGGTGACTTAAGTAAGATGGCTTAAGTAAGGTGACTTAGGTATGATCGCTAAAGAAGATGACTTACGTAAGGTCACTTAACTAAGGTGACCTAAGTAAGGTAACTTAAATAAGGTGATTTAAGGAAGGTGACTTAAGTAAGGTGACTCAAGTAAGGTGATTTAAGTAAGGTGACTTAAGTAAGGTGACTTAAGTAAGGCGACTTAAGTAAGTTGACTTAAGTAAGGTAACTTAAATAAGGGGGCTTAAGTAAGGTAGCCTAAGTAAGGTGACTACTAATCTGGGTAGAACACGAGCGGCGCACGACCTGTTGGATCTGGTCACTAGTGAGAAAAGTATCGATTTAGTGGTCATAAGTGAACCGAATGTTAAAAGATCGAGACAAAAGGGTTACATTAGCGACAAAAAAGACGACGTGGCCGTATATATCAGGAACAAAAACATCGGGATAGTGAACATTCAACGAGGGGTGGGGCACATCAAGGTCTCAACGGACAAATGGGATATGTATTGCTGTTACTTTTCGCCAAACGAACCCGTGGACAATTTCAAAACTTACATGGACCCAATTATGAAGGCAGCAAAGTTGGGCAAAAGGGAATCAATCTTCGCGGGGGACTTCAATGCCAAACAGCCTACTGGGGCTCACCAGGAACAGGAAGGGAAAATGGATCGAGGAATGGTGCGCGGAATTGGATCTAGTCGTAGCTAACACAGGACTGACCCCGACATTTGAGAGAGGCGCTTCCAAATCGTATATCGATGTGACTATAACCTCCCAAAAAATGGCGAAGAAACTTAAAAATTGGGGCGTCCTAGAGAGAGAATTCTACACTCTGCACAATCATATCTATTTCGAGATCAATACAAACGGAGAGCCATTTACGACAAGGATAAATAGAAACTCGTTCCTTGATAAAACCGCTTTTGAGTGAACGATTGTAGAGAGAATAAGCTGTAGAACAAAAAACACATCTCTCACAATTATGGGAGATCTGGGGGCAGCAGTGAGAAGGAGTCAATCAGGTAACCGGCAGGAATTCCAGAAAATGCTCGTTGGTGGACGATAGAAATTGAGAAAAAGAGGAACGAATGTACAGCCCTAAGAAGAAAATGCCAAATGGCAAATAGATCTACGACATTGAAGGAAAATATAAAAAATGGTATAACAAACCAATGCATAATACGGAAGAAAGACCTATAATCAATTATTGACAAAAGGAAGAAAGAAACGTGGAAGGAACTAGAATACGATATATACGGAAACGGGTATAAAATAGTCATGAGACATCTAGACTCACAACCCTTCGACCTAACGAATGAGAAGAAAAGGGAAATAACTCGACGCCTATTCCCAAACACCAGCGATAAATGGAACAGAAACGAGGCACTTGTTGAAATACAACACCTATTCGCTACTCTCGAAATCAGAGAAGCTAGCGGGAGAATAAAAGACGGCAAAGCTCCAGGTCCTGATGGGGTCCCGATGGAGGCAGTTAAAATATTAGTGTCCAACTGGCACGAAGCTGTGAAGGAACTCATGAATGACTTCCTAATACATCAACTTTTCCCAAAACATTGGAAGTAGGCAAAAATAACTCTGCTATGGAAGGGAAAAGGTACGGAAGACCGGTCAGGCTTCCGTCCGATCGGCTTGTTGAATACAATGGGAAAGCTGTATGAAGGGCTAATGAAAGAGAGGCTTTAAGACATTCTAGAGAAAGGGGAGTTCTCGCCTAATCAGTTTGGTTTCATTAGAGGTAAATCCACAGTCGACGCGATAAGAGCCGTAATAGACAGGTTCAAGAACTCAACAAGAAATGGACCGCACTGATAGCACTGGATGTAGAAATACATTCAACTCTGCAACATGGAGCATAATCGTGGAGAAACTGAAACAAATGAATATACTATTCAGCAGTATCTGGTAAATATAGAGGAGAAATATTTCCTCCAACAGAGGATACTAATTACAAGAAACGAAAGCATGGAGATTAACGCAGGAGTGCCGCAGGGCTCCATACTGGGACCTCTTCTGCGTAACTTACTGTATGATGACGTACTGAGAACAAGAATGGGAGAAGGAGTAAGCCGCGTCGCCTTCGCGAATTACCTAATAGTGATCGAGGAATGAGAGGGGAAGACGAACGGGAGTTCATGGACATTGGAAACGAGACACTGAGAACTGTGACGAAATGGATACGCAAACACAAGCTGACGCTGGCCCCACAGAAAACGGAGGCAGTCATACTGAAAGGACGAAGAAATCGGACTAATGTGCGCTTCAATCTAATAGGAGAAGACATTCACCCAAAGAAAATAATAAAATAATATAAAATATAAAATGTAATTTAAATTTTATATTCCTTGAAAAAGGCATCATTTACCGAAACATATAGGATTGTTTTAAATATATACATTTTGAAGTAAAACCAGACCTTAAATCGCCAACAAATTGAATTTGAAGGAGGAAGATTGTGCGTTTGGGAAATCGGTACTATGCTTCATAGTCGAGTTAGGAATCGGCCAATCACGTTACAGGAAATGACGGCGTGAATTTAAATTTAATTAAAAATGTGGAGGAAAGGATTGTTACAATAATCAAATTAATATAGTGGTGTTCCTACAGCCTACACCGTGTTCCAAATTTTGACTGCCATACTTCTCTATTGATCCAACCGCCCTCGTCCACCTCTCTGTCTCTCCTGATTTGATCTATCTGTTTGATTCAACTTATTACAGGTCTTCCTATTTTCTTTTTATATTGTCGTACATATAAGAATTCCCTCTTTGGCAATTGATTCTTCTCCATTCTCATTACATGTCCGCACCAGAGTACTTGTTTATTTTCTATTTCGTCAATGCTTGAATCTACTCTTCTTATTCGTCTTGTTATTTCTTCACTTATTATTCCCGGTCTTTTTTGATATTCGACATGCTCTCCTTAAAAAGTCCATTTCCACAGTTTCTATTACCTTTCTGTCTTTTTTGAACAGTTGCTAACATTCCCAACAAGAACTCTGCATATCACTATTTTAGTTGTTAGCTTAATATTATTTGACCATAATAGGGAGTTCAGCATGTGAATATATTTCTTGGCTTTTTATATACGCTCTTGTTAAGTCTTTTTTGACGTTCCTTCCTCCAACAAAATACTTCCCAAATACTTATATTCCGTACATTTCCCTATTTCCATGGTTTACAGTTCTGGATCTTTTTCTTACCTTTCCCCTTCTCTCAAATGCTTAGTTTTTTCGTATTCATATACAATTCCCACTTCTTATATTCTTCCTAGAGTTTTTTAAACAGGTAGTTAGTATCATCTTCATTACAAGCTATAATTACCTAATAATCAGTAAATAAAAGGGTCGTTAAGCATTGGTCTTTTATCTGAATCCTCATTCCCGCAGTTCTTCTTCTCCAATTATATAGCGCTTGTTGAACATATATTTTAAACAAGATAGGCGAAAAACTACATCCCTGCCTAAATCCTTTTGTCGCAAGAAAAGTATGTAAAATATTATTTCCCAATTTAACTGCACTCATTGCATTTTCATATACATTCCAGATGGCCGGGACGTAGATCTTATTGAGGCCTATGCATCAAAAAGTGCTTTCAAGGGTACTGTGTCATAAGCTTTCTCATGGAAACCATATAGCTTCAACCCAGCACCTAACGATTTTCTTTTATTTCTACATGTTAAATAGTCAAATCAAATAGTCAAGTCAAATATCAAAATAATTCAAATAGTCAAGTTGTAGAAAATGCGTTTTATTTCAGGTAATGAAGCGGTTGACTCTGTTAAATGACGCTTACAATCATATTTAAAAATATTATTGCTTGGAATGATAAATATTTTGAGAAAATACAATATATTACAAAAACAGCTCAGAGTCTGTAGGCTCAACATTAAAGGAATATCGCCTAGCTACATTCGCTGAAAGAATATTCGCTGTGTAGGCATTTTTAGTGCTTTTTTGTTGAAATTTCCTATAATCATAAATAAAACATTTCATTTAAAACTTTAATATAAATTATAACATACTCATTTACCAATACATAATATATAATCCAATTACAATACACTAATACAGACAGTAATTGACTAAACATCTTTATTTCTGCAAGGTAATAATTCATTACGTCCTAAACACCGACTCTTTAAACTTAATAGAATATCTAAATTATTTCTAGAAAGTTTCAGAATCGCTCTGTGTTCAAACTTATTGAAACAGTAATTATTCAAAGATAATTATGTTCGTATCCTCTCAAAGTTTCAATAGCTGTAATGAATTATATGAGACTATAAGTTAATAATTATGTCCAAGAGCGATATATATCTTAACTAATGAAAACCTAATTACGTTAATAATTTAAAAAGGTATAAATATAAAGTTGAATTACTTGATTTATGACTAGGTTAGTAATGTTTATATAAATATTATTTATAATATAATCATTTACTAATTAGATACTGGGGTTATTTTAAGGCTGATCGCATATACCTCACACTTTTATTTCACCTTTTCTGGCTTTATATAGCACGTTATTTTTTACGTTGATAAATAAATTCCAATTTTAATTATTGCCTTAAAAATGTCAATTTAACAAAAGCTGAAAGTTGAAAGAAAATTTATGTACTTGTATAAATAATCTGATGTTTTCCTCTCAAAATGTTGCAGTTGAGTCCCCTAAAACCCATCTTTAAACAAGAAAATAAATAATAGGCACTAGGACCCATATCAGAAACATACGGTGGATTTTCAATTTCTTGAAAACCACGTTTGCGAATTATAGCCTATGAAACTGCGGCAGTATGATGTAGTAATCGAAAACCGTTTTCCTCAACGTTTTGCACGAATATTGTCTCTCAATTTATGTAACTACTAAGCATAATATGTGCTATCGACAGTTGTGAAGTCAATCAATAAAATGCCCTTACAATTCCAAAATATTGTTAACAGAATTTTTCTCGTTGATTAAACGATTTTTGCTTTTATGGGACGAGGTTCATTTCGTCACCGCCATTCCATCTACTCATTTTTGATAAAAATATGTATGCCTTAGGAATAATTAAACTTATGAAGTTTGGAAAAATTAACAATCTAATGCGAAGTCTATAATGAGTGTGTGAACGCTGCTTGGAATAGATTCAAAATTATTATTCCCTTCTTAAATTCCGTCTCCTTTATATAACCTTCGTGACGCCAACCACTTTTCCAGACGTAAAATAATCTTTCTTGAGCCCTTTTTCAAAATTATGTTTTGGAGTAGAGTATCTCAGCCGATTCTAACACCTCTTCATTGACCTTGGTAGCATATATATTGGCAATCAAGTTCAATGAGGAAGTGTTAGAATCGGCTGAGTGGTCAAGGTCATTTAAAGGTTAAACAAGGTTATTTAAAGATCACACCAAGGTCAATGTCATCTTTTAAAGGTCAGTCAAGGTCATGGGAAGGTCAAGGTCGCGCCAAAGTCAAAAAGGTCGACCAAGGTTATTGTAAGGTCGTGTCAAGGTCAAAAGTAATTTCATGGGCAATCAAGGCTATGTGACTATCCGGGGTCAATGACATTTCAGGATCAAGGACATTTGAAGGTAAAGGTCAATTTAAGGTCAATGACATTTAAAGGTCAGGGACATTTGATGGTGAATGTGATTTAATTGTCGGGTCATTTGAATGTGAATACTGTGGGAAGACGTTTACTCGAGGAGATAACAGAAGTCGCCACATGTTGAATTCTTGTAAAGGGAAGAGAATGAAATTTAACGATAACGAAGTAGAATTAGTGAAATGTTAAATCTGTAATGTATATGTAGAAACAAATTATTATACTGCACATATCCGCAGTACCGAACTAAAGCGTTCGTAATAATCGATAACGGTGTAAAAAAGAGTGTAGGCACGTTCGGGGCTAGAGAAGTAAGTTATCAAGTATGTGATTCGTCTCGCATATACGTTGATGCGAAAGAATTTGCAAATAATATTAGGTAGTATTCTAAGTATACATACTTCCATGAAAGTGAATTTGGAGTTGTATGGTTTATATTATTTATTGAAGAAGGAGAATGTAGAAATAAAATCGTTTAATACTCGAAATAAAGTCATAACCCATGGAAGTAATTTATATGAGCTATACGCAAATTTTATTAATGAGATTAAGAATAAAATGAGTGAATTTCACGAGCGCGATTCAGGTAAAATAAGATTATTGTTAATTCCTCACAGTGTTATAAATTATTATTTCATTATATTTCAGGGTAGACATTGAGCAACGTTTTATATTTGGAAATAAATATGAATAAGTTTAGTCCATTGAGAGGTACCACTTATATGGACTTACCATCATCGATAAAGAAAAAGAAGGCTATAATAAATGTTTAAAATTCTGACAACAAATGTTTTGCTTGGGCCGTTACTTCTGCTTTAAGGGAACCAGTAGGACTCCCGCAAAGAGTTTCATCGTATCCACATTATAGTACAGTTGCAGATTTTTTCTGATATACATTTCCTTGTAAATTTAAAAGATATGCATAAGTTTGAAGAGCAAAATAATATATCCATTAATGTATATGGTATAGAAGAATGTTTTCAGAATAATGTGAGACCTCAAGAAGTATTGGGTCCATTATATTTTACGAAGTGGAGAAGAAATGCTCATATTAATTTATTACTTGTTACCTCGCAAAATGCAAATTCACATTACTGTTGGATAAAGAATTTGTCGCGACTAGTTTCGTCACAGAAATCTTTATCAGGACATCAAAAATACATATGTGAAGGGTATTTAATTTCTTCACATGTGAAGATAAATTACGAAGACATGAAAATGAAGATTGTAAGCAGGTGAAGGCAGTGTTTCCCGGCACAGAATTAAAATAAATAAGTACGGAGAGGAATTACCAGAATATGTATTAAAACTTGAAAGACAATTAAGAGTTCCTTTTGTGGTTTATGCTAATTTTGAAGCTATATTAAAATCTATTGATACGTCAGAACCGGATCCTTCCAAACCATTTACTGTGAAATGTTTCGAACATGAACCATATTCTTTTGCTTATTATGTGAAATGTAGTTTTGATGATAATCTGAGTAAATTGCGTTTATATCGTGGACAAAATGCAGTCACATCTTTTATTAGAGAGCTAGAAACTGATGTTAGTTTTTTATATAAAAATTATTTTAGTAAAGAGGTAGAAATGAAACCTTTAACTGATGAAGAGCGTGATAAATATGAGCAAGAGACAGTGTGTCACATTTGTGAAAAAGCAATAACAGTCCCTGAAGAAAAAGTTCGCGGCCATGATCATATGACTGGATTGTATCGGGGCGCAGCACATATGGTATGTAATACAAATTATAAAGAGCCCGGATATATACCTATTATCTTTCATAATTTATCGAATTATGATACACATTTGTCTGTAAAAGTGCGGGCACTGGAAAATGAGGATGTAGATGTTATTGTACAAAATAAAGAGAAATATATTTCATTTTCAAAAAAAGTTCACGTGAAAGACATAATAGATTATAATGTTAAGAAAAGAAACGTGTTCTACAAGTTGAGATTTATAGACTCACTTCGATTTATGAATTCCTCTTTGACGAAATTATCATCTAGTTAGACAATAAACAATATCAGGAAATTAGAAGATTATTATATGGGCGAAAAATTTGAATTTATGCGGCAGAAGGGTGTATTTCCATATAACTATGTTACATCTTATAAAACTATTTCATTCGCGGAATTACCCAACCAAGAGTGCTTTTATGATATACTATCAGATAGTGACATAAATGAGGAAGACTATTGCAGAGCTCAAAGGGTTTGGAATTTATTTGATTGTAAAACACTAGGAGAATATAGTGTATTATTACTAGCAGATGTAATTCAAAATTTTCGAAATATTTGCCGGCATAATTACAAATTAGATCCTGCACATTATTTTACTTCTCCAGGATTAAGCTGGGATGCTATGCTGCGTATAACGGGTATATCCTTTTTGCCCCGGACATGATATCCCACTTACTTTCAAAATATGGAAAATTAATTCCAAACCTTGTCGATAAATCAAATTACGTCATACATTACTTAACTTCGAAATAATATCTTAATAATGGTTTGATATTACGAGAAATACGCCGAGGAATTAGATTTAAACAAAGTAATTGGTTAAAGAAATATATTCATTTCAATTTAAAAAAACGAAATGAATCCACCAACGAGTTTTTAATAAGGATTTATAAATTAATGGTGAATAGTATATTTGGAAAGACGATGGAAAATGTAGAAAATCGAGTAAATATAAAATTGGTTTCACATTGGGAAACTATTCGTAAAGGGCTTGGCACTGAGGCGTATATAGCAAAATCAAATTTTAATTACAGCCATCGAATTAACAAAGGTACGTGTAGATTACCTACAATCTATATATGTGGGATTCACAATTTTGGAACTAGCTAAGAGGGTAATATATAATTTTTTCTATGGTTTCC
Organism: Melolontha melolontha; assembly: GCA_935421215.2. NCBI lineage: Eukaryota > Metazoa > Arthropoda > Insecta > Coleoptera > Scarabaeidae > Melolontha > Melolontha melolontha. Next base: position 77,703,499 of record OW285242.1, on the reverse strand, counting down.
TAAATCCTTTGTATGATACAGACGTTTCATTATTGTACACAGATACAGATTCATTGATTATAAGTGTGCACAATTATAATGTATATAATGATATAAAAAAACATTTACATATACTTGATACATCGAATTTTGTTGTCGATAATATTCATGGAATACCTCCCACTTCACCCAGGGTGGGGAAAATTATTGATTGATTTTATGGAACAGGTGCTAAAGCTTATTGTCTAAAATTACTTGATAAGACTATAAAAACTGTAAAGGGAGTAAAGAAAATACGTTATTGATAAAAAATGTATCAGTAACTGATTATAAAAATGTGGTGGAAGATGATGGAAATATAATGAGGAAAATGTATATATTTCGTTCTGAATTACACACAATATATACGGAATTGAGGAATAAAGTTGGTCTCTCATCTACAGATGATAAACGATATATTCTCTCTGATAAAAACAATATTTTAGCATGGGGTCATTATAAAATCGAAGGTATTACACGGGAAGAAAACTTACAAAATATACTTTTAGAACTAAATGCTCTGACATAGATATCTAATAATTTTTTGTTAATGTATTAGTCACTAATGTATTTTAGCAATGATATAAAGTATATAATTGTTTCAGCCTTTACTTGATGAAATTCCATTATAACTATTATCAGGATAAAATAATACAAATTTTAATGAATTTCACTTTTTAATTGACACTGCAACGATCGTTTCGCTCCAACCTAAGCTTCATCAGACATATAACTAACTTATTTACAAATTTTTTAACACAAGTATACGGTAACAAGCACATGTTTTATTTTAAATATTTGAAGGAATGGGTACTTTTTATTACTAAAATGTCTATTCACAAACTTTCACTTCGCTTTATACAATACTGTTCTTAAGTAATAAAAACTAGGGGTTTACATTATATTACAGGGAGGTAAAGAAATTCTATGGAAAAATACAATATGTGACTGTCTGAGTATCAAATAAATAAATTAAGTAAGGGTGAATTATTTGTTTCTAATTGATCATTTAATATCTTGTCGGTTTTCTTTAATTTATTGATTTCAAGTGACTCTAATAAATTAAGTTTTTTGCCCTTATTTTCTACGTGTAATATTTTAAATTCTCTGTTAAAATTGTGGTTCGTTGAATTAATATGAGACGCATATGAAGAGTCACTTTTATTATTTCTAAATGAAGAAAAATGCTCTTTGATGCGTATTTCAAACGATCTACCTGTCTGTCCGATATACGTCATAGGGCAACTACCGCAGGTTAACTCATAGACTCCTGACTTTTTATTGTTGTTTGTTAAATCTTTATTGTTTTTTATAAATTTGGATAAATTGTTGTTAGTTCTATACGCTGTATTAATGTCATACTTTCTTCAATATTTACAAATTTTTGTGCTTGATGAGCCTATAAACGTGATCATTTTAAATTTTTGGTTGTTATTATTTAATATTGGGTAAACTTGTGATATGGCTTTTATAAGAAGTTTTTTATTTAAAATTTACCACAAACCGTCAACTACAGACATAACTATTCATTACACTTCTTGCCATCCGATACAACACAAATTAGCGGCTTATCACAGTCTTATACATAGATTAATCAATACTCCGCTGAACCAAACAAATTTTGAGAAAGAGTTAAATTTAATTAAACAAATAGCTATCAACAATGGATATAAAAGTAATATAATAGATAACATTTTAAATAAAAAACTCCTTACAAAAGCCATATCACAAGTTTACACAATATTAAATAATAACAACCAAAAATTTAAAATGATCACGTTTACAAGCTCATCAAGCACAAAAATTTGTAAATATTTAAGAAAGTTTGACATTAAAACAGCGTATAGAACTAACAGCAATTTATCCAAATTTATAAAAAACAATAAAGATTTAACAAACAACAATAAAAAGTCAGGAGTCTATGAGTAACCTGCGGTAGATGCTCTATGACGTATATCGGACAGACAGGTAGATCGTTTGAAATACGCATCAAAGAGCATTTTTCTTCATTTAGAAATAATAAAAGTGACTCTTCATATGCGTCTCATATTAATTCAACGAACCACAATTTTAACAGAGAATTTAAAATATTACACGTAGAAAATAAGGGCAAAAAACTTAATTTATTAGAGTCACTTGAAATCAATAAATTAAAGAAAACCGACAAGATATTAAATGATCAATTAGAAACAAATAATTCAGCCTTACTTAATTTATTTATTTGATACTCAGACAGTCACATATTGTATTTTTCCATAGAATTTCTTTACCTCCCTGTAATATAATGTAAACCCCTAATTTTTATTACTTAAGAACAGTATTGTATAAAACGAAGTGAAAGTTTGTGAATAGACATTTTAGTAATAAAAAATACCCATTCCTTCAAATATTTAAAATAAAACATGTGTTTGTTATTGTATACTTGTGTTACAAAATTTGTAAATAAGTTAGTTATATGTCTCATGAAGCTCAGGTTGGAGCGAAACGATCGTTGCAGTGTCAATTAAAAAGTGAAATTCATTAAAATTTGTATTATTTTATCCTGATAATAGTTATAATGATATAAAGTCTATGCTTATTTTCTAAATATGTCTTATAAATAATTGTAAGTTGTTTAATCCTACTTGATATTAGTTAATTCTACTTATTTGTATTAATTATTTATAAAATAAAAAAACATTTCAAATTATTTAGTACTTTTTTATTTTAAACTATATGTACAGCTAAACCTCTACAACACATTTTTCTTAGAAATCCAAGAGTTGTGTGATGAAGGCATGCCAAGCCACTTTACGAGAACTTTACCCTTCTGTCGACGTATAATTTCTTCAACAACATATGCGTCCGGATGCTTCACATTCAGCAACTCTGGTTCGTAAAACCCCTCAAAAATTCTATTTTTGTGAATCTTGTAGTAGATAAGTTCTGGGGAAGGTGTTTTGAACTTTTCTTATTGTGAATATTTCATTCGACCAATTTGGCGTATACATTTTTGAGAACACGTGCCTATATTTATTGATACAAACAGAATCTCCCACCTTATATTTTTAAATTCTTGGATCACCTACTTTAATATTACTATAAACTGAATTCAAAATACTTCTAACATTTCTTTGATTAACCGCTACAGGTTTGTGTCTTGTTGTTCGATGTACGGTATTATTATAATCGTTAACTAATCCTTGCAACATATCTATCCAATGATATTTCTCATTGAAGCTGAATTCCTTGAACATTTTATTTTCTAGCGTTCTACTAAAACGTTCCACAATGGAACTTTTTAGATTGGAATAGGTAGTGTAATGATTAATATTATACTGATCCTTAAGCTTTGAAGTTTCTTTGAAATATTTTTTTCACTGTTGAGAGTATGGATTTCATGGCGTTCATTACTTCAATCGCTGTCTTATTTTATATTGAACTTGCCCAGGTAAATTTCGAAAATGTGTTTATACATAAGAAAATGTATTTGAAATTGTCGTTTTCTTTTGCATACGGTATCATTTGAACCAGATCGATTTGAAATAAGTCCCGCAATCCTTTTATGATGACCTGACGTCGAGTAAACCTCCTCCGAGCTGGTCTATGTATTTCATTTACAACATCCCTCCTAATTGACGACATTTCCTTCGATTACTATTTCCGCAAATACTGCGTCTGTTTTTGACGGTGTAGGTTTGGTACCAACGTATTTCAATCAAAACGTTGTTCCTTCTGTCAATTCTATCGGTTACTTAGAATCAAATAGTTCCTTATCAATTTGCAGTGCTGTTAATTTCTCATTGGAATAGTGGACATTTATAACCTTCCCACGATATAATTCATTCTTATATAAATAAGTATATTTCGAAGATGACATTCTATCATAAAGATCCATGAGGTTATGGAACCGTCACTATATATTTGAATAATATACTTCGAAGTTGCTGTTGCACTGGGAGGAGGAATATTTTTTCTGTGCATTTGTAATACTTCTTGAAATCTAGGATGTTTGAGAAAATCTGAGACTACGTCAACATCTATTAAATGTCTCTTAAGAACATGCTTGTGTACGTGTCTTCCAAATTTATCTATTGTTATCGTTACCATTGGTGTCGAAATGTAAACTGTCATACAACCAAGACTTTACAGAGTATACAGAGTATTTAGTGAGACTATTTTATAATTTTTGACTCTTTTAACTCCTCTATTATTGACAATATCTAGTTCTGGCGCCCTGAGTGACCAGCATCCTTCGATGCTACTAGTAGCTTCAATGTATCACACAGTTCGTTCACATCGTCCCATTACTTATATTCAATTTTACTTTTAGGTACCACCATCTTTTGCATGAATACCTTATTTGACAAACCTAAGCCAGTCTTCCAACTTCGACTCCACCAAACTTCAGGTTTCTTCCTTTGTATAATAGGTTTTATAATTTATTTGTATTTAAAACCTTTACTGGCCGCAAATTTCCTGTCAGGATCGTAATCAACTCGATGAGAGTTTGTATCACTAAAAATGAATTTATAATTATTTGCATCAGCATATAAAAATTTCCCTGGTTTCTTCTTGAAAAGCAATTCTAGTAAACCTTTTGTTGCTTTATAAGTGAATTGACCAATGATAATGTTGGGTCCATCAAATCTAACATCAGTGTTTCCCATTTTTAAAAACTCCACCAACCTCGTGAACACCATACTTTTCATCAAGTTCATCGTTTTCATCGGTCATTAAACCGATAAGATATAGCCGTATAGTACGATCATAATCTCTCAATAATTATTTAACTTCATCCATTTCTAGAAGGGTTTCAATCAACGATTTGTTAGCAATTATCGACTTAGCTGATCACGTACTCAATAGCGATACGGCATGATCTAAATCCATACTTCAACTTGTATCCGTTTCGTCTTCTTTACTTTCACCTCCTTCCCTTCCTTCTGGCGCTTCTGGCAACAGGTGACCTATGTGTTCATCTTCTAAGAATGTAGATTGCGCGAATGACGCTGACATCCGAGGTTTTGGTGCATCTGGTTCAGACTCCGGTGTCGCTATAACTTTAGATCACAGGCTCCCAAACTTCTTTGCTCATAGACCACTTTGAATGTTTTGCTGGTTCCGGTGGACCCCCTGCAGCTACATTTCTACCATATTCCCAAAACTCTACAAAAAATGTGAAGATTAGATCTAACTATGGAAATGGAAATGGTTGCGGCTGAGTTATTGGTTAATTAGTAATTGGTAAATTGAGTAATTGGTTAATTAATTGATTGTGCTGTGAGTGGATGTCAAAAAAGTAAAGTTCGCCAATCAAAAAAGTGATTCCATCCAACTTTACTCCTTTGACATCTACTCACAGCACAAGAAACCAATCAATTCTCACATATTTTATTTAGAAAACTCCCCATTCGGAGTGGTAAAAATAAAAAGAAAAATAGTATATTTCCTTGTGTTGTATTTATTCAAATATGTAATTATTACACTATTAATTATTATTGTTATCATATTACATTGTAATATGATAACAGTCGTAATATAATTAAAATTAAATATTAATAACGTAACGTAACTTCTACAATGACAATCACAAAATAGTCATAATTTTAGTGGGAGGGATGTACTTGATGGATTGACAGCAAATTATCAATATTTGGCTTCAGTTTTGTTAGAAATAACCGCAAATCTCCCCGTTCTGTGATATTCAATCTGCTCCTTTTTTTGTTAAAAGGTTTGTAACGACACTAAAACTTTTCTCGAGAAGATATGACGAGGAAAACGCTATCAAAAGCTTCCTCGCAATTCCCCACAGTCCAGGATATTTTTCGGGTATTTCTGCCTGCAGCCAAAATATTTGATACCCTCTTTTAAATTTCACCTTCAGTTCCTCATTAGTGCTAAGCTCGAGTAGCTCCTCTTGTAATATCATATTCTCCACTTCCGTTTCATCAAGTGGATTTATGATCCATGGTGGTATTTCCATCGTCAGAATATCTTCAAATCTGATTTTAAAGTCATCATGCAGGGCAATTAAATGTTGAACGTATGTGGGAATATCCTCATCAAGGCATTCTACCTGTGACAAGTTTGGAAACTGGGAAAATTCGCGCCGACTAATATTTTGCTTAATAAATTTCAATTTTCCAAGAAAAGCTGAAATTACACCCTTTGTTTTTATTAAATTGAGGCTGCCCCCTTGTAATTGTAAGTTAATGTCATTAAATTTTTTGAACAAATCTGTCAAATACGCGATGTCTGCTTTCAAATTGATCAGGGTTTCTTTTAAATCTGGATCTTTACTTTCCAGAAACTCTAAAACTGATTCAAAAAGTGAGAAAAATCTTGTTAAACATGCACCTTTCGACAACCAGCGTACTTCAGTATGTAAGAGCAATCGTTGGAAGTCTTCATCATTTTCATCGCACAATTGTGCAAATAAACGCGTATTCAATGCAATGCTTCTTATTTTGTTAACTGCATTAATCACAAATTGAAGCGATTGGTGTAATTGAGCACTCAAATTTTTCGCTACTAGGTGTCGTCGGTGGATGACACAGTGAATTGCAGTTACCTCTGCTATAATTCTTTTAAGATGGCTTATAAACCCACGACATCGCCCGGCCATGGCAGGAGCTCCATCTGTTGCCACCGAAATACGTTTGTGAATGGAATCGATTTTTCCTTAAAAAAATCACTCAGGACATTAAATATTCATTCACCTTTAGTGTCCGTCCCCAAAGTTTTCGCGAATAGTAGCTCTTCATGAATTTCTTCGTCCATAACAAATCGAACATATGCCAATAATAATGCTTCATTATTAGGTAAAGTTGACTCGTCCAGTTGAATAGAAAAATGAGTTGTTTGCAGATAATTACACAAGAAACTTTCAATATCAGAGCTCATTTTGTCAATACGTCTTTGTACAGTGTTGTTACTCAAAGGAATTGTTTTGAGTATGTCAAATGGAGATTTGTGCAGAACAGTTTTTAAAACCTCTTCAACAGCGGGTAAAATTAACTGTTCTCCAATGGTGTGCGATTTTCCAGATTTCGCTATAAGTAATGAGATATTGTAAGATGCCCACAAGCCATCATCGTTACTTTCCGACGTTGAAGCGAATATACTGTGCACGGTGGGTCTCTTTTCATATTTTTCCTTCGATGTTTGAAAATATTTCAAATCTTTACTTATTTTATCAGGATGACACCTTCTTAAGTGATCTTCGAGCTTCGATGGTTTCATAGAGTCATTGCTCAAAACTTTGTTGCATAAAAGGCATATGGGCAATCGCTTGTCTGCCTTTGATGGAAGAAAACCAAATTTTAAATAATCAACGCTGTACTGTCGACATTTCTTCTTAGATTCAGCCATGTTTCGTATCAGTTACCTACCTGTAAATAAAAAGAAAACTTTGTTGTAGTAATCTTAAGGGGGTCTTACTTAACAGGATATGGCTATTTTAACAGGATTAATTGATTATTGCAATGAAATAAACAAAGTACCGGCGGCAAACTGATTCTAATTATTAAAAGCAATAAATCGCTAAGATCAATAATTGAAAACGGCTGGACGGATTTTAATGTAATGTAAAACATTTTTTCATTAATTATATTTTTATATGTTTCTGTAAATTCGATAGAAAATACTTGTAAATAATATTTTGATATCAAAACTTGGCGATTTTAATTTTTGATGCACGTTACGAGTATGTAGTATATAAAGACACGTACAATTTATGAAAATATATTTAATTATTAGCGAACGACCACACAGTCGGGTAATAAAAAAATTACAAATAAAGTAGGGACAAGAAGTTCAACCTTTCTCGGCTTTCTGTTCTTTTATGGAAGTATCTAATAATGTCTCTGTTCAGTATTTAATTTTTAATACCTACCTACTACACGCAAACATTACAAATATACTTATTACAACATAAATATATCTCCTGTCGCAGATGGGTTGGAAGATATTTCTTTTAGGAATAAGCCTCACCTTTTGTACCTACGTATTTTTTTGTAATTTGTCCATTTTTTGTTTACTTACGTGTACAATAAATTGTAAAATAAATAGATAAATAATAAATAAAATAAAAGTATGTATAACAAATAGGCAGGTAAGTACTTACTTTTCCGACAGTGGCAAACACTAACATCGATTCACTTTACTTTACTTTTCTTTTCGAAATTCGGGAAACAAATGCGTAATGTTTATCCGTGGCATTCGTATTTATATTGATGAAGAATCAAACAAGTTCATGCAAGATTGCAAGCACACACACCACAAGTCGTACTTCGTCCCTTTGCACGTCTGAACAAGCATTGCGGACGGCGGCAGCGCTTTGCAAGTCTCGGCACGTTGTACTGAATATGGAATATGCAAGTTTTTACAAGTAACAGTCGCTGAGCTTCTTAAAATATTATCTGCCTACAGTGATAGGTGAACTCAAGCCAACATTTTAGTTCTTCACTATCGAAACCAGATAAATTTTCGTGGACCCCGCTTACGAATTGTGAACCCCCATTTTTTTGTCACGCCAACGTAGACCCCCATCGAGTCTCCCGTGGACCCCTGGGGGTCGACCTGGACCACTTTGGGGATCAATGCTTTAGATGTTCGAATTGTAGTAACAACTCCTTCCAATTTGCGCTTGGTCGGGGAACAATGAGAGTATGGGCTAAACCAGGAGACATGTTTTTGTGAAGATCTACCTTGCCATATAATAGACATTCCTTGTACTGCTGCATAGGATTTTTCTCGAAAAATTTCAAACCATGTGCCTGGTGTATTCTCCATAGCGTCATTCGAATGGGTTCTACTTTGCTTCGGAATGGTACTACCTAATTTCATGGCAATTTCTTGCATAGGATTGGATATAGGTGCATACTGTATATCAATATCTCTTTGAGACTTCGCGATATCAGCCCTTAGTGTTCTTAATTTTTCTTTTAAAACTGTGCGAGCTTTTAGTAAATTATTTATTAATTTATCTTCCATGTCTCTTTACTATTTAACGAATACTTACATACTGATATAGATTTACTAAAGTAAGATCCTCTTAATGGTGTTTTTACAGGAACTTATTGTAAATGTATGTAAGTATCAAAACCTAAACGGTATCTTCCTTCATTATACTTACAGTCAGTATCGATAAATAATAGACCAAATGATTTCTTCCAACACATTCGGCATATGTTTAAAAACTATTCAAAACTTAAGTCATAAATGTGATCATTAGATATATGTTTCAAACTAGTACCATTTTGTCGAAATAAAATTAAAAGATTTGTATTATCCCTCAACAATTGTTTAGGAACAGTACTATATCTTTTAATTAAATTAAAAATAATCTAAGTTCCGATGCCTATCGAAAGAGAAGAACTGCTTTGAAATACTCAAATTAATAGTGGGTATGTCGTCTAATATAACGACTGAATAGTCGGCAACTTGATCTGGTGTTACCATATCATTCGGATACGTATATTAAAAATAACCTATCTCTGGAATAATTTCCATTACATGTTTAAGATATTCATATTTCTGTTGATGAAGAGAATCTACAGCAGATGTAAATATTTTTGAAGCGCAACCCATTAGGATGTAACAACAAAGTAAGGAGGGCATTCGTTTTACCACATCCTGAAGGACCCACTATTAGTGCTCTCTTACAAGTATCACCGAATAGATTGCTCTATCGGTTAAAATTTTTCGCATCAAATACAGAAGCGTAGTTGTATAAAGATAACGATAATGGTTGAGCTTCTACCTACATACTGCACTTCATGAATTCACGATGTATACTGATTTATATTAGTATTGTACGCTTCCTATTAATTCAAAAAACAAATGCAGATCACAGCTAATTTATTAATAAAATATAATTTTTTACATTAAATGATATAAATTTCTACATCTTAAAGGACATTAAATTTTATTATATTTTTACATATTAAATGACATTAAATTTCATTATTTTATTTCAAATTTCTGCAATATTTGCTTTATTATTTTCGGAGACACTGTTCAAGCTTTGGCGTCGGTAATATTCCTGATGGAAATGGTAGGTCATATCCCGATGGAGATGGTGAAGGTGTCGGTGGAAGTGTTGAAAATGACGAAGTGCAAACGTTGCGAATGGCGAAGGACAAAAGTTGGAAATGGCGAAGGGCAAACGTTGGAAATTATTGAAAACACATGCAAATAACAAACAAAAATCGATATTACCGATACGTTTCGACGTCACCGTCACCATCACTTTCGTAGTGGCAGTTGTGTTGAGTTTGAATTCCTGTAAATGTAATGTCTTTATATTAAGCTCCATGAAAAAGGATAAAATCAACAAACAAACGATAATCCGATAACACTATTTCTTCTGACGAATATCACCCCATGGAAAAGATAATGTAGATATTCCCAAAGCCATACTTCTTACCAGATGTCACCCCTGGATGTTGACAGTTAGGCAGTTATCCTTACAGTAATATATTGCTGTAAGGATGACTGTACGGATGTTGACAGTTGTATTTACTGTAAATATTACAACTGTAACGATGACTGTAAGGATGAACAGTTATATTTACTGTAAATATTACTGCAAATATTACTGTAAATATTTCCAAATCATTATTCCCAAATCATATTATTAAGGTCTGTCTACGTCCAAGAGCCTAACTTCGTTATTGAAAATATCAGTAAATCAAAGTCTGCAGTGCAAAATCTGAAAGCGACATGCTACATGCTTTTAGACTACAAATTTATTAATATTTTAAATAAATTACAAATTTAAAATATCAATAAATTTGAAAATATCAATAAATCAATCTACAGTGCAAAATTTAAAAGCTACATGCTACATGCTTTTAGACTTCAAATTTATTAATATTTAAAATAATTTCATTGGTTGACTTCGCAGATATTTCTTGGTGAAACATTCTTGTAATAACTTGATTAATTATTAGAAAATAAAACACTTGGCTTAGATAGAGATATAAAATATAGTGTTAAACACACAGGGTTCAGAACATTGTATAGACCAGAACCACTTACCCGATATAAAGAGCTGTAACCTCATTCATAATGTAGTAAAAAGTAAAAAGTTAAATATATTAGAGATTTTTGAAATTAAAAAAGCCCAAAAACAAAATCGAGTTATCACAAACACACAATTAGAATTCATAAATACCCCCTATATCGATGCAATTTTTAATATCAATTACCCTCATTCTCCCACCCATAATGAACACAGGTATATAAGTTAACCTTAAGTAGAGTAAGTTTAGTTTTAGATAGCTCTTTGATAATGGCCTAATAGCCGAAACAATTGTTAGTATATCTAATTAAAGAAGTCGTGAAGCTAAGCCAAGTGTTTTATTTTCTAATAATTAATCAAGTTATTTAAAATAAATTACAAATTTAAAATATCAATAAATCAATCTGCAGTGCAAAGTTTAAAAGCATGCAATTAGTTTCTCAATTAATTAATTAATTTCTCAATATAACTTTCATTACATATAATTAATTATTCATTATCACTGTCATCATCATCAGTATCAAAGTTTTCATTTGTCCGAATCGATTTCTTTTCCTCCGGCAGGATTGAACTTTCTCATTAAAATGAACACCTGGGATGTTCGCATTAATGGCACCATTATGGAGTTGAAGAAAGAGGGCGAGTTTTGTGATCCAACTAGGTACCTGCTCATTCATATGAGAAAGGGAAACATCTCTAGCTGACGAATTTCCCTCAAGGTGCGACATAATTTTAGCAGAAAGTTCTTTAAAGTGTTGCGTGGTTAACATTGATGCGATGGAAGTAGTTAAGGTTCTAATAGGGGTGGTTGTGTTTGAGGTGGTTGATATTCTGTTCTAATGGTTGATATTGAGGTGGATGATATTCTGGTTTTAATTGAAGTGATTGTAGTTGAGTTTCTAATGGAAGTGGTTGAGGTTCTCCATTTGATCTAGGTTCGGAGGCTTGTTTTTGTCTTTGGTAGGGAGTAATCAAAGGCGAAAGATGAGACAGTGATGAGTTTTGATCTCGAGAGGGACCTGGTTGAGGATCTGATTGAGGATGATCTCGAGAGGGATCAGGTTGAAGCGGTGGATTGTCAGGTCAATGAGAAGATAGAAATATAACAGATGATGACTCATGTGCCACTACTGGTTCTACTATAGGTGATAGGTCCACAGGTGGTGTTAACTGCAATATCAGCGGTGGTGATACTGCAGTTGACACCATTACACTACCAGGGTGTACCTGCCTACCAAGAAGTAGTCTCACAAGAGTACTACCCTCTCCGATTCTTGTACTAGAAATGGGTTTAGAAGCAATTGCATGCGCCAAGGCAACTGTTTGCGTCCGTGTATTTGTCAGTTGACGTTGTTGTCGTCCTTGTTTTTATTCTCGTTGTTGTTCTAGTCGTTGTTGTTCTCGTCGTTGGTTTTGTTCTCGTTGTTCTTGTCGTTTTCGTTGTTGTTCTCGTTTTCATTGTTGTTGTTGTTCTCGTTGTCGTTGTTGTTCTCATCGTCGTCGTTGTTGGTACTGTTCGTACTGATCTTGTTGGAATTGTCTTGAGTACTGCTCGAATTGTCTTGACTACTGTTCGTACTAATCTTGTTGAAATTGCCTTGAGTACTGTTCGTGTTGGAATTGACTTGCTCTACTCATTTCAGCAGTTGCTCTACTCATTCCAGCAGTACTCAACGGTGCAATAGTAGCAACTTGACACAACACCGTCGGAAATTCTGTCTCTATCATAGTAGGAACAAATACGCTAGCAGTTCTCATTACAGCTACCCTCGTAATTATTACAACTACATCGGCAGGGGCAACGGTAGATAGTGCAGTCGATGGTGGAAGAGGTATTATCGATGGTAGAGGTATCATCGATAGTGGGGGAGGTGGTGGAGGTATTACAATTGATGTTGAAGCACTTCCAACATTTTCAATTCTATCTACCGCTCTAGCTACCGCCGTCAACAGTATTTCATCATCTATATTTTCAAATTCCAGTTGCTCTAGCTGTTGCATAAAACAATGTGAATTGGAAATATTTATGAGGTTTACAGGGTTGCCATCAGGGGGGAACACCTGTTGCTATGAAGTGGGTGAATGCGTGAAATTTTATGTCTCCTAAAGAATAGTCAAAATAAGGAAAGGAATCAAATTAATTCGATTAAATGGAAATTTACAGCAACTTATAGAAATAAAGAAAATCAATTCATAGAAATAAAGAAAGATCAATTTCAAAATACTGACATTAAACTTAATTTCGAATACTGTTCGAATACTGAATTATAATTTTAAAATTTCGAATTTTTAGAATACATAGAAAAAATAATTACTTTACATTTGTAATACATTAATTTTGAAAATACAGCTACATTTGAAATTTGGAAGATATATAAGAAATATACTACGAAATATATTACAGTAAATTATAAGAAATATATTACAGTATATATATACAGTCTAAATAAAGAAATTATTTAAATACTGATACTAAACTTTCAATAATTATAATTTTAAAATTTAAATTATTAATTACTTTCCTATCTTGAAGATATAAGAAATATACTACGAAATTTATTACAGTGAATTATAAGAAATATTTATTACGAAATATATTACAATTAATTATTAATAAAAAGTCTGAATAAAGAAATTATTTAAATACTGATACTAAACATTCAATAATTATAATTTTAAAGTTAAAATCATTAATTACTTTCCTATTTTCAAGATATAAGGAATATAGTACGAAATATATTACAGTGAATTATAAGAAATATATTACGAAAGATATTACAGTGAGTTATAAATAAACAGTCTAAATAAAGAAATTATTTAAATACTGATACTAAATTTTCAATTTCAAATACTGAATTATAATTTTAAAATTTAAATCATTAATTACTTTCATATTTTCAGTATACATAATAGAAGGAATTACTTTCTTACTTTTAGAACACAAAAGAAATAAAGTATTTTCAAAATTAATGTATTATAAACGTAATACATTAATTTTGAAAATACTAGATTTGAAATTTTATTCAGATATAAGAAATATATTACAGTGAATTATAAATAATTGAATAAGCAAATACAAGAAAACAAATATAAATATAGAAATAATATTTATAATGTAGATAATTACTTACCATTGTATAACTTGTTATGTCTATCTGAGCAAAACTAACTCGTATTTATATGAAAATAGTGTAAATTATATAAATTTACATTTCAGAAATTTCCATTGACGTTAATGTTAACCTATTAAATAATATATGTACATAAATTCGAATATGTTAATCAAAAATTCCGTCGCATTTTTTACAAAAGATCAAGTTGACATTTTACATATTTGGTGACATTTTACATATTTAGTGACACCTTGAACACCTTGAGGGGGGCCGCCCCAATCCCCACCTCCGCGCTACATTAATACAAAAACTATAAATCATTTCTTCTCCTAACAGGTCCATCCTAACATCACCCTCAATCACATAATAACTTACACATGGTCTACATCCGATTAAATCAATATCTTCTTGATAACTTCTAGGTCATCGACGCCAAACAAATTCTAAACTTAAACATCTTATATTGCACATTAAATATGTCATAGGCACAAAAAATAAATCATCATAATCCACAAATTTCCATCAATTTCAACACAATACCAACCCTCTCCATAACATAACTTTTCATAGCACTCCACGCATAGCCCATTACAACAATAAATTATTAAATATAGACAACTTTGTTATCCTTCAACTCTATTTCTAACAGAAACTTTTACTATCGTTCCACTTTATACAAAGCACAAACAACATAATTACTAGCATAAAAACTACAACTTGGCTCTCCTCTTCTAATTTTTTCCGCATATACTAAATCTATTATTCGTCCATTTCTAATACGTTTCAAAAAATCCAATTTTTCTCTACCCTTAACAAACACTAAATCAACACCTCAACACAATCGCTTAAATATATAATATCAAACTCACTTGCAGCTAAATAACCATCTTCCCACTTCAAACCATGATGACAATTAAAAGCAAATCTTGCAACTTGCCGATCTTCTTTTGCCAATACACCAAAACTCAAAACTGGTTTAAATATAAAATGACTTAAATTCACTATCACAAGTAGCCAACTCCGCATCAAACTATAATTATTAAATCGATACCATTGGAAATCTATAATTATATATTTCTTTCCACCTAAATTCAAGATCTTTAACCAAACACCCTTCTCACACAATCAGTAACCATACACTGCATAATCACATTCCATAAAATATATTAACCATATCTCCCACCACCCATCTTACTCCTCAAACAAACAAAAAATACTAATACTGTCGCTGTACCACCTTGTTAAATGGTAAATACTGATGCAATTTATTATGTAATATCAAACAATACATAACCGTATCTTTTGGTATATTATCTTTCGCCGTAAATTAAATTCTAATCTCCGCACCACTTCTATGATCAATAACAATTAATGGACACAATTTAAATTGACTTTACTTTAACATCGGCTCAGTATATTCATGACCGTAATAAATTTGTTGAAATCTAGCATCACAGCATAAAGCAGCTACACGGTTTTTATCAAAATCCACCCGAACATTTTCATGTGGATATTTTTTACCATTTAAATATGCTGTTACATCACTTAAATTAATTGCATCAAATTTATTCATATTTTGATCCAATTTCCCTTTCTTTCCAGTCTGAAAACCCAAAATAATCTATCTAGGTGTCTCTAAATGTAGAGCTGTTTTAATAGCCTAACTATGTTTTGTTGTCTCTGGAATTACCGAATTTTCATGAATTTCCTATCCTCTAAAAAACAATTTTTCGTAGTTAATTTAGTTAGCGCTAAATCCTGACTTAAACCAACTTTAACATGTTATACCCGCCAAACAATAGCATCAATAGTTAACTTAACACCCTCATTAACAGCAGCATTTGTATTATATATTACATCATTATCATCAGCATATCTCTTCAACACAAGCTCTGAGACATATTTAAAATAATAGACTTAAAATCTTCTGCGAAACCCATTAACAAGTTACCTTTTTTATCTAAAACCGGAGCCTTTCCAGTGGAAAATTTCGAACCACAATTTTCCAATTTATTTATATAACTTTGACTATGAGAAAAATATCCTTTCATAGTCGATGTAATACCTACATTCCTTACTTCATCCACCTCCACTTCACTAATCACAAATCTGATATTGCTGAGCATTAAGGCTGCAGCATTATTAATTAAAAACGCCGTAGTACTAGCCTTACTTTCATCACTAAAGACGGCAGACTATGTGCCCTAGCAGTGGCGTTGCGTGGAGAGTTTAGCAGAATAACAGTGCGCTTACTTAAAAATAAATATATCGAATCCCTATACAAAACGTTAAGAAAAAACATAAATAACTTACCCAACATGTTTACATTGTTGCAAAAAAATGCGGATGTGCGCGATGAAAAAACTGCACCATAATATATGTTTCTGTATTAGTCTCGGAAAGGTTCGTACGTAGCGACGTATATATGTGTTTATATACAGAGAAGGATTGTTCGACGTTGAGAGATGTTATATTTGCATAGTTAAAGCGCTCTTTGTATCTGTACAACGGATCTTCAATATTGGTAAAAAGTTGCCCTAATTTTGTAAAATCTACATTTTTATCTAATACACTGTTAAATTTTTCGCGGACACAATCACTTTTTTCATCTTCAAGGTTATGCAGCACTAGTTTTACGTGGTCAATAATTGCTAATGAGTCCGATAAGGACAGCGCAGTGTTCTGTAAATTTTTTATTGTGTCCAGTATTGGAACGTAACTGTCGTAAATAATTTTTAAATTTGCTGCAACTTGAGGATTGTTAAATTGAACCTGGCTGAGCCGTATTGCAGCTGCTTCTTTGGCATCTAGTTGTAAAATCACTGATTTAATTTTTTCAAAATGTTTATAATAATAAAATGCTGCTTCTAACCAAGTACCCCATCGTATAAGAATTGGTTGCGGCGGCTCGGGTATATCAGGACACGGCGAATGAAATAGCCGAATCCGTTTCGGAGATTTAAGAAAAACCGCTTTCGTTTGTCCTATCAGTTGATCCACATCAGGATAAGTTGTACGTATAGTGTTTGTTACAAGGTGTAAAGCGTGAAGCAAACATGTGACATGCAGCAGGTTTGGTTGAATCGTTTTGAGTAAGTTTGCCGTGGAACACATAACCTTGGCAGCATCGGTAACTAACATTAACACTTACTTCGGTAAAATCTCAAATTTGTGTAGTGTTTCTATTAATACATCATATATCGCTCTGGCAGTACACCCTTGCATTCGTTTACAGGTTAGTAAATAAGGAGGAGAAGGTCCTTGCGGAGTCAGCGTCCGTACTAGAATGGCTAGGATGGGCTGTTTTTTAATATCTGTAGTTTCGTCTATTGTTAACCACAGGAATTTTTTTTTACCGTATTTTTCGTACAATTTACAATTCTCTCACGCACTGATGGTACGTAATTCCGTAGCGTACTTCTTGCTGGTAATTTCCACGTAGGATTGTATTTCTTCCAAAACTGACGAAACATTGGGTGTTCCACTTTCTACATTGGTATATTGGTCGCAATTAACATCATTGTTAAATCACACACAAATTTATTATATGATCTGCGTCCACTATTATTCGATTTATGTTTGTCACTATTTATATGTCTTTGGCACTGAGTTGCTTTCCAAGTTAATAAAGTTTTTTGTCACAAACTAAACATTTCACTACGGTACCGTCATATATTAAATCGGGAAACCGATGTAAAAATTTCTTTACTACGTTAGCATGCAACCGAGTCGAAGCATTGTTTCTACGCACTCCCGACATTTTCAACACGATTGTGTTAACAATGTATCACTTACAACGTCTCAACGGCAATTGAATTGATCGTCGTACGCCTCTACTCGATCCCTCCACATCACGCTACTGTTCGGGCACATAGTCTGCCGTCTTTATTCATCACTCACGACACAGTCGTAACTTCCCCTCAATTAATAATTCTGACTCCGATGGTAAAGTAGGTATACTTATTTATTTCTGGTACCGCAATTTTAATCTCATCATTATTTTCATATCTTGGTGAACCAAACGGAACATGATTATGATATTCCAATTCCACAATAAAATTATCTATTTGAACCTTTCTTAAAACATCTAAAACTTCAATTTTTAAAATTATTAGGTACATACTTTCACAATAAACATCATCCAGATTACTAAACTAAAGAATAATCCTCTCTTTATTTCTTAACATCCCAAAATTAACATACCAAATTCAATCTCACTTAAATAAATCTACACCAAAACTTTATATCCCATACCTTTCATAAACCTCCTATTCTTATTTGTTAAACGATTTCGTACTCACACCCCACCAACAATCCTCCACAACTTATTCACTAATTTCCGTGAAGAATTTCTATTCCTTCTCCACATTTTATTAACACTACTACTCCTCATTGTTCTCTAATTTATAATAATATCAATAATTCACAACTGTTATGATAATTATGTATTTTAAATTTAAAAATTTTACCGCGCTAGAAGTAAGGATAGAAAATGTATATACTTCTCTTTTTGACTAGAAGTAAGGGTGAGTTGGGTGTAAGACGGCACCAAGCATGTAACGCCAAATGTATATATATATATATATATATATATATATATATATATATAATAACTTCGTGACCTTGGTATGATATGGTAAACCTAATCAGTAGGCGATTAAAGGTCTGTATATTACTTCAAAATATATGTATTTAAAAAACTCTACATGTTTCGGTTTTTTTTTTCTTGATAAAGGCGTACTGCCGAAACATGTAGAGTTTTTTAAATACATATATTTTGAAGTAATATACAGACCTTTAATCGCCTACTGATTAGGTTTACTATATATATATATATATATATATATATATATATATATATATATATATATATATATACTTATACACTTATACTAATTTCCAGTATAATATTAAAATAACAATAACTTTAAACGATATATCGGTAAGAGACGATTCTAATGTAGACAAGTGCAACCCATTGAAATAGTTTAGGGAAAAGCCATACATTTGTGAAGAGCGTGTTCAGTAGTAATATAAGATCCGAAGAAGCTACATCGTAGCGAAACATGTCATCTATTTATTAATATATATAATAAAGTGTAATATAAACTGGAAATGAGTATAAGTGTTTTACTTAAATCCCATTTACATATATATATATATATATATATATATATATATATATATATATATCGGCCGATTCAATTAAATAAATATATATATATATATATATATATATATATATATATATATATATATATATTTATTTAATTGAATCGGCCGATACTTGCTGGAAATCCATTATATGTAAGTGGGATTTAAGTAAAACACTTATACTAATTTCCAGTATAATATTAAAATAACAATAACTTTAAACGATATATCGGTAAGAGACGATTCTAATGTAGACAAGTGCAACCCATTGAAATAGTTTAGGGAAAAGCCATACATTTGTGAAGAGCGTGTTCAGTAGTAATATAAGATCCGAAGAAGCTACATCGTAGCGAAACATGTCATCTATTTATTAATATATATAATAAAGTGTAATATATACTGGAAATTAGTATAAGTGTTTTACTTAAATCCCATTTACATATATATATATATATATATATATACATATATAATAACTTCGTGACCTTGGTATGATATGGTAAACCTAATCAGTAGGCGATTAAAGGTCTGTATATTACTTCAAAATATATGTATTTAAAAAACTCTACATGTTTCGGCTGTATACGCCTTTTTCAAGAGAATACAAAATATGAATGACAGGATATAAATGTCAAGTAATTAAGTTGCTATGGTTTAAATTATTCAAAGATACATTCTAGTAATAATAATAAATCATGCCTTAGTATTCCAAAAAATAGATAACAAGGTGTGAAAATATGTGTTGTTTGCTGCTAGCAATTTGTGTCTCCTTCTGGGTATGAACTTGTGTGTTGGTTGCTGCTGGCAGCTTGCGTCTCTCTATGGGTGTGTGGTTTTGTGTGAGAGCGTAAGTGTAGGGTTTTGTATGTCGGTGCGTTCGTGCGTGTGTTTAGTGATCGGTCGCATGAATTTAGAGAGGTCGGATAACCAGCCGTTGCGTAGCCAACCCTTTCCCGACAACTTCGTTACAATTCCGTGCAGTACTTCGACGGTCTGACCCCCGCCCCAACGAGGCAAGGCGCAGACAGGCGAAGCGCACCCTGTACGGGGTTGCTTATCGCAACTAAGAGTGTTCCCTTAGTTGCGATAAGCAACCCCGTACAGGGTGCGCTTCGCCTGTCTGCGCCTTGCCTCGTTGGGGCGGGGGTCAGACCGTCGAAGTACTGCACGGAATTGTAAAGAAGTTGTCGGGAAAGGGTTGGCGGCCCTACGCAACGGCTGGTTATCCGACCTCTCTAAATTCATGCGACCGATCACTAAACACACGCACGAACGCACCGACATACAAAACCCTACACTTACGCTCTCACACAAAACCACACACCCATAGAGAAACGCAAGCTGCCAGCAGCAACCAACACAGAAGTTCATACCCAGAAGGAGACACAAATTGCTAGCAGCAAACAACACATATTTTCACACCTTGTTATCTATTTTTTGGAATACTAAGGCATGATTTATTATTATTACTAGAATGTATCTTTGAATAATTTAAACCATAGCAACTTAATTACTTGACATTTATATCCTGTCATTCATATTTTGTATTCTCTTGAAAAAGGCGTATACAGCCGAAACATGTAGAGTTTTTTAAATACATATATTTTGAAGTAATATACAGACCTTTAATCGCCTACTGATTAGGTTTACCATATATATATATATATATATATATATATATATATATATATATATATATATATGTCTCAATTTACTCTTGAGTTAAGTAAAAAGTTAAAAGGTTACAAAGTGTGTTTTATTGAAATGAAACAAGAACCAGCATTCATTAAACCCCAACAACAACCTTGTACAAATTCGTAAGTAAAATATCCAATTCACCTTTTACATCAATTACTACACAGTCTACTTAATCAACAGCTGTACTAACACTATCCATTAATTATCTGAATATTCACTAATATATACAATCATTTCACTAAATAAATCGTTTAATATTTCTTAAACATAAAACATTTATTTTTAAAAGCCTAACATCTCCTAATCCTCAAATATATTGTCTCTTCACCTCTTAAAATAATTGCTTGACCTGTCTGATCTATAGCTCGAATAATAATATCAGATAATACATTAGTATTTACAGGCATTTAAATTTTCTGTTGCGGAACCTCTACAATTTTAAAACCTGATGGAACATTTGGATAGAAATGATACAAAACATGTGATAATTCACCACTAATGTATGATCCATCTACAATATTACACATAATATCGATAGCACTAATTCTATTTATATCAACTATTTCATCACTATGAATTGGTATGTTTCGTTCTATTACCCTTCTTTCTATGAAAACCTAACAAGGAACCAATTGAATTTTCCACTCCAAAATCAATATCTACTAACGCCTTCGTAAACACTTTCATAGTATTACTATTACCAGTTAATAAGAAAGAATGTTCTTTTCCTTCCGCAACTCGTAATTGCTCATCGATATATTTCTGTAAATTCATTATATCATAAGAACCCTCCGGAATAATTATCTCCATCCACACACTTGATTTACTTTTTGAGTTCAAAGAATATTTAAAAACGTTATTTTTACTAGTAAGATTAAGTATAGAGTTATAAGTTGGAAACTTAACATACGCATCTCATATAGGTGGATTCACCACACAACCCACCTCAGATCCCTTCCCTGTCCAAACGAAAGCCAAATTATGCACACTTCCATTGCCATCTACTTCCATTTCTAATTTAAATTCCAATATCTTTGCACTAATAATTAATAAAACAACCACAAGAAACTCTTCCTTATTTAATTAATCCTTTCAAAAACAAACACAAACACCCACAATTTTCACTGTTACTATCTTGATGTCTTTTATAGTTATACTGTATAACACCACCACCATTCGATAATAAATACTTTTCAACCTCAATCGGAAGTCTTAAATCACCATAACTATCAAAATACTTTATTACAGCATGATTTTTCTTACACGCTACCCAATGAGTCCCTTCCCCAGCATCATCATCCAAATTTACTATTCCATTCTCTCTCTTACCTATAATTATCGATAACACATCTTTACTAAAAATACTCCGAAATTTACCAATTCTCCACCTTTGAATATACATCCACAAATCTTTTTCTGTTAAAGGTCTTCGAGGTAAACTGCTTATCAGTTTTTTGTACTAGCACTATTTGGTAAATAAACACCACAACCAGTTTTATACGGTTTTATATATAATCCACTTCCAACAGATACACCACACCCAGACTTATATGGTTTTATATAAACCATTCCCAGATTTTGATTCCATAGCAATATTATGTCGCTTTACTTCCTCTAATTGATACCTTTCAGCTTTTGCAGAAGTTACTGCTTTTGCATTTGCTGCTGCTGCACCACCTAATGATCCTAAAGCACCTAATGCTGCAAATAATGGGATTAACGGTAAAAATCCACCTTTTTTTGGTATTGCAATTACCCTGGATCGCGGATATTTTCTTCTCCTTCCAAATTTTATTAAACTTTGATATACAACTCTAGCATTCTCTAAAACACCCTTCTTCTTACCATTCTGTCTTATTGCATTCCGTGCATTCATTGCTTGCAAAAATGAAATAGCACCACCTAATCGGTAATCCTGCCTGCTCCTCCTATAACTTCTTCTACTACCATTCCTTCCACATTTTCTCATTTCTTTCGGTTGTCTACTCCAAACCCATACCTAATTTTGTTTTAGCTTTCATAGCAGTTGAAACCACAGTTGCAGGTAATCTTTCTCCTATACCTGCGTCTCTACTCTTCATTCGTCCTACAGCCTTTTGATACAATTTCTCATCCGTTTCGTGCCTTTTTAACAATTCACTTGATTGTGCATATGCTCTTTACAAGCCTCATCCATAATATTCACCCCCTTGTCACCTCTTTTCAATCGTTCTTCTAACCTCGTTCCTGGACCACAAAATCAATAACAACAATCCACCACCTTTCCTTCTGCATGCCTTATTCAAACTACCATTTCTGAATACCATCACCGTCTTATATATTAAACTATCTCAGTCAACATCAACAATCTAACTGACAAAAACCGCATCTGCAATTACCATATATACAAATACTTATTAGTCGATTTTACTTAATCCTAAAAACCCTTGAAATTTGTCTTGCGGGACTAATTCCCTACAAATTTCAAAAATAAAACACATTAAATATATTTTAATATTATATTTCATAATCATATATAATTTTTTCTCAAATAATTTACATCATTTTTAATTTTCTGAAGCCAATACATAACTAACTCCTTCATTATACAAACACATTCGGATATTACACTTCTATACATTCGGCCGATTTCTACATCCACTTCTCCACCACTTTCAGCTACACATCGGACCATATCATTATAAAATACATTACATTTCATATCTTCTAAAATCGCTAATCGGCAATCTAATGGTTCCTTCAACCGCCATAACTCCGATAAACTTTCAAAGGCTAAATACACATACTCGCCACCTTTTTCTATCTTCACAATTCTACTCACTCCATCAAATGATTCAGATGATATTCGAACATTCATACCTCTAAAACTTGGAAATATACCATTATTGTAATCAAAATATTGCCTTAACTTTGCAGTCTCCGCCATTACTCACTTCCATTCCTTTGAATTAAATCATGCACATTGTTTTTTTACACCAACAATTTTTAACCAAGGTTAAAAATCTTGATGTGGTAATAACCAATACATATTCATTTCGAATTACTTTTATTCAGAAATTTTTTTTTCTCCTACTAGTGGTAACTCCCCAATTGGTTCTCTAACATATTTTTCCAACAATTCTTTCACTAATTGATGCCTCTCGTGCAAAATTCTTTGCAGCTGCATCTACATGTTCCCAAAATTTATTTGATTTAGACATTTTAGTAAAAAAAATTTTCAATACCAAGTCTACCTCAATATCTCCAACCACATGAAAACCTCTATCAATACTATTATCTTTTACCAATTCACTTTCTTCCACTATCAAGGGACCACTATTATCTTTTTCCAATTCACTTTCTTCCACTATTAAAGAACATTAAGAACTGTGGTACTTCACTAAACTTCCGCTTCAACATATTCTCTGATACTAGCATCTATTTAGCACAAGCAAACTTTATATACCCTAACATTGTCCCCACCCTAAAATTCTTCTTTAGTCTTCAAATGACCTTGATCACCCTCAACCAATTCTAAAACCTCTCCATCGACCTTGATCGCCAATATGATTCTTGAACCTCCTAATTAACTTTCACCTCAGATACACCACGCATTCCCCCCTCACCCTATATAAGAAGGTCGATTATCCTCAGCCAATTCTAACACCTCCTCATTGACCTTGATCGCCAATATATATGCGATCAAGGTCAATGAGGAGGTGTTAGAATCGGCTGAGATTCTCTACTTTTGTATTTCAACAATCGTGTACTTTAACCAATTTCAAATGTTTTGTTGCGTTTAAATACCAATCAGATTTATTCTATCACACAAGCATCATAATACGTACATTTTTATCAGGTTTTTAAAACTTGATACTACCATAAATGGCCTTTTATATCTTTTCAATGTAATTCTGGTACGTAATGCATGTTTTTAATTCTAAATTTTAGTATCTGTAAAAGTAATTCGTAATGTAAACAATTATCTATTGGTATTGAATATTAAACACAAAACTTGCCATGTAATACAGATGTATTTTTAGACACGATCTGTTTAGTTACATTATATGCCTAATACAAAGGTATAAATAAGAATTTTTTTAACGGTGCGGATGCTTATTTCAGAAATATTATTTCTGATAATTTCTTCACTTTCAAACGCAATCTTCTAATAACCTTTTTTTCCTTAAATGAAATCTTTCGTGACATGACCATTTCAAATGGCCCGTCAACCTCCAGCAATTCTTATCCAAAACGGAAACACTTCTCTCACTTTTACAGTAGAATATGAAGAAAAAATCATAATGAACGCTATCTAAACGTTGTTTAGTTTGATGAGGCGTATTCACCTCCTTTATTGTATTATTGGTATCGCGTTAGAAATGACTTTACTATTTATAGCATAGACTTAGTGCTTGTGCAACTATGACACAACACACTTTGAACACGTTAGAACATGTATAAACCTATCAGAAAAATTACATTTTATACTCATCTCGTATATGCACATACATCATTATTAACAGATTTTATAGGCCCATAGCCATCCCTCTCGACTCCTTACAATCACTCTACAATTATCTACTTCTTTTTCTTGTAGATCTCTTTACTATTCGGTCATTCTCCCTTCCTTCAAAATACCGCAGTCATCTTATGCATTGTCCTCTAATGTAGAGTTATTGTCGCTTCGTCATATAGTTGTCTTGGCTCTTCATTATTTCTTCTTTCATCCAGAGATTCTTCTCAGCATATTTGTCTCCCATATTTCTAATTGTTCCGTTTATTTTTTATTCGTGCAATTATAGGTGATCATCGATCTAAGCATCGTATTTTCGTTTTCTATAGTATATTCTTTGATCTGAAGACTCCACTCGATCACCTTTCGCTAATTTCTATTGAATCTCCACGTAGTCGTCTCCACCACTGACACAAACTAGAAAAAATACCAAACTTTGCACTTCTTCTATGGTGATTACTTCACTATTCTCTAGTTGGCTTGTCAACTCTTATTGTAGAGCTTCCTTGATACCCGCTGAGTTATTTTGCATATACTTCTTTTTATTTATTTGCAATCCCTTTTCCCTAGCTCCCGATTCTAATATGACGGTTACCCTTTGATGCATATGCTAAATATTGGTGTCTTTTGATTACTATTGTGCCATTACGATTTATACTATATTCTCTCGTAACTTTTCTAGAGCGATACTAAATATTGAGGTAAACAATGGACAGTTGTTTTGAATAGATCAAAAATTAAACAATCAAAACTTATAAGTATTTAGTTTAGTTTGTGGAGCCATCGGTTGTCAATTCTACCAATCTACCTATCTTATTTGTGAGATATCAAATTCTTTCATTGTTTGGTAAATTTTCTTCTTGTTATCGACAGAATCTAGACATGCACATATATGATACGATACGTATCTCTTCTTTTACCTTTCCGTGTCGAGAGGCCTTCTTCGCCAGTCTTACCAATAAACAAGTACCTGGTGCACTGAAACAAACTATGCAACCGTTTTAAAAGGCTACCTTATCAATTGTTAAAGATTCTAGAACTTTATAGTTTAAAAGAAGTCTTAAAGTTAGTGATAATTTGAAATTTAGTTCTATTGTATTTTTATTATTTGCTGTTGTTAAATTTGTCACAAAATACGATCAAAATTGAAGGTACACTTTGAACTTTTTTCTCAGAATACCGTTAAAATTACAAACACACTGATTTCAATGGATTTTAATTTCTCATTCTGGTGCGCTTTTATTTGCGATTGTAAAAGCCCGGATTATATTCAAAATGCTTATTTGTTGTTAAAAGGTGTATCATCAAAATTATAAATTTTCTGGGTTTATTTAATGCTTTTCTGAATAAAATAAGGCAGTTAAAGAAAAGCACATTTTACTTATTTGTACTACTTGATGCATATTTCATGCAATACTGCATATTTTTCCATATTTTCTTGAAATTACAAAATTTCTTCAAAAATATACCCAATAATTAATTCTCGATGCAAGTACTTTGAGAAAGAATTATGTCGAAATATACACTGAAGTAATTGCCGAGATTCGCACATTGGTAAGTGACAATTAAATTGATTTTCAAGTGGAGAAACAACAGACTCTTACAGTCGATATATTGGCAATTTATTAATTGGTTGTTTGAGACACGAAAATCCTAGTAAATCATATTGTATAAGTTGTAAACAGTTAGATAAAACCAATAACTATACAGCAAATAACTAGTTTAATGAATTAGCAAAATTTCTCCTGCCCAAAGTAACTACCACATGAAAAAATTATATTAATGTTGTCAGTTAATTTAAAGATATATTTTCCTATTTCAATTCATACTACTAAACTGGTTCATGGCATTAATAGAGATAAAACTTACACAAATGAAAAATTAATGCCAATAAGTCAAGTATGAACAAAGCCTGCCTATGCAGAAAATTTAAGCTGGGAAAAAAACAAAACTTGACTTAGGTTTCGAACTTCTGAGTACTTCAGAGCTTGGACGATAAAGATAGAGCCTCTTACCTTCGGCTGTACGACATTTATAGGAGAAGGTAAACTGCGTCATAGTCACAAAAACCTCATTCCAACGGAAAATGTTAAAAATAAGGAAATTATAAACCAAAAACCCAGACAACAACAGGGTATGAATACAGAAGCTAATAAACTGAAATTCGGGAATAAAATCGCATCAAACAAAAAGGTAATTGACCAATTTGAATTACAGAAAAATGCAAAGCAAACTAAACCGGAAGTAATCCTATATGCCGCGTAGATGGCGTGCAAAGCCAATGACAGGGAAATTCCAAAATAAAACTTAAAATAAAGGTTAAACAATCAAATAAATCGCCCTGAAAGAATTACCAAAATTCCATAATTAAAATAATGACTCGTTCAGTAGGTAATAATCGTTTAAAAGAAACGAAACTCGCATAAAGCATAATAAAAAAAAACATGAGTACGCAAAATCATACAAAGAAGCGACTGCGCAGAGAAGGCAGAAAATTACTCCGGAATATTAAGGATATACGGCCATCCAAAACATTTAAACATAAGAAACTTTTATAATAATAACGAAGTTTGAAGAAGCCTAAATGGTTCGATATTTAGGGAATATGACAAATAAAATATAAATTAGCGGAAGGATAAAGTTTGAAAAGGCTACAAAGGTTTAAAGTAAACAAATAAAGTAATAACACGTTCAAAAATTACCAAAAGGTCTAGAAACAATGTTCTGGGCGTAACACTAGATTGTGATCCATCAGTGTACCAGGTGCCGGAACGACAATCGATCGAGCGACTTTTTGCCTGTTCGCTGGTCGGTATAGGTATGTTCAGCTTAGCTGTAAACATAATTTCAGGTGCCATACCACCGGCATTTGAAATATCGGCTCTTCCAGTATAGTTCCTGTGGTATCTGTATGGCTCCCTACAACCTTATTAGGATACCATACGTCATTGGCCTTCAGCCTCAGTATCGCAGCCATTGCTTCATCCCTTAGTTCCAGCGGAGGGTGACCCACGATGGCCTCCATGGAAGCGGTTCCCGTGCTGTTCATAGCTCCCGTGATTCCCAACAGGGCCTGTCGCTGGAGAGTCGTGAGGAGCCCCACCGACGATGTCCGCTCCGTCCTCCTCCACCAGACAACTGCTCCATAGGTAATCGTTGGTCTTATTACTGCTGTGTACAACCAGTGCACCACATTTCGTTTTAGTCCCCAGGTCTTGCCAGTAGCTCTTCTGCATCTCCAGAAGAGCTGCGCCACCCTGTATGCCACTTTGGCTAGGTGTCTGCTCCAATTCAGTTTCGCATCAAGTGTTATGCCTAGATACTTCACTTCATTGGTTAGTTCTAGCTCTTGTCCAAACAGCTTTACGCTGCCCAGATCATTTAGTTTTCTCATGTTGGTAAAGGCTACCAACTTGTTTTTTTGAGGATTGACAGTTAATCCCTCCTCAAGGCACCATATTTCTACAATTCGCAAAGCATTTCGCATGATGCTCGCCACTGTCCCCGGGAATTTCCCCTGGAACACTATGACAATGTCATCGGCAAATCCCTGCGTCCATATTTCCTGGTCATTTAATGTCCTGAGGAGATTATCCATAACTAGACTCCGTAGTAGCGGTGACAATACGCCTCCTTGAGGACACCCTTTTGTTGTCCTCATGGAGATCGTTTTGTTTTGCATTTGGGCATGAACTGCTCTGCTACGCAGCATGTCATGAACCCAGTTGCATGTGGTGTTTTTATTTTTCGATCTCTTAAAGAAAGATCGAATAATAGAAGACATCGAGGTGTTATCGAAAGCTCCCTCTATGTCTAATAAGACTGCAAGTGCAATTTCCTTGTGGTGTAGGCTCCTTTCGAGCCCTCTCACTAGGCTATGCAGGGCACCCTCACCTGATTTTCCCATCTGGCATGCCCATTGCAGTGGGTGTAGAGGAGATCTATCCAGAGCCCCTTCTTTAATATTTAAATATATCATTTTTTCCATAGTCTTCAACATAAAAGAGGTAAGACTAATTGGTCTAAATTATTTAGGGTGGGTATATGATACTTTTCCGGGCTTCGGCATAAACACTACCCTAGTTTCTCTCCATGCCCTAGGGATATAACCCATAGCATGGCTAGACCTGAATATCTCCAATAGAGGGCCCATAATTTCACCAATTCCTTCTTGAAGGAGCTTGGGAAACACTCCGTCTGGTCCTGCGGATCTATATGGTTCAAACAATCCTATCGCCCATCTAATTAAATGGAGCTTGAAGATCTCGCTTGATATCTCCCAATCATTGCTAGTCTCCCTCCAAGAGCTGACAACTTGATTGGTATCACAATCATCCATACGCTCCGAACCTGGAAAGTGTACCCCCAGACGATACTCTAAAGTCTCTTTCACGGTAATGGTACACCTCCCGTCCGATTTTTGTATAGATCTAATTGGGTTGGAAGGATCTTTTTCAGAATTCTGTTTATTCTGGCCATGTCAGGAACACCTTCGATGTACTCACAGAATTTTCTCCAGGCCTTCCTTTTGCTCTCTTTGATTTTATCATTGTATTTATTGAGGAGAGCCTTGTAGGCTTCCCAATTTTTCGCCTGTTTTCTTCGCCCTATTAAATGACCGGCGAGTTTCTTTCCTTAAATTGGTTAACTCTGCATTCCACCAGGCAGCCCGTTCAGCTATACGGCGCTCCCTAAGGGGACAGTTATTTTCATAGCAGGAAAGAATGGTCCGTTGCAACCATTCAACAACCAACTTCAGCTCTTCCACATTCCCTATTCTAACAGGTATATTTCGGGTTGCAGCTAACCGATCTTCCTTGTAAGAGCCCCAGTCTGTTCTCTTGGGATCCCTGTATAGTTTGGGTTCCGTTAAATCTGTACATAATTCATAACGGATATACGCATGATCAGAGCGCGACGGCTCGTCGGATACATGCCACCCCCTTACAATATCCCGTATTCCAAACGTGCATAAGGTTATATCTATAACTGATTCCCCCTTGATGTCTTAAATGTCGGTTTATCACCTTGATTCAGACTGTCAAGTTCAGTACCACAGAGATAGCTGAAGAGAGAGTTACCCCTATAATTATTGTCCTTGCTGCCCCAAGCCTTGCGATGAGCATTGGTATCTGCGCCGATAATCAATTCCAGATTGTTCTTACGGGTATATGCCACCAAGGCCTCAAGATCAGGCCCTGGTAGCTCTGGAGAGTCAATGGGTAGGTATAGAGACGCAATTGTCGTCTCCAATATGCCCCCATCGACACTCAGTCTGATCCTGGCTGCCGTCATGTCACCACTGCATAGCTCCATGATAGGCATCACGTCCAGGTCGTCTCTGAAACAGATACATGTTCTAATTTTAGTGTCCGGGGCACCAACTAACATCTCCCTGCCCCTAATATGTAGTCCTCCCACCTTACCTCTACTTATTCATGGCTCTTGGATGAGGAGGATATCGATATCTTCAGCCAGCGTCCTTTGACAAAGTGCCGCTGTGGCTGTTTTCTTATGTTGAAGATTTATTTGGAGAATCTACAACATTTTGACCTTTAGAGGTTGATGTCTGAGGTTCTTCTAGAGTATCTTCATCCTACATCACCGGTTCCTGGTCTTTTTTGGTTTCGTGGATTACAAAGCTAGCCCTCTGAAAGCGATAGTAAGGTCTCCAATCAGTCCTCACCAACGTTTCCTCAGACTCCTTGTCAATCCGAAAGCCCACATGTAGGCCCTTTCCGGAAGACCTGGAACTGAGGGTAATCCATCGGTCCACTTTAAGCTCTGGATTTTGCTTCTCGAGTCTTTTCAAGCCCACTGTCAGATCCTCTTTTTTAGTCTCTGGCAGAAACCCTAAAACTCGTTGCTGTTTTGGCAGCTCCTCGCTCTTCACGAGTTTACAAACAGTTTCCTTTTCCAAGTAATCTCTCGGAGTGTTGTACTAGCCTTCATCTGCACAGATGACTCCATAGT
Organism: Melolontha melolontha; assembly: GCA_935421215.2. Classification (NCBI taxonomy): domain Eukaryota; kingdom Metazoa; phylum Arthropoda; class Insecta; order Coleoptera; family Scarabaeidae; genus Melolontha; species Melolontha melolontha. The sequence goes on along the minus strand of OW285242.1, from coordinate 77,672,040 downwards.
AGCCGTCCATGAGACGGGAGGATTCAAACCTCGGCGCCTTCTGCGCCCTATCCATGACCATCATCACGGCCTCTTGTATAGCTCCTACATTTCCCTCAGTCACTAAGCTGGCCGGGTAGTCTTTAGGAACTATTTCAGACTTAATACCTTTAAGAGTTGCTTTGTAACTCACGCCCGAAGCAGAAAACTTCGTGCGCTTAGTTACTTTATCCTCAGGAGTGCCCCTAGCCGACACAGTTCGCTTAACAGCCCCTGTTGGCTTAGGTTCTCCCTGAGGTTCTTTTTGGGAAATGGGGAGCCTTATTTTACTCGTATCCACCCCCTGTTTCCTCATCTTCTTTCATTTCTTTCTTTGTGCCCCGGAAAGATGTTTTCTTTCCTTGGGTGCATCCTCTGGTTTCGCAACGTTCTCAGTTTCAGTCCGTTGTGTTTCAGTTTTGTTTTTTGAAGTCTCATCAGTCTCCATTGTCAAGGGAATCTCTATAGACTCCTTAGGTTTTGGATTCTCTTCAGACTCCATCTTTTTAATAGTTTGTTTTTTGTCTCGGTTCATTTAACTCCCACGATTATGGAAGAAGTATGAGGTCAATGCCCGCAGAGCTTCCATTACAGGCACAAGGCGTAAATACAAGGGGGTGCCGTCTAGTGCCCCCAGGGGAACGTTTGATACCACATATACCCCAGTGGCCATTCAGCTCTAAGCACGTTGCCTTACACCGTAGCTTGGGAGAGCTGGTCCGCGCTGACAGCTTTCACTAAGGATTAGAAGGTTTTTAGGCCTATCCATTCCGCTTATGACAGCCACTAATCAGGTTCCCCAAGAGAGACCTGACCGTCCCTTTATCCGCCACCTAGGGACGCGCCCGGTGGGTAGCTCAACCAACGCGGAAGAGGTCCGCGAACAGGATAGTAGTAGGTACTATCAACGGCGTAATAAAAACAGGTCTTTTACTCGTATTTTTCGAATTGAGTCAAATAAGTTATTTCTTATTTCAAAATTCATTCATTCATTCAAAATCATTTTTAAAAATTATTTTCAACATAGGAAATGGTATTAAAAGCAAAATTTATTTTTTTTTTCTATGAAAGCACTCCGATATGTCATTAGCGAAGGAAACCGCATTGATAAAATATGTGAAAAAGAACGCCAACGATAAGTAATTTTTCGTGGTATTTTTTTTATTGAAAATGAATTGCAGAATCGTATGCATAGTTTCTAAGTCCAATAAATTTCCAAAAATTTAATTTCATCCATTACAGCTCCATCATGAATTAAAAAAATATTTCAGACAAACCGTACGTACTTTTTCCAGTAGAATTCGAATTTGTAATAAAACATACATATCAAAGTTACCCCCACTCCGCCTACATGGAGGAGAGAGAGGAACTAATTCTAGCACTAATGTATTTCCTTCATTGAATTATTAAATTTCAAATTTGATATTTTTTCGCTGTTTATTTTTCGAGATATTTGAAAGTTTCAAATTAAAAATACACCTAGTATATTCTTGAATAGCATTTATAATGTCTAAAGATATTTTAAGTTATTCTAAACATATTGTAAATATTGTTACATAAATATTATGTAGTTGTTAGCAGTTCTTAAATGTAAAACAAAGTTTTGTTTCATAGAATCGGATTTGTTTTTTGTTAGAATGTTATCCAAAATTTAGCATCTTTATGATTATTTGTCAATACTGGAGCATATTTGTCAATATTTTGTGCATATACACATACATGTAATCCGAGTTTTAGTGATTATAGACGTATATCCTTAAGTATTTTACAAGCTTTAGGTATCTACTAAGGCTATTAAAGCTAACATCAAAGAGATCTAAATTCTTACGTCTTTTAATTTAATTTATATATTAACTACTATTTCAAGTAAACTGTTCTTTCTAAGAATAAAAGATGTAACTCTAACAATCTCAGAATTTTGTCGCTCTAAAAGTAGATTTATACTCTTAAACTTGTTTCTCAAACTGCGGACCTTCTAAAGTTTACCTCAAGATGTTTGTTAAAGTTAAACTCCATCGAAGAATCTTAACCCATGTTGTTACAGTACGTATGTTTATATAACAGTGATACCATAGCAAATATTAACGGGATTCATGTAATTTAGCACGCTCTTAAATCCAGGCTTCATGCAAATTTAATTTTGTTCCACGTGCTTCGTGGTAGATACATATACAACTAACGTGTTGTCTGCAAACGCCAAGTAGTGGTAAGATAAACATGCTAAATAATATAACGACTGCAGATTCTCTGTGGCATTTATTTATGTAGTAGAAGAAAATATTTCTCAAATTTAGGGCGAAGGCGAGAATAATGTTTTTGGCATGTGAGAATTAATAATCTTTCAAATATCATCTCACATGCAATTGTCACTTAATGTTTTTAATTAATAACCATTTTAGTTTTTAAAAAAATATTATTTTTATATCAACATCATTTTATACTAACATTAAATGCGGTAGGCCTATCTGGATTTATTTCTAACTTAAAAATTATGAAGAGTAGTCAAGATGTGAGATGATCAAACTACACGACGAATATCGAATCTCACGATACGGAATAACGCAGCAACCAGGAAATAATCTAAAAAATCTAAAAAATCTTCTCTGACATGTAATACCTTGTTTAATAATAATAACGGGCGACTATAAATGATTCAATATTTTTTCTCAAGCAAGTATCAAACAAGCAAATAAATAAAACAATTTGTTGTCTTTACTGTCGTCAGTCTCGAGTACATACCTTTATTATAATGGCCTATTTTAGAAGCAATTTCCAAAATGAAGGAGATATGAATAAATAAGTAAATAAATGAATAAATTCCAAGCAGTTGACTGATAAGCAATGTATCGAAATGTAACCAGAAAAACAATTTCAATTGAATATCATTTATAAACAGTGACAATGTGACTAAATATAATCTACTGATCGTCCCACTGTTGTTGCACCTGATATTTTGGAAAATGTGAATCAAATTATTGAACAAAATCCTCATATTTCTGTACATCATCTATTCCAACTAACAGGTAAGTTCCATTTATCAATTAATCTTTTCCGGTAACCTTTCCTTCATCTATTCTAGAACTTTGCTATAAATACTTTCGTAAAAACCTGAAGACACAGTTACAGTTGCACCCATGTAAATTTTCAATTGTTCACCAAATTCACTCACCTGTTTGTTAGTGGACATATTGGGTCACTATTCTTTCAAGAAATAATTAACGCCCAAACAACAACAAAAAAGTTAAAGGTTGCACAAGGTTGGATAGAGTAAGAGATCAAGATATAAGAGAAAACGTAACAATATTCAACCTACACGACAAAATAAGGACCAATTGAGAAAATGGAACGAACACCTAGACAGAATGAATTGCGAGAGGCTCCCATTTATAGCAAAATACTATAGATACCATGCAAAAAGGAAGACCTCGTAAAAGATGGGTACCGTAATGGGAATAAAATCTAATATGTTAAGCGAAGAAGAAGAAGACATACGAAACCATTATTTTAGAGTGATTTATAAATCAGTTGGATAACATAGAATTAACTAATATTTATTCTACGTACAACAGTGAATTATTTGCAGCAATATTTTCCAGACCGTTTTATAAGTGTAGATTTACGAGCACGTAGATCGCGTGATTCGTTTCTGGATTACTTTTTATTCCTTTATTTGAAAAACATAATATTCAGGAAATCCATAAATAATTTATCAGATCTACAGCACCCAAATAAAGAAGCAATTGCAAATGTGCGATTTGTTATGACGAGTTCAGAGTTACTTGCAAGCAAGAGGCCAACATTTTGAGCAATTTCTTTGAATAATTTTCTTTGTAAATAGTTGTATTATTTGTAATATAGGTTCCTAAAATTGGTTTCAACTAATATTTTGTATAAATCTCACTTCTGATATCAGTTAATATTGATTTACTTAGTAATTTTAGCCATATGTCATCCATATTTATGGACAAGCCAATTTCTCAATATTGCCAAATTAGATATTTGCTTCCATCATTTATAATCACTCGGTACTTACTGCACGGGAACATGAAGTTTATAACGCGATTTATCAAAAAGTTGTCATTCGCAATTCTCTATAATCACGTCAAAACTGTTTATCGTTTTTAGAACAAATTGGGACCAGAGATGATAAATGGGTACTATATTTGTACATAAATTGAAAGAGGCGATCCAAATGGTTAGGTCTCTGTCTGTCAAACGATGTCGCAACATACTAGTCCATCACTAGAGATTCCTGATGTGCCGCGAAAGATTTAAAAATATAGATAAAAACGTGCGAAGACACTTCGTTTTAGCGTAAATAATCCATTTACAGAATTCTACCGTGTCCTTGAAAAATATCACGTCTAGTATATAGAACACCACCGGGCAGAGCAGTAATCAGCTCGCTAAAACGGGAAGAAAAATTGGTGCCCACCTAGCAGAGTTTTCCGACGTTTACCTTTCCTTCCTACCAGTTGTTCCGTTCCTCACACGGAAAAAATGACGTTGATAAAAAATAATCTAACGTACCTAATGACTAGGAACCGGACACGAGAGGCTGATGACTTCTCGCCCACGGGCGTACTATTGAAAATTTGTATTTTTAAAGAATGTTTAATATTACTTATATAATTCTAAAACAAACGGGTGGTGATCTATAAAATTCGAAATACATTTTAATTTGTTCATTTTGTAATTCAAGTTGAGTTAAAGGAGTATTAATATTAATTAGCAATACTTTATCGAGGTTCTCTTCTATAAAATTTGTTCTCTTTAAATGAAATACATCCTTGTAAATAGAAAACGTCCTTTCTATATCGCAACTGGTTGTAAGTGCATACTGGAAATATTCTTTTATTTTAGTTAGATTTTGAAGCAATGTCCCCATACACAATTGCCGCAATGTTATTAAATCTGGATTTCTATTAAAAACTGTCTCAAACTTTTGCCACAGGATATGTTTTCTTTAATAGCCTGCCTGTTTTTAACATACATGTTACTTACTAATAAAAGTATTTTTTCTTTATACCTGTCGTCCGAATAAAGCATTTGGTGCATATTCTCGTAAATAGTTTTAGCAACTGTTTCCGCATCAACTGTATTTATAACTTTTGTTGTTATTACATATGTGTTATATGAAACGTTTACCACACAGCGTCCTAATATATCGACAGTTTCGTCGACCCTGATTTGAAAGATGGCATCTAATACATTCTATTGCTTTCGTGTAGCACTTAGGAACATAATATTTTTTAAGGTGGATTCATCAGGAACATTTCGACCAGTATATATTTGAAAAAATGTTTTGAAGGTGGGTTTGTTAAGTTTTTAAATGGAATATTTGCCGCCATTAAAGTTTCACAGAGATCTTCGTTAAAATTGTCAGATTCCAACGGGTCAAATTTCTGTGTATGTGTCTGCGATGCGTGACATTTTACATACAATTTCTTGTAATTCTTTAACAATATTTTACAGACTTTGCAATAAATTTCGGAATCACTGGCAATGGACATACAATCTGTATGACCATTAATCCAACTGGCCATTGTTTCGCGATGCCATTCTCGACGTTGTTCCATATCATATCTGAAAAAGTAACTTAAACAATGTTTTAGATCTAAATAAATGGAAATTATAAATGAATGCGTATTGTTATTGAAACTTAACGAAATTCACTGAATACTTCCTCAAAATAATTGGGAAAAGTAGATTCGATGAAACGATATTAAACAAGATCTATTACAAAAATTACGAAGTATGTAATTATGTAATTAACAGTTAAAACAAGAAAAAAAAGAACCTAACTCACCGTACTTTATTTATCTTACGAAATATAAACTAATATATAAAATAACTTATAAAAACTCTTCCCGCTTCTATCGACGCCCATGAAGAAAATAATTTAACTGTAATGTTGAAGTATTTGCGTCACAATTCAACGACAAAATCAAATGTGCGGTTAACCGAATGAATGGTGCTATTCAATAACTGTATGTTCTACTAAGCTATGTTATAGACTATTTATATAGTCCATCGTAATTTCAGCCTGATGCGTCCGGTCTCTACTAATGACAATTATATTACAGATGTTTTTATCTTTAAAAAGTACACTACGAGAACGACTTTAATTAGTACTAGACCTATCAAATCGTCAGCGATATGTTCTAGAACAAAAAGATTGGATGTTACAAAATTCGCGGACACGGACTATAGGATGACGTTAATCATCAAAAACTGAAACGAATGTTCCTTTACCATTTTTTAATCACCAAAATTTTCTGAATTTCAGCAAATTTAAAAATGAATATTGGACGTCTAAACTTTTTTTACATTACACAATTAAAAATGTGTAACTTGAAACGCTTTATAACATTTGTTCGAATTGTCTTCCGTCAACGAGTAAACATGAGCAAAGAAGGCTTTGCAATTAATTCATAGAATAAATCAGGTGCGTAAATAACTAGTTGACGTTTCTTCAATTGTCATTAATAAGGTACGCTGTTTGTATTTTAAATCTTAGCTTATGAAATTATGGCTCAAAACTACTCAAGTCGCGAGTATTACGATATGTTGAAGGCTCTTGGTGCTCAAATAATAACACAGGTCAAGCAGCGCGATTGTATGCGACACTATTTCCTTTCTGGTCTTTTAGAAGATATATTTCTTTTCACCGGATGCATTACAATACAATCACGCAAAGATGCTGGCCGCCCTCAGTTGCATGATGATGCAATCATTGATTTGATCACAAAGGAGTACCAAGTGCGTAGCTAGGGAACTGAGAACGAATCAAGTTCTCACATATGGCGTACGCTAAGACACGACCAATAGCATCCAAATTATTTTGCCAGAGTCCAGCATTTGGAATACAATAACCGTCCACATCGACAAGCATTCTGTGAGTGGTATTTGAATATGAATCTGCACATCCAAAATACCATTCTGTGCACACATGAACGATTATTTACTCAAGATGATATTTTGAATATTCATAAACAACATCACTGGGGTATTGAGAATCCACATTTAATTATGCCTAGAAATCGCCAACGTCGCTTTGGTTTAAATATTTGGGGTGGTTTATTGGATGAACAACTGGTAAGCTTACGTCAAAACTAATTTTTTTATTTATTTTTTTTTAATTTTTATGTTATTAATATTTTGCCGTACCGCATAAATGGAGAAAATTATTTGAATTTTATACAACAGCCACCAGAATGTTTGAATGCCGTGCCCCTAAATCTCCGGCAAAATATGGTTTTTAACACGGGGCAGGTCGCCCCTTTACACGAATTGTACGAGATTACCTGGAAAATACTTTCCATGACCGTTGGATTGGTGGTTCACTACCTTGCGATTTCTTTTTAAAGATGTTTTGAATCGATAGTGTATTAAACACCTGTGGCGTACTGCGTAGTCAAATTTTTGTAAGACTGTGTCAGTCAGATCTGCGATATACAAACTAAACTGAAGGGGGGACGACACAGATCTCTGCGTTAAGCCATTATTAAACTTTTCATTTGGTCGCTCTTCTAATTACCCATAGCAACTCGAACCGTTCTATTAGCAAGCATATTGTTCACGTGGTAAGCTATTTTTGCACATGGAATAGCACGCAGCAGTTTATAGATTAACCCTTGTGTCCATGCAACTAACACATCTATAAAAGCAAATGATGTTTTTAGTTTCATTTGAAAGCCTGCCTCTTAATCTATTATATACAAGATGCTGCAGCGATTTATAGATGATACATCTAAACAATCGGGCGATAGTTTTGTAGTTGGTTTCCCGCCTTGTCCGGTTTAGGATCGCTAAGATTTTTAACCGTTTTAGCATATGTTGAACTTCACCTATTTCTAATATGTTCATAAAGAACTATGTCAGCCACCAATTTAGCGTAGTTATCGCAATAAATCAAAAACTCCAAATGGATGTTATCAAATCCAGGGTACCTTTTTTTCATTTCCGATATTGCAGCCGTGACTTCCTCAGAGTTTTGAGCAGGAAACTCTGACGTGAGTGGACTAATGGACTTCAGTATTTTCAAATTTTTCTTTGTTTCGATAGTATGAACGCGGTCTTTTGGTTCAATTGGAGTGAGCTTCGGAGTCATGAAAAAACGAATAAACTTAATCTGAAAATTTTACCTCACCAAAACATTATTGATGAGGTTATTCAATTGTCAAATGTTTAGTTAAAGCTGCTAAACTTCTAATATTTTAACATTCACTTCCCATTCCATAAATTTCACTGTTACTAAACTCTTTAAATAATTTCAAATAAAATATCTTTCACATAAACTTTGTTTGCTCTCGAGAGTTTTCACTTTGGCAATAGTAACTGACTCAGGAATCCTACTCTAACAGGTAGCCAAGGCAAGTCAGTACGTACGAACCTCTAGGGTATCTACTACATAAATTAGGGATAGGGATTTGAATTTACGGCCGTCCGACGTCCTTCGAATTTATAATGAAGAGAAAAAAGCAAACGGAAGCTAACCCTACTGAGGATTTAAGGGCATTGTGTTTGCGGAAACTACGGGGCAACCTTTACAATTTTCACCCCACTAAACTTTGATTTAGATACCGCACGATTACGACGAGATTAGGTGCGAAGCAACTTTGAAATTAAGCATTCAATATTGATAAATCGTTTCAATTCGGAAAGTTGACCGTAAAAATATGAAATTTTGGAAGACGAGGGTTATTCAAAGTTCGGACTTGTTTTATAAAGCGTCAGTACATGAAGTATTTATTAGAGCAAATAGAATATTATTGCAATGCATAATCTTTTCTTGTCTATCTTTGCTAGATTTATGATGATATTAAATATCAGTTTGACTTTCAGCGAATAAAGAAAGATAGCGACAAATGATAAGTCGGCATAAATACTGCTATGTCGACGACGCAAGAAACTAATAGCTTATCTCACATATGTACATACTTCAGAACGAGTACATATTGCTATGGTTTTTTCCCCAATAAATATTAAAAATTTATTTATTTATCTATGTACCATTATTTTGAACTTATATGTATAATTCATGTGCCTGGCGCAAAAAACTTGTATGTTTGAAGGACGGCTTTATGTGCATTGCAGAGGTCAGACACAAGTTAACAGTTACACGAGAAGTACGTTCTTTTATTTAGAAAATAGATAATTATCTATTGCATGTTAAATTCGGGTTGTATTTGATTTAATTAGTTGATGGTGTTGTATTTTCAATTACCGAATATTTCTACGAGTTTTTATTCTTGTTGTATTTAATTTAATAACGTTTCTTGTCTACGTGTCTCACATTATTTTTTATGTAAGTTAAAATTTATATATCATTAGTTGACTTATTTATTCAAAAGATTTGAATATTGTATTTTCAATTGTATTGATATTGTTGTAAGAGATTTAGTCTTAATTAATCGAGATAGATAACAAAGAGGATTTTTAACATTTCTAAGTAAAAAACAGTAACTGTAAAATTTTGCACGTTGGGATCAAGGGCATTTTTTTCTTGGACATGTGAGTGCGCATGTTTTAGAGTTTTATTCGAGCTGTCAAGTCTGTTTATTTATATTGTTCTCTGGGGAGAAATTAAAAATACTCTTTGTGATTTAGTTTATTTTTAATGTTGTTCGGTATTCATTGAGGTTTTTGAATGCACGTAGCTGTCATTTTCCGTGCGTTATTTTTACCTTTTAAAATATTGTTTAATGATGCAATATTAATCTTTATACTCTATAAAGATTGATTTTTTTTTCTTTTTTTTGATTTTTGTATTAAATTTTCATTTAAATTTTATATTGTGATTATTATTTAAATAACCTTTCATTTTGAATTTAAAAGTAACTCAGAAAATATATAAACGTACTTAAAGTGAATTCTTTTACTGGCGCCTTAAAAATGTTATAGAAGAGACAACCACGTTTCCGATTGGAACCCTGAGATGGAAGCAGTCCCATTTTTGGAAATAAACCGACTGAATATCCTAGTTGGATAGATTTGTCGTGAATGGTGGTACAGTAAATATAAAAAACCACAGTTCATAGCAATATGTATGAATTATATGTAAATGCCGGTACTTAGGAGGCAAACAGCGGCATTACTGCGTTGGATTTACTGAAATAAAAGTTCGCGTTATTTAAGAAAATGTTTTCTGTTCGAATTACTCGTATTCGTAAATACGTCTATAAACAACTTCACACTATGATAGCTGTTCACGTATTCATGTACTATATACACATAGCACACAAAGCGCTGGTAAATTGAGTCTCCCGAACCTATCACTGGTCTACGCCTCTGTGAGCCGATCTAGAATGCCGGTCTTTAATTACAAGTAATCAATATTATAATAATACACAATATCTGCAGGCTAATACAATATATTACGATCATAATACACAAATACAATATTCTATGCCTACCAATTGCTATTCACTACCAATGCAGACACCGCAAATTGAAGCATTAAATTATCAGAAACAAATTGATAATTAGGGATCGGCAGTCAAGAATACATTCCAGAAGGGAAATTAAATGAATTTGTAGCGGGCTGATCTATTGTTTATTGTTATTAGTTATTTTAGTTCTATTGCATGAATATGTGACGGACAGCAACACAGTAATGCCTACATATCTACTCGTATCTAAGAGAATCGAAACAACTTATGCAGAATTTATATCAAGTAATGTACCTTCGCATTTGAATCGCTATAGGATGAAAAGTACGATATAAATAAACTGAAAGTGTTATTACTTGTACTAGATGGAGCTGCATATATGAAAGCCACCGGTCGGCTCTCACAACAAACATACAGCAGTATGAGGCATATCATATATTCCGCACATGCTCTTCATCTAGTATCAGAGGAAGTCAAAAAATGATACCCGAATGCAGATAAATTGGTATCTTCTTATTTCGTAAAAAACTGGCACATGTGTCACTGTTATAACGCCCTGGGAAGCAGCATCCTAATATCACATACGTAAAACGTACAATACAGCTATTGGATCCGAATGATGCTGTTTCTATTAGCAAGTAATTAGGAACCAAACTATTCATAAAGGAACAAAGATACGAAGTGACAAATGTATGGAATATTAAGCAACGGCGCACTATTGTGCAAAATAGACATTTCTTGGCCAAAAATCTGTAACTTTGCCACGGTTGAACCGATTTCTATAAAAAAATTTAGTATACATAACAGGTAAAGGTTAAGGTTTAATAAGTTTCAAATTATTTCAGAGCTGAATATACATGAAAAAACCTCATTGTTAGGTCCTAGATCGCTAATGAAGTTGATATACGAGAAAATTATATTACGTTACATACTATCGCGATTGTTGAGGTTTTTAAACTATGACTTAGATTCGTATATTCAGGTCCTCTGTTAAATTAAATTTGTATAAATAAAGTTAATACGGTGGAAAATATTTTTTTATTGATATATGTTCGCTCTATAATCCCCTGTATACATTTATGCCTTCGTACAGAACGAGTAATATTATATTATAACTAGTACAAATATAATGCAAACATAATTAGGATTAATTATAACTAAAAACTTAAATACACTAAGAATAATATTTTGCCCCAAAATTATAGGATATTCAAACATAGAGAAAACTGAAAATTGATTAGTCCCTGGACATTTGTAAGGGCTGATGTCTAATGCTTGATATGTATGGATCGGATGTACACAGTAAATTGTGAAAAACATCTTCATTCGTTGCTAATCTACAACATTTTCTGGAGTGATGAAGTCTGATTTTTTTATAATCTTTGTTTCTTCTTTCTTGAACCTCTTCTGATAGCTGCCCAATGGGTAAAATAGCATTGCATCTAATGATGCTTTCTCCATGACATGCGGACCATTTTTTAAATGGCATGTTATAGGATACTAATTTCATAAATTTAATCCCAGCATGTAATATAGAAAGTCCAAATCTAAATGTTTCTTCACGCTCGGGTTTTTGGTTTGTCCATTGAAGTTTGTTCATCTCCAAAGGTTTAGCTAAACACACAATATATGTGGCACTCGATGGTGTATCTGTTAAAACTTGAAACAGTTTACCATCTACCATAGTAAGATATAACAAATGTTTTACAGAGAACCTAACCTCATTTTTCAATATTGTCGAAGGTGTTAATGTTGATATTTGTGATTTGATATCTGCCAAATATTTTTAGTTTTCTCAGGTGTTTTTTTTCATACTCTATGAGAATAAGACGACAAAATCGAGTAGATGATGGTGATGGATTTTGCCAAACAATATTTCTGTTATTTTCATGAACTAGCTTTAAGTGGTATAAGCGAAGATATTAACAAATTGGAATCTCATACCAGCTTACTTTCACTTGCTAAAATCTGTTTATATTTTCTTTGCCCAGAAGATCCATGAAATCATTAGTAGTCTGCTGGCAGTATGATTTAAAAGAGATTGTAATTTTACCTTGGCACTTATATCAGTAATTATTATATCACCTAGGTAACATTTCATTTTAGCTTCTAGCATCTGCTTATAAGTGGGAAACAAATTAACACCTTTATAGATGACACAGTTTCTCAGGTATTCATACTGTTGTTTTGTTAAATCTAAATCTAGTATTATTGCCAAAGCTTCTTCATTAGAATACGGCTCTGAAGATGATTTCCCTTCTAATAAGTTTTTATGAACTATGTCCAATATATCTGATGATGCAAACCATAATTCATCAATGATAACAGCTCCAACAGATCGTAATCCTTGTATGAAAGAATGATGAATATGGTCTAGTCCAGATTTACTTCTTACAGATGATATTTCATAATCCTTACAAGGTCTTTCTCATTTCCCCTCCGGTGATGTAGAAACACCTTCCTCTTCTTCAAACTCTAAATGTTTACATGGAAATTTCCATCTAACCACTCACTGTATCTACTTAAAAATGTATGCTTCTAACTTCCTGCTTTATTCAAACGCAGCTTAAATTGTGTCATAAAATTTTTCTGAAGGTTTACTATCAAAAAGGTGTAGTTTTGTTCAGTAAGACTAGGAAAATTTTCTTCAACATTCCTTTCCACTGTGAATATATGTTTTCTATGTTCTATCAGTTGAAGACATAATTCGCGTTTAATAACATTTATAGAACTCATTTCGTTATAATTTTAATTTACTTTAACCATAAAACTTATCTCGTTACTAACGCCGATATTCTTTAAAACAAGCAGTTTTAAAACTGAGACCCCTTCTTAACTCCTGAAACTTCAAGGGGTTTTGATAACACAATTACAAAAGCAAGTTAGTTGATATACGATTTAGAGTTACTATATTCGCGGTTACCGACTTATTTGTAAGTATTCTACTTAAAAACAGAATAACAAATAAATATGGTAGTGGTTGTTGATGAAAAATATTTTTGTTTACCAAGAAGTTTTTGTTTGTGTACAGAAATCATTGTTCCATGCAAGACACCACAAGACGATAATAAACCGGAAAAAGAAATCGTCATCAACCTATATAAAAAAGTCTTTCTTTGGAGACTGTGGTTAAGTAAAAACTTAAAAAAAGGTATATAACCCCTTACCACAATTATTAATCGTATCCTAAATACGTATTTCGACAACTAAGTTGTCATCATCAGTAGGTAAAACCACTAATCAAGGTGTCGCATATGGGGCACAGTAAAGCTAGCACAACTGCTCATGCAATAACTTTACACAGCGTCCACGTATACACTGACTTAAACATACAAATATATCGAACGAAAAGATCGACAAAAAATTACCTCTCTTAAGGAAACAGCACTCACATGTGTTTATACTCTATTTGAAACGTCTACGACCTTTTTACTTACTTTTCTAAGAATGAGAAGAGACAAGTGTAGGGGATCGGTCCTTTATCTCCGTTCATAGAATTCTGTTTGTTTTTAGCGATATGAATACTTTCGTATCCATCAAGATCGCGGGGGTTATTAATGGCCTTGACAAGTTTTAACCCTTTAATCGACATATTGTGTAGTGTATTTAAAGCATGGTTGGCAACGTTAGATTTATCCGGTCTATTGTATTTAATATGTGTTATGTGTTCTTTAAACCGGGTTATTTTTGGTCGTTTTGTTTGGCCTATATATTTCAAATTACAATCATCGCATTTAATTTCGTATATACCTGATTTCGAATTAAAATTAACTTTATCTTTGGTATTCCCTAGGAGACTTTTGATAGTATTTTCGGCAACATGGAGACCTCGTTCTTTCACAACTTTATTAATGTTTTTCGTGATGGGGTGGTATGGTAAACACATGTACTTTTTCTCCTGGTTACTTTGAGATATCAAACTTGTGGATTCGCGGATTGTATTTTTTAGTTTTGTTTTTATAATTAATTTATTGATTATTTCTATGTCAAAGCCATTATATTTCGCGATACTTTTAATGAAATCCAGTTCTATTTCATATATCTCTTTTGTTAACGGAAAATTTAGTAAGCGATTGACTAAGAAATTAAAAGAAGCTGTCTTATGTTGAAAACTATGATTTGAATCCGCGATGATGAATCTATTAACATTGGTTTCTTTCCGGAAAATATCGATTTCTATTTTATGTTTATTTCTAATCAGTAAAGTATCTAAAAATGGTATCCTGCCATTGTTTTCCTTTTCCACTGTAAATTTAATCGTCGGAAATTTCAAATTTAACTGATTAACGAACATGTCTAATTCACATTTGCGTGTATCAAAAATCGCGAGAATGTCATCTACAATCAACCTATATAATTAATATCACAAGCGATACACAGATGTTTTGAGGAAAAAGATCAAATATGTTAGAGCTTTGTAGAATTTCCTGACTTGAATAATTATTTTTATATAGAAATACATCGCAATGCAGAATGAATTTGGTTTCATTCGATAGCTAAATACATAAGCTTTCACGCAAGGTAATGTAGTTGACAAAGGCAGGCTAAGGAGGTAGTTAAACGTCTAGTTAAAGTATATTTATTTTAGAAAAACCTAGTTATTGGAAATGGCAGTATATGTAAATGTAAAAATAATTTAAGTCACACATAGCATTAGATTAAATATCCTTTTCGATAATATATAACAGGCCAAAAATATTTAACATTTTACTAATTTAATTCATAGTTCTTTTGAAACGTACGATCAGGCTATGCTTGCGCGTTGCCAAGAAGGTCAAGTTTATCAAGTTTATTTATCAAGAAACATAACGGCAGCTTAAAAAAAATAAAATATTTCGGCAAATTAAACTTCAACCTATTTACTTTAACTTAAAAATAATTTCCACTTTCAAAGTAGGAGTTCGTAAAAATCATTTTTGACCAAGCGGGAGCGGGACGACTGTGCGGCGTACCAATAAGCATCTACCTATGTTTTTTGTCAATCTAAAACAAGCAAAAAATAATAAGAGTATATATAAAACAAAGTTGTTTGTGACTACTAGTGTAACATTTGTAGCATTCGATGTCAAACAAGTTATCCCATAATGTTTGCGCTGCCAAAGATTTGAACATACAAAGAATTTTTGCCATAAGTGTCTCCACTGTGCCAAATGTGCAGAAAGCTACCTTGCAAATGACTGTTCTATTACCACACAAAATTAAATATATTTAAGGAACCAGTATCGTGCTTTATGAGCAAATAAGAAACCTGAACGTCTATACTATTTACTGTCCACCAAACTACAACAATAAAAGGGAACAATATGAGATTTATATCAAGACATTAGGAAATAGATTTATTGTCGCCGGTTACTGGAATGCTAAGCACGTTATGTAAAGATCTAAGTTTAACTTCTCCGAGAGGTAAAGAATTGTATGTAGTCATGATTGCCAACAATCTGTCTCATCTGTAGTCAGGTCAACTCACTTAATGGCCAACTAACAGCAGAAGATCTCTAGACATAATCGATTTCTGTCCAACGAAAGAAGTAAACACCAAGTACTATAGTGTAAAGCCCAGTTTTAATTTCTCTTCTGACCAGCCGCCAATTATACCAACCATGTTCTCACAAATACTAGAAACTTTAACACTTAGTATAATAAGAGAACTGAACTAGAAATTGAGAAGTACAAGACTATTTGAATGAACTAACAGCTTCAGAAGTTACTAATTATTTTTTATGGAACTCCTTCCAAAAAACTGAAAAGGTCCTAACAATATGTTCGGCCTATAAAAAACAGTACTGGAAAATGGGCCAGAAATAACAAAGTAAAATGTACCGTATTTTCAGAACATCTGGTTAAAACCTTTGAACCAAACGTTATACGTAACACGTAACACGTCTGTTATACGTAACAGACCATCCAATAAAGAAGATTATATAGACTTGCCGAAGTTCAAACTGCAAGGAAAAATCCTAATAAAAAATCTCCATGTTTTGACGTAATTACTGGAAAAGTATTACAAAAAATGTCAGCAAGCGTCACCATACATCTTCAACGCTATTTCAAGAACTGGCTACTTTCCTAGTTCTTTTAAAGTAGCCAGTGTCCCCCAAAGTATTATACTAAAACCTGAAGAAAAGCCCGAAGTAATGACATCTTACAAAGTGATTTTTCGAAAGACCGAAACCATTAATAGGGGTTAATAATTTAATATCCGGTTTTAGGGACTATAGAACAATTTCATAAGGTAGTCATAAAAATGTATAATACACTGGAGCAGAAAAATGCTGTTCTACATCTTTTTTAGACGTTAGTCAGGCTTTTGACAAGGTTTGGCATGAAGGTTTGCTTTACATATTGAAACAAATAGTACAACAGCATTTCTTTGTAGTATCGCAGTCCTATTTAACATATAAATTATTTCTGGTTAACTAGATCAACTAATATATGAATTTATATCCCGCAAGTATTAGCGGGAGTACCACAAGGAAATGTGCTGAGCCCAATACAACAGTACTAGCTGCTAGTCAAAATGTCTAATAACTTTCAAAATAACTGCGATCAAATACAAGCCTGGATGTTCAAATGGAAGATCAAGACTAACCAAACAAAATCCGTCTAATAGATATTTATTCTTAGAAAATGTAACTACCTACCGATCACATTAAATGGAAGAACGTACGCACTTCGAAATATATACTATTTGATCGGAAGAAATTCCCATTTATCATTGAGTAACAAACTGTTAGTATGCAAAACTATCATTAAACAGGTTTGAACTTACGATATTTAATTACGGGGAATAAGTATGTCAAATCTGGAAATCCTGAAACGCTTCGAAAACAAAATCTTAAAGCTAATTGTTAACGATTCCCATCGATGGTAGAAATGGACGAAAAATTTCGGTCAAAAATTAAATAAGAAAGTCACATTTATACTCTCTCTGTCATTATACAGCTATCTGTCACTGATAGGACCTTGTCTTAATCATTTTTTAACTTTAAAATCTTCACATACTTTTTCACGTATACTTACAGAATTTAGAATTTGTTCCTTAGAAGGTTACATTGACTAGCCTAATGGGTTCATTTTAAATTTTTATTAACCCTTCTCTTTCTATTCTTTTACAAGTTTTTTGAAGTCTGTGAAACCAAATACAATCGAATTTTCAACTCCGTAATAATTCGTTCATCTATCAAATTTATAGCTTCTATATTAATCTTACAAGTGTTACAATATATATCAAGACGCGAACAAGTACCTTGTATATTCCGTACCACAAACGTAAAGAAAATTCTGTTATTAATGCCCAATTTTACACAAATAAATCTTTCAACAACGTCTCTATAAAAAGCCACACACACTCAAATAATTTATCTCCTAATTCGCGTGATACAGAACAATATTCGGGTAACCCCCTCGGGTTACATAAATCACACGCTCCCATATTAAGAGGCTCCCAAATTTATATTTGACGCACGAATTATTAGGTTAGGCATTGTTAGGCCCGAAAATGATTTGTATGCATGATCTAATTCCGATGTTATATGTATCTTGATAAACATAAATTTTCATTTGCCGGTAAGTTAGGTATTTGGTATATACAGAGTCATGTCATTTATAAGATTATGCCCTCATTTATTTGCATGTATTTGCTTTACATATCTATGGCTGCGTATAATTACATATTTTTATCTAATTTTGGCACATAAAGTGACACTTTTCAAAACTGTATGACGTAAGGAAACGCTTTTCTTTTCGTAACTAGTTACGTAATGAAAAATATTTCGTAACCAGTGATGAAAAATTCATTTCATCCCCAGTTAATAAAGACAACACCGAATAAAGGAACGTTTAATGACACAAACTGGCTGAATCTTCATTTTATGCATTATAAACATTTATGATACAATGTAAACAATTGGTGAGGTTAATTCCTGCAGACGTAGAATTCATGGCAGTTGCTCTGATTTTGTGATGCAAAACGGAACTTGAATTTAAGCTTGAATCACCACGAATATGAGTAGCAATCCTTTTCTTATTTTCTATAGAATTCTCTACATAACCCTCCGTTACAGTATTTGACTTCCAGTCTCCATGTCGCTTAACCTTCAAAATATCCGCACCAGAATCTACCAAAAAGGCAGCAGATAACTTTTTGAAGCAGTGTCCGGTAAATAAGAAAGGATTTGGTAGTTTCAAAAACTGAGCAATACTCTTCGGTATATTACCGATTGTATTAATGCCAACTGGCTGTACGCTGCATTTACCATTATTATATTTGACAAAAACGCCTATAGTGTTTAACGTTTCGTGGACACAAAGAAATATACTTTCTGATAAGATCAAGAAAGTTTTGCCCTTCAATATTTCCTTCCGTAATCACAAACTGACGCGTAGCTTTTGTCTTTATAATAGGGAATTTTGTTACAAAATAAGAAAACGTCTAAAATATCTCCTACACAGAAAAGTTAACTCACATTTTCGACAAGTACCAGCTATTCCAGAATTAGAAGTAATATGTGAGTGTCGACGAAGTACCGACGTATCGGCTTAGTCACACAGCAAAGTGAATAAGAGTATTTAAGTGAAATTAATTGTTAAATATTGGTGAAAGTTGCAGCACAGTTACATAGCAGAAGAAGGTAAGAGAAGCAGTATAAATAAGATCAGTAGCGGCACAGTAATTGTAATTAGAAGCATAACCGTAACAAGATTAGTAAGGTTAGGAATAATTCACTGCCTCCGAGGAGTTGATCCGGGCGACAAGCGCGATCAACAGAGAGAGATAAACAATAACCGAGCTCAAGGACGATGTAAAAACATTTTATATTTATATTTCGAAAGAATTTCATCGCAAATTTCAAAATAGGTTAAGGAGGAATAGAATAGTGAGATAACCAACAAATACTAATAAAATGCATAGTATGGATGAATCATCAGAGGGAGAGAAAAGGAAGCGAGGAGAGGATCGAGATAGCGAGGAGGAAACAGCTTACAGTAAAAGCAAAAAAATAACCAGATCACCATCAAAACAACAACAAAAAAAGGATGACAAAATAGATAAGATATTAGATATGCTACAACAGTTAACAGTAGACATAAACCAAATAAAGACAGAGCAGAGTAAATACAAAGAAGAAATAAGAGAAATAAAGAAAGAAAATGAATCAATAAAGAATGAAAACAAGATGATAATAAAAGATAATGTAGAGATTAAAAAGCAGTTACGCGAAACGAACGACAGATTAGAATATTTAGAGAAAGAGAAAAGAAGAGAAAATATAGTAATACAAGGGCTAGCACTTAATTCAAACAGCCAAGATGAGTTAATTGATGAGATAAAAAACTTTATGAAAGAAAAACTTGAAATAGAGACAAAGATTAAAGCCACTCACAGAATAGGACCAAAATCGTACCTAGTAAAATTAGGGAGTTTCGAAGAAAAAATGGAAATAATGAAAAACAAGACGAAATTAGCAAAAATTAAGAGCGATAGGATATATATAAATAATGACATGACAAAACAAGATAGAGACATACAGAAATTAATTAGAATGAAAGCAGAGGAGGAGAGGAAAAGAGGTAAAACAGTGAAAAGCGGATATCAAAAATTGATTATAGATAAGAAAGTGTGGAAATGGAATAGAGAGAAATACTTACTAGAACTATCAAAGGAGGACCCAAAAAACTAAAAGAAAAGGCGGACGGACATCTGATGACGAAATTGGCAGTGAACCCGGAATTGAAGCTTAATAAAAGTAAGAATAGAAATGAGAGAAAAAACAAGGAGGAGGCTAAAGACGGAGAAGTTTGGAAAATAGGTACATGGAATATTCGGAGTCTGACAGGAAAAGAAAAGGAACTAGAAGAGGAATTCGACAAAGCAGGGCTGGATATACTGGGGATAACGGAAACGAAAAGAAAGGGAGATGGTGAATTGGAAATGGAAGGAGGGAATTTGTTAATCTACAGTGGAGTAGACAGGAAACAAAGAGCGAAGGAGGGAGTAGGATGTATAATAAGGAAAGAGAAAGTGAAATACCTGCATAAATGGACAAAAATATCTGAAAGAATTGTAAAAATTGAAATAAATATGGACAAAAACACCAAAACAGCAATAATAGTGGCATATGGACCCAATGAGGACGAGGTGACTGAAAAGAAAGAGACTTCCTGGGATTTAATGTCGGAAACAATTGAAAACGACAGGGGAAGGGTGATATTGATAGGAGACTTAAATGCAAGAGTAGGTATAAAGAATGACGAATCAGGAGAAGCAATTGGAAAACATGGAGAAAACTATAAAAACAACAATGGATCAAGACTGATAGATTTTTGCATACTGAATAACCTAGTGATAACTAACACCTTTTTCGAGCACAAAGACATACACAAATTTACAAGAGAAGTAAAAAGTAGAAATGAAAGGTCCATAATTGACTACGTATTAGTAAATAAAAAACATAGAAAGGAAGTAAAAGATTCAAGGGTAAAAAGAGGACCTGAAATTTACTCAGACCATTATTTGGTGGTGACTAAAATTAAGATACAAAGACAACAAAAACGCCCAGACAGAACCTGCGAAAAGATAAATTTAGGTACAGAAAGAATTAAAACGTACAAGTTAAAAGATATAAAGACGGCAAAGGAATATAAATTACGTGTAGAAATAGAGATTGATAAAATAAAAGAAACTATAAATGAATTAAACGTAGAAGAGTTGTGGACTCTTATGAAAGAACTAATAACTAAAGCAGCCAAGGGAGTTTGCGGAATGACAAAAATTAGAGAAAATATCAAACAAACTAGATGGTGGAACGAAGAAATAAAAGCAGAGATAAAAACTAAGAAAGAGAAATGGATGCAGTATCTGAACGATAAAACAAATGAAAAATACGACATTTACAAATAGCAGAGAAATAAAGTTAAAACCATGGTAAAATCAGCGAAAGGGAAGAATTTGGGGCCAAGATGGAGAGAGACCATTCCGGAAACCTAAAGTTGTTTTATGGAGTTCTAAAAACCCTTCGACGCGGAAGAACATATAAGCCGAATCTTATTAAAAATAAACAAGGGAAAATACTAGATGAAGATGAGGACATTATAAAGAGGTGGAAGGAGTATTTCGAAGAACTCTTAACGATAGAAAAGAACAATGACATAGGAACTAAAGAAGAACAAGAGAATATTAACGAAAATAATGAACAAGACGTAGAGATAACAATAGAAGAAGTGTCGGAAGCCGTGAGAAGATTAAAAAGGGGCAAGGCGGCAGGGCACGATGGAATATATACGGAGATGATAATGAACCTAGGACCGAAAGCTGTGGAAATAATGGTAAAGCTACTAAACAAAGTATGGAGAGAGGAACAAATACCACGGGACTGGGAGATAGGAATATTGATACCGATATTCAAGAAAGGGAATAAACGGGACTGCGCTAATTACAGGGGTATTACTTTGCTTTGCACGCTGGCCAAACTCTATGATACTGACCAAAAGACTAGAAAGAACAGTGGAAAGACAGTTAGAAGATTCACAAAATGGTTTCAGAAAGGGGAGAGGAGTTCAGGACCACATATTCACACTGAAACAATTAATAGAGAAATGTACCAATGAGAATATATATGTAGCCTTTATAGACCTCAAGAAAGCTTTTGACAGCGTGCCAAGGGAACTAGTTTGGAACAGTCTAAGAAGGAGAGGAGCCGGGCAAAAATTAATAAACTGTATTAAAGCTGTATATAAGAACACAAGAAATTACGTTAGAACCAGCAACACAAGATCTGAAGAATTTGGAACGACGGAGGGATTAAGACAAGGAGGCAACCTTAGCCCAGTATTATTTAATATAATAATGGATGATGTAACAAAAGAAGCGAAAATGAAAGTTAAGAAAATGAAGGTGGGATACTATAACATGGAACCGGTAGAAATAGCAGAGAGCATATTTGCAGATGATTTAGTGATTTATGCGAAAAATGAGCTCAACCTCCAGCGTAATCTAGATATATGGGCAGAGGCGTTGCGAAAGAAGAATTTAAAAATAAACGCAGAGAAAACCAAAGTTATGGTAATAGGGAAAAAAGATGATGAATTACAAATAAAACTTGACGACACTAAAATAGAACAAGTAGAAACATTTAAATACCTAGGGGTGAAAATACACAAAACAGGAACCATGGAGGCAGTACTGAATGACAGGTTAGATGCAGCATCAGCACTCTATTACTCCTTGAACAATTCGTTCCTGAGAAGAAGAGAAGTGTCAAGGAAAACTAAAACCTTAGTTTACAAAACCATATTTAAGACCGTATTGATATACGGAAGCGAAAGTTGGACATTGACGAAACGAATGGAAAACAAAATACAAGCAATGGAGATGAGGTTTTTAAGAGGAATAATGGGAATTACTAAGAGAGACAGAGTAAGAAATAACAAAACAAGGGAAGAACTTAAAGTACGGGCACTGAAGGAAGATATACAACGAAATCAATTAAGATGGTTTGGACACTTGGACACTTGACAAGAGAGAACAGTAAGAAAAGTATGGCAAGCAAGAAGATATCAGAGAAGACCAAGAGGTAGACCTAGGAATTCGTGGGACAGCCAAGTGGAAGACATATTGAGAGCCAAGGGAATGTCAGGGAGAGAGGCGAAAAGAATGGCAATAAACAAGAAAGAATGGGCAAAGATGATATACGGAACGAAATTAGAATAAAATAATAATTATAGATTCTGATAGGCTGCACTTACTGATTTAATGTACTGTAACTTTAAGGAATTGTTTGATTTTTGTATTTAACCTTAACACCTAACGGTAAATAAGGTATTGATAATATATGTATACCAGCTATTCCAACGATCAATGCGACCTTTGTTATTAAATATGTTTTATCCTCTATCATAAACCGGGAGACATTTTCCTTTGACAAGATACTCTCGTGAGTAAACAAACAGGACACTGTTTCTGCGTGGGTTTAAATTGTAACTACTTAAGTGGCTATCTTTACTCATAATAGTAAGTCAGGAATTGTCAAAAATGTGTGTCTTATTAACATTTATTAAACATTTTTAAAATATATATAAATAAAAATTACTAAAAGCGATAGAGAAAGAATGTAATTAAAATAATTAGTATTTCATCATTCCACCGTTATTATTTATAACTGCATCTAATCTTGCAGACATTGAAGCGACAATATTTCGTACAACATTTATAGGAATTTGATGCCAAGCATTTTGAACAATCTCCCAAAATTCTTCCTGGGCAGCAGCTACATTACATTTTCAATTGGATTTAGATCAGGACTGTAGAGCGGGAAATCTCAAGTATAAATTTTAATTTCTTGTAATCATTGTGTTTCAAGATGAGACAGGAAATTGTGTTGTTCTTATAGCTTCCTTCAATGTTTTGAAAGGGTTGTGCCTAATCTTAGTAAGTAATGTTTCGTCTAGCAATAATCTTTTAATTAGCAATAATGACATAGAATTTTCCGAAACATTCCACGTTTCGGGAAACGCCCTATTCGTAAAAACGGTTCGACTTCTGTTATTAAGAATTACAGACCAATTTCGCTTTTATCCAACTTTGCTAAAGCGTCTGAAAGAGCTATTTTATCACGAATTCACTGTGCACTTGGATGCTATATATCACCATTTCAAAACGGTTTTATCGAAAAATGATCAACAATTTCTAATTTACCCTACTTCTCAAAATTGACTGCCAATGTTTTGGATTGCTGGGGTTATGTTAATGTGGTACATACAGACATATCAAAAGCTTTCTATCGAGCAAGTCATCGTATTATTATATTGATAAATAAAGAGTCTTTGGTTTTATTAACATTTTTCCGAACATATCTTTTGAACAGACCACTTGTATGTAACATACAATGGGTCCTCGTCAATTTTTTTTTATGTATATTAAAGTGTTCCTCAGGGATCTACTCTGGGTTCAATGTTGATTTTACTATTTTTGAATGATCTTCTTGATTTGGACCTTAAAATCTTTACAGTTATCGAATTAATAAGACTGTATTCGACTTCGAGATCAAATTAGTAAAAATGAATTATGGTTCAAAGCTAACAAACTCATGATAAACGTAAATAAGTGTATCGTTATCAGTTTTACCAGAAAATTACATCGGATCTCGTATACTTACACCTATGGTACAACAGAGTTAAATCATTGTTATTTAGTCGGGCGTTTTGATAGCAAATTCACTTTTGCTGAGCACATTAAATCAGTTACGTCGTCAGCTATTTAGATATTAATTACATTATTCGTAATTCAAAATCTTTTACTATCATTACTACACTAAGAACAGTATGTTAGTCATATGTCAATTTTGATTTGGTATCCATTTTGTAAAGTCTATAAAATAGTCTGGACAAAATTCAAAATTCATGCGATGCACTTTGTTCGTTGCTTAGCATCACGGTGCGAACTTTGGTGCTATCCTTCTCATGTTCAATTCTTCCGATAAAATCCCTTGATGTGTGCCTTAAGATAATCTCAAAATTTTACAGATGTTTTGGATGATCTGCCTACGATCATTCACAACTTCATTACGAACAGCAACACCTGTGTAAGACCGATTAAAGGCCGTTCATTGTCATCAATTGTTTTTGAAATGTTTAAACCAGTTGTTATTTTGTGTTTGACCCAAAGCGCCATCCACTAATGCTTCCGTCCTCTAATGCTTCCTTTCACATTTTGTATGTCTTTACGAATAGTTTTTAGTTTTGATCAACCTTCTACTTCGCTACATAATTTTTCCCAAAACATAAAAACTACTTTGCAGCTGACTTCGATTGATCAATTTCGAATATTCATCTTGGCGAGATTCGAATATACGAACATATTTACCATTATCATTACTACTCTTGCATTAAAACTAAATCTAAAATAATTTGGCATGGAATAAGGTAAAAAAATAATTATATTTATATTTAAATTAGTCATAAAGACTATCTAAAAATAGGTGTAGGTTTCCGCGGTCGTTCTCTAGATGTAGGTCTCGGTTTCCGGGTAGGAACCGCGTCGAGTTAGGCGTAATTGCCAACGTTTCGTCCACCGTTTCAAGGGACATCTTCAGGGCTGTACGTAGATGTTCGTCGTTTCGCAGTAGCTTGAAGAATGCTATGACAGACACCGGTACAACTTATATAGGGGGGACCGGGTCAGATGGTGGCCTGCTATTGGCTGGGGCAATAAGCCAATGGCATTTCTATCTCAGAACCTAGAGCACTACCCTCCGAACTTAAGCATGTTTCTAACACCCTACTCCAGAATAATTATAACGCCCACAACATACACCGTACTATAGTGAGACATCATAACCCCAAACCTCGAAGTGAACCCGATCCTAACATCAGCACCGCCTTCTTACCGTATATTCAAGGTATCACCGATCATATAGGAAAGGTTCTACATAGAAATAAAATCAAAACTGTCTTCAGACCCCATTTTAAAGTTTCGGACCTCTTACCCTCGGTTAAAGACAAAATATCTCCACTCCAAGCACAAGGAGTGTATCGCATTCCGTGTTCGTGTGGCAGTGTGTACATTGGCGAAACTAAGCGGCCGGTCGGCGTGCGGTTGTCCAAACATGAACGTTGTACTAGACTGTTACATATAGCCGGTTCAGCGCTGGCAGAACACAAACTAAACTCCGGTCGTCAAATTCTATTCAAAGATGTCAAGCTTCTGTCCCGTGAATCGTATTATTTCCCTAGGAAAATCCGTGAATCTATTGAAATTTACAAACATCCCCGCAATCTCAATAGAGACGATGGCTATACGTTACATCCGACGTGGCAAACTCTACTGAACTTTACTAAGAATCACCACGCCCATACGACGCATGCCATTGGCTCATTGTCCCCAGCCAATAGCAGGCCACCATCTGACCCGCTCCCCCCTATATAAGTTGTACCGGTCTCTGTCATAGCATTCTTCAAGCTACTGCGAAACGATGAACATCTACGTACAGCCCTGAAGATGTCCCTTGAAACAGTGGATGAAACGTTGGCAATTACGCCTAACTCGACGCGGTTCCAACCCGGAAACCGAGATCTACAACTATCTAAAAGTAAAAATATTTTTAATTTAACTTGACTTTATGATAACAATATTTTTCGGATGTTCATAATTGTGATTAAACGAATAGATATTATTAAATAAAACAATATAATTTGAAACATACTTGAGTGGGTAAAACCTCACCAATTTTGTATAATACAAAAGTATTTTTAATAATATAAAATATTATTAAAAATGGGGTGTGAAGAACACAATAGAAGTTCATATATGTATTTGTGAATGTATCTTCTCCAAAGACGTAGATACGTATTTCACATTTCTACATGATCGTCGGTACGCCCCTGTTGGAGAAGAGACACATTCAACAAAACATAACTACCTTGCTATCTCACAGCAATTATTAAGACAGAGTGTGAAGGAATATTCAGCGCTGTCTATATAATAATCGCAGAACTAGCAACGTGTTTTTATAGTCGGTAACCACCGTATCTATAAAAACTGTATTATCATGTCTTCACTACTTGTCGGCATGAAATTAGGGTGGCTTAACATACCTAGACGAATATATTTGCATTTTTGTTTCTTTGTCTGTTTCATTTAAACACCATTTTGTAATACATGTAATTCTTTATTTATCTACTGTGAATTTACATTACCATTTATTGTACTATAAGCACAGACCAAGCTTACTGTTGTATGGCTGCATTCATTCTTCTTCCTTGCACCCATGCTGTATTACCAACTTATGTCTAAAACCTACTGCTACCAACTTATAATTAAATCTTATTCTAACATCTCCCTCCTTAACATATTACAAAACCTTTAACTATTTCTAACTTACAAATCTAACCTGTTTGGCGGACGCCTTGATCTAACAGATTTTCTTATATTTGGTAATGGATTTGATGTGTTAGAATTTAAATCTTGATTACTATATTCATGATTGTTTAAATCCGTATTATTGGCAAACCTAGAATGCTGAGCACATTTTATAAACATTTCATTTCTGCGATAGTATCTATTATCTCTAGTTTTAATTAAATAAGAATTATGACCTAGTAGTTTAACAATTTCAGCTTTTTGTCATTGCTTATTCTGTACATTTTGTACCCACACGCTTTCATTAACATTAAAGTTCTGTAGTTTTCTGTTAGCTTTTTGATCATAATATATTTTTTGTTTAATTTGATTTTCTGTCATTTTCATGTATATTTGCTTTCTGTTGAATGACTTATGTTTTAAATCATTTATACTTGTAGGCATTTTTTATCGTTAGAACCTATTCAATAAGAGCTGTGCTGGTGAGTATTCTATTTTTGCAACAGGGGCATTACGATAATTTAGTAAATATAATTCTATATCCTTATTCTCCTCTGACGCTTTTTTCAGCATAGTTTTTGCTATGTGAACACCTTTTTCCGCTAGACCATTGCTTTGATGGTAATGTGGGCTGGTTGTTTTAATTTCAAAATTCCACAATTCTGCAAATTTTTTCATTTCTAAACTATTAAAAGGCATATTATCAGCTACCAGAATCTTTGGAATACCATTATGACTATGACTAAATACATCTTTAAGTTTTTCTATAATTGCAGAGCTAGAAAGTTTAATTATGTCTAACCACCTAGAATAATAATCGTAGACGACAAGGTAACTCTTTCTTTGAAATTCTGCAATATCTGTACTTACTTTATAATAAGGAATATAGGGTATTTCATGATTAGTTAATAGGTATTTATTTTTAAATCTACTGTACTTCATACAGATCTGGCACTTAGATACATATGATTCAATATCTGAAAGCATTCCTGGTCAGTAAAAATTTATTTTAGCTATTTTTTTAGTTTTTTCTGATCCTAAATGTGTTTCATGTAATATGTCTATTACTGGCATTCTTAATATTTTTGGTACTACTAATTTTTCATCATAATATATTAAATCATTTTCGACAGTTACGTCATTTCTTATTTTATAAAAATGATTTAGTTCATTTTGAAATTTGGACTTAGTTGGCCATCCATTTTGATAATATTCCCTTACATAACTTAATGTTTCGGGTTGGTTGTCAACGGGATAACCGAATACATCGGCTCCGTTACAAAGTGACTTAAATAGCGTAGTAGAATCAATATTAAAAAGCGAAAATTAGTACATCAAATGCAGAGAAGAACTGTGCATCTTTGCACTGAGTTAAAACGATATAGGAAAATAGAGTAAGCAAGCAAACTTTAAAAATTAATAGATAGTATATAACATAGGTTAGAACCAGTTGAGAATTTACTATATAAACAAAGTCCTGCATCAAGACAAGATAGACAACCAAATGTACATTGGGAAGTTACCATTAAACATGTAGTGTAGCAACCAAGTATACAACAGAGTAAACAAATAAAGAAGTCATTTATTAGTGGGTACAGTTGGTTGGTAGAGGTAGTCCGTCTGAAGGGGCGACCTGCGAATTGTCTCTGGCGCTACCGGAGGTATAACATAATTTACTAATAACCAGTGAAGGACCAAACAGAAGAACACTGAGAGAAATATATAAGCTTGGTACTGATAAAGCTCAGTTAGCGGTGTCCCGAACTAAGTGATTAGTACCAAATAAGTTATAATAAAGAAGAGTTGAGAAGTACATAACCTACGGGGAATTGTCTCGAGATACAATTGGGAATGAGTAAAATGGAAAGCGAAGATTGTTTCACTGATGATAGTAGGAAAAGTAAAGATGTGAATAGGGAGGAAGATGCTGAAAGAAGAAAAAAGGAGTCTAGATCCCCTGGTAATAAATCCAAAAAAGAAAGAGATGGAAAATTGGAGCAAATATTACAATTGATGAAGGAAATGAGCAAAGATCAAAAGGATATGAAACTGGAACAAAAAGAAGTCATAAAAGGAACCCAAGAAATCAAGATACAACAAAGAGAATTCAATGGTGAACTGCTAAAACTAAAAATAGAAAATGAAACCTTGAAAAACGAAAACCAGGAAATACGGAAAGAGAATGTTAAAATACGACAAGAAGTACAGAAAGTGGAAAAAACATTGGAAATAATAGAAAAAGAAAGAATGAAATGTAAAGTAGTAATGTATGGCCTAAGGATGGACACAAATGACCCAGCAGTTTTAAAAGAAAGAATTAAAGGATTCCTAAGCGAGCAACTGAGATTAAGCATTACACCAAGATCAGTAATAAAAACAGGGGCGAGGACATGCGTCATAGAATTGAATAACGAGGAAGAAAGGAGAGAAGTTATATTAAACAAGTATAGACTGAAAAATATGAAAGAAGAGCGAATCTTTATAAATGAGGATATGACACCGAAGGAAAGAGAAAAACAAAAACATCTGAGAACATTTGTTAAGACGGAAAAAGGAAAAGGAAAAGAAGTAAAAATTGAATATAGTAAAGCAGTTGTAAATGGAGTGGAATGGCGATGGAATAAAGGAACGGAGAGAATGGAAAAGCAAATACCAAAAAACTAATACAGAATAAACAGGACGGATACATGGAAAGAAACATTGGCAATGGAGAGGAAATGGAATTGGAATGGAATGAAAGAACAAATAATCAGGGAAATAGAAAATATGTGGAGGTAGTAAATGAAGAAGTAAACATTAAAACTAAGGAAGGTAAAGTCAAAAAACTAAATTAAAAACAAGGGAAAATGTAACAAATAGAAGCGGACAAGGCTATGAATAGGATACCGAGATTAAGCGAAAAGGCGAATAGGGCGAAACGCACACTGAAGAAGTGTGAGTTTAACAATCAATTGGCAAGAAAGCTAAAACAAAAAAGTAATAAAATATGGAACATGGCAACGTGGAATATTAGAGGAATACAAGGAAAAGAAACTGAGTTAATACAAGAATTCGAGAAAGCAAAGATTGATATATTAGCCATATGTGAAACTAAGAAAAAAGGAAAAGCAGAATTTGAAACAGAAGAAGGACACCTCATTATATATAGCGGAGTTGAACATAATGAAAGGGGAAAACTGGGAGTGGGATGCATAATAAAAAGAGAAAATGTTGGATACGTGCATAAGTGGGAATGTATTTCTGAGAGAATAATGACGCTGGAACTGCAACTAGAAGAACAAGAAAGGACAAGTATAATAATAACATATGGACCCAATGAAGATGAAAGAATAACAAACAAAGATATATATTGGGAGGATCTTAATGGAATATTAGAGCACATGAAAGGAAGAAGAATAATTTTGGGAGACTTAAATGGCAGGGTAGGAAAAGGTGGAAACGAATTTGAAAATGTAATTGGACAGTACGGAGAAGACATGAGGAATGATAACGGACAGAGAATTATTGATTTATGTATGGAAAACAATATGCTAGTTATGAACACATTCTTCCAGCACAAAAAAAAAACGTATGTATACCAGGGAAGTAGAGAGCCGAAATGAAAGATCCATAATAGACTACATCATAATAGATAGAAATTACAGAGCAGAAATCATAGATGTAAGGGTTAGAAGAGGTTATTAAATATTCAGTGATCACTACCTGGTGCTGGGAAAAATTAAAGTGAAAACAAGAACAGTTAAAAAGGAGACAACAAGAAATAAAGAGACTATAAGATACTACAAGTTGGCAGAAAAAGAAATGGCAGAAAAATATAAGAAATATATAGAAACAAAAATCAATTTAGATGATATGGAGTGGAGGATAATTAATATAGACGAAGAGTGGCAGAGATTCAAAAACTTGTTAACGAGCGCAGCCAGAAGTGTATATGGAACAAATTTAGTCAACAGAAATAAAAGGCAAACGAAATGGTGGAGTGTTGAGATAAAAGAGCAAGTAAAAATAAAGAAGATTCAATGGCAGAAATACCTTAAGAATAAATCCGAAGAAAATTATGCAATATACAAAGAGCAAAGGATAAAAATAAAAGAAATGATAAAGCAGGCAAAGCAGATAGCGTGGGAAGATTTTGGAAAGAAAATGGAGATGGATAGTAAAGGAAATCAAAAGCTATTTTATAAAGTAATAAAAAACTTAAGAACAGATAAGAAGTACAGAATGAAGCAAGTAAAGGACAAAAGTAATAAAATACTGGCAGAAGAAGAAGATGTTATGAGGAGGTGGCGAGAACACTTCCAGGAATTATTAAATCCAGAAAATGAGAGCAAAATGTCAGAACTGAACCCACAGAAGACGAAGAATGCAAAGAATACGAGGAGTCGGAAATAGGAAAGAAGAAAGTAGATGAAATGTTAAAGAACCTAAAAAGAGGAAAAGCAGCCGGATATGACCAAATCACGAATGAAATGGTTATAGGGCTTGGAGAAAAAGGGATCGAGATATTAACTAGAATAATTAATATGGCATGGAATACTGGTGAAGTACCGGAGGATTGGAAGGTGGGGGTTATTGTGCCAATATTTAAGAAAGGAGACTCTATGAATTGTGCCAATTATAGAGGTATAACTCTAGTCAGTGTCGTAGCAAAATTATATGAAAGAATTTTAGATGAAAAGTTAAGGGACAAAATCGAACAACAACTAGAAGTACCATTTGTATGAAAAAAACCACATCCGTCCAGAAACGTGCATATATCGATATTTCACTGTCGTTAGAGATCATCAGTACACGATATTCTGATCTAGACATGATTTTATTATTATACTTTCGTGTATATGTACGAATTATATTGAATTTAATTGGAGTGAGAAATAGCAATTATTCAAATCTCCTCTCACATGCAATTGTCGCTAAACTTGTTGCGTTTAATTCTACAATTTGACAAGGTATCTCCTGCCGAAGAACGTAGACGCAAACACGTCGCGACGTCAGCTATCCAACTGTACGGATAATTAACATTTGTATGAAAAAAACCACATCCGTCCAGAAACGTGCATATATCGATATTTCACTGTCGTTACAGATCATCAGTACACGATATTCTGACCTAGACATGATTTTATTATTATACTTTCGTGTATATGTACGAATTATATTGAATTTAATTGGAGTGAGAAATAGCAATTATTCAAATCTCCTCTCACATGCAATTGTCGCTAAACTTGTTGCGTTTAATTCTACAATTTGACAAGGTATCTCCTGCCGAAGAACGTACAGTTGGATAGCTGACGTCGCGACGTGTTTGCGTCTACGTTCTTCGGCAGGAGATACCTTGTCAAATTGTAGAATTAAACGCAACAAGTTTAGCGACAATTGCATATGAGAGGAGATTTGAATAATTGCTATTTCTCACTCCAATTAAATTCAACTAGAAGTACCTCAGAGTGGATTTCGCAAAGGCAGAAGCACACAAGACCATATATTTGCAATTAAGCAATTAATGGAGAAGATCAACAGAAGGAGAGAAGTTTGCTTGGCGTTTCTGGACTTGGATAAAGCATTTGATAGAATACCGAGAAAAATGGTATGGGAAAGTCTTAGAAAAAGAGGAGTGAGCAAAAAATTGCAAGTAGGAATTGAAAGCCTGTATAGAGGAAATAGAAATTATGTTAGAACAGATAATATGGAGTCAGAGGAATTTAGGGTAGAAGAAGGGTTAAAACAAGGAGGTGTACTCAGTCCCACACTATTTATAGTAATAATGGATGACATACTAAAAGAAATAAGCACTAAAACCAAGACAGTGAATATTGGATATAGAAATTTAAGACCTGTAAAGCTGGGAGAATGCGCCTTTGCAGATGACATTATGATCTGTGCAGAAGGAGAAAAGCAGTTACAAGATAATTTGAAAATGTGGGAAGAAGAATTAAATAAGAGAAAAATGAAAATTAACACACAAAAGTCCAAAATAATGAGCATAGGAAAGCAACAAAGAATGAGTGTAAGGATAGGAACAAAGAAATTGGAGCAAGTGGAACGTTACAAATATTTAGGAATAATGATACAAAGTGATGGAAAAATGGATGAGGAAATAACAGACAGGATAAATAATGCATCAAAAGTGTATCACACCCTGTGTAAAGCCTTCATAGGAAAGAAATAAATTAGTCGGAAAACAAAAATTATAGTGTACCAAACTATATATAGACCAATACTCACCTATGGCAGCGAAAGTTGGGTACTAAACAAAAGGATGACAAGCAAAGTCCAATCATGGAAATGAAGTATCTAAGACGAATTAAGGGAGTAACAAGAAAGGATAAAATAAGAAATGAGTTAATAAGGCAGGAATTAAATGTAAAATCAATCATTGAAACAATTGAACAAAATCAACTGAGATGGTTCGGACACCTAGTAAGAATGAACGAGAAAAGACCAACAAAAAACATTTGGCAAGCTAGAACAAACGGGAAAAGAGACAGAGGCAGGCCAAGGAAAACGTGGAATATGGCGATAGCAGAAACACTGAAGGGGAGAAACAAAGAATTTGGAGAAGCTATGAAGCCAGTGACCGGGAGAAATGGAAGAAATTCATACATTAGAGAAAGTAAACCTTTACACCTTATGGTAGAAAAGGTCTTGATCATATATATATATATATATATATATATATATATATATATATATATATATAACTTAATGTTTCATCATTTAATATTTCATTTTGAAATTCCTTAATTTTACGTTCACTCATGTTTAAAAATCCTACACTTAGGGTATGCACAATGTCTTGCATTGATTGGTCATCTTGTTCATCATTGCGCTTTATAAAATTTCTCGACAAAAGATCGTCAATATACATTTTAGAACCGGGCATATATCTTAAATCTACATCATATGTTAGAAGTTTTAATCTCAGACGTTTTAACTCATTATTTTTAATTTGAGTAATATCCTTTTTAAGTATTGATACTAATGGTTTATGATCATTAAATATTGTGACTTTGTGTCTATAAATATAATTATGAAACTTCGTACATGCAAAACAAACAGATAATAACTCCTTCTCAATTTGAGCATAATTGATTTCTGCTGGTGTCATAGATCTAGATGCATATGTTACTAGTTTCTTGTCTTGTGTGATGCAGCAACCAATAGCATCTTTAGAAGCATCACATTGAATTGTGATTTCCTTTTTTGGATTAAAAGGTACTAAGATTGTGAACTCACTGATCATATTTTTAATTTTGTCTAATAATTGACTATGCATATGTGTCCATTGCCAGTCTACATCATTTTTTAACAGTTTCCTAAATGGTGATATTAGTTCTGATAAATTTGGTATAAATGCTCTTAAATAATTTATAATGCCTAATATTCTTTGTAATTCCTTCTTATTTGAAGGATTTGTTAATTCTTGAATGGCAGTTACTCTACCATTATCAGGTTTCATTCCTAATTCGTTGAAAACAAGACAAAAGTATTTTACTTCTTTTACAAAGTATTGTAGTTTATTAGCATTAAATTTAATATTATACCTTCTTGCTCTAATTAATACTTCATTTACAATTTTATTTAATTCTGCTTCTGAGTCAGCAGCACACAAAATATCATCAAAGTAAATGGTTACATCATCTTTATCGCCAAAATGCTTATGCGTTAGTTTTTGAAAAATTTCAGGAATTGATGATAACCCAAAAGGAGCCCTTAAAAATTTGTAACATCCGAAAGGGGTGCTAAATGCGCATAGTTTACTTGACTCATCATCTAATTTTATTTGATGAAACCCATCTTTTAAATCAAAAGCACAAAATACTTTTTTATTTGCTAATTTAGGACTTATTTCCTCAAATGATGGAATTGCATAAAATTCGCGAACAAAATATTTATTTAACTCTGCCGGATCAATACAAACTCGCAAACTTTTGTTTGGCTTTTCAACAATTACCATATTATTTACCCATGTATCAGAATCTATAGTTTCTAAAGGTGCAATTATATTTTTGTTAACAAGTACATTTAAAGTTTCTTGTAATTTATCTTTTATTTTTAGAGGTACCCTTCTTGGAGGTACTTGAATGGGTGTAGCACCTTTTCTAATCTTAATTTTACATTTAATAGGAAATTCACCTAATCCATTGAACACATCATTATTATTTTGCAAAAACTGTTCTTTATCTCTACTACTTACATTAACAGAATCATTTTCAATACGTTTTAAGATATCTAAATTAATGCAACTTGACAACCCCAAAATAGGTATGTCACTTTCTACTATATATAATTTCGATTTAATTTGCTTATTTTTATTATATAAAGTTACATTTATAACTCCTATAGGTATGACCTTTAAACCACCAAATGCATTAAGACATACTTTTGTTTGACTCATTAAATGTGTCCAACCAAATTTTCTAACAATTTCAATAGGTAATGTATTAACTTCTGCTCCGGTATCTAATTTAAAGTTAATCTCTTTATTATTTACTCGTATCGTTGTAAACCAAGTTATTGGTTCTAGATTTTTAATTATGGA
This sequence comes from Melolontha melolontha, assembly GCA_935421215.2. NCBI lineage: Eukaryota > Metazoa > Arthropoda > Insecta > Coleoptera > Scarabaeidae > Melolontha > Melolontha melolontha. The sequence continues at coordinate 77,636,231 of OW285242.1, read as the reverse complement.
TGTCAAATTTAATGAATCCATCCTTACATCTACATCGTCAGAATAACTTTTACTTATATTACATGTTTTTACAAATTTATTGCAAAATTTATTCTCATTTTTATTTTTATGCTTAAATATATACATATGAGTAAAATGATTTGTTTTTTTACAAACCTTACAAGTTTTACCTTGTGCTGGGCAGTGTTTATTGAATGAGTGTTTATAACCACATTTGCCACATTGTCTATATTTCTGCACTTCTGTTATTGGTCTCCTTGACATATTCGGTGCCTTATTGTTCTTAGCTGTTTACATGTGGAGAGTATTAACTTCAGTTCCACTTACTAATTTGACGTTTCTTTCTGCAGCTTCAATAGACTTGCAGTGATTAATAACTTTCTCTAATGTTAAATCTTCTCGTAATAGATATTCTTGAGTGCCTCGGGCATTAATTCCCAATATTATTTGAACTTTTAATAATTTTTCCTCTTGTGTTTGGAAATCACAGGATTTTATTAACTTCTTTAGATCAGCATAATAATTTTCAAATTGTTCACCTACTTCCTGTTTCCTACTAAAGAATTTGTATATCTCCATCGTTTCATTTTTCTTAGGTGTACAGTGTTCCTCCAATACTTTTAGTATTTTGTCTACTGTTTGAGTTTCAGTACACAATTTTGTAATTGATTTATATAATTTCAGTGCTTCTTGACCCATTAGGTTTTTTAATCTAGCCACTTGAACTTCTACAGATTTTTTACTTGTTTCAGTCGCTATAAAATAGTCTTCAATATCTGACTTGAAACAATTAAAATTGTCGGAAATATTTCCACTTAAGCTTAACACTGAAGGTTTGTTGAACTCCATTTTGTTTTTTGTATTGTGAAACCACGTGAAGAGTTTGTTTAATTACTATCTTTCTTTTCTCTTTATTTTTCGCATTACTGACTGCGCCATGTTTCTCCAATACATAAAACGTTATTATCAAATGCGCCATGGCACCCAAGTTACATTGCGATCCTTCTAACCTGAAGAAGTACAATACATTCCAAGCAGTTTCAATTCACTGTTACTTTTACGGTGTTATAACACTGCTCTGCATTGTTCGTGAGATCTTTTTCGTATACAGCTCCGACTAATTATAATGTCCTTGCGGAGTGCCTCAAATCTTGTCTTGTATAAATGTTCCAATTATTGCTAGAACAAAAAGCCTCACATAATACACAGAGGGTGATTGCATATTTTTGTAAGAATTATAATATATATATATATATATATATATATATATAATATATATATATATATATAATATATATATATATATATATAATATATATATATATATATAATATATATATATATATATATATATATATATAAGGTAAACTAATAAGTCGGCGATTAAAGGTCTGGTTTATTACTTCAAAGTATATATATTTAAAATAACTCTACATGTTTCGGCAATGATGCCTTTGTCAAGAGAATACAAAATATAAATGATAGAATATAAATGCAAATAATTAAGTTGCTATGGTTTAAATTATTCAAAGATACATTCCAATAATAATAATAGATCATGCATTAGTATTCCAAAAAATAGATAGCAAGGTGTGAACATATGTGTTGTTCGCTGCCAGAAGCTTGTGTCTCTTTCTGGGTATGAACCTGTGTGTTGATTGCTGCTGGCAGCTTGCGTCTCTCTCTGGGTGTGTGATTTTGTATTTGTGTGACCGCGTAAGTGTAGGGTTTTGTATGTTAGTGCGCTCGTGCGTGTGTTTAGTGACCGGTCGCGTAAATTTAGAGAGATCGGATAACCAGCCGTTGCGTAGGGCCGCCAACCCTTTCCCGGCAACTTCTTTACATTCCCGAGCAGTACTTCGACGGCCCGACCCCCGCCCCAACGAGGCAAGGCGGGGCTCGGGCCGTCGAAGTACTGCTCGGAAAAGTGAAGAAGTTGCCGGGAAAAGGTTGGCGGCCCTACGCAACGGCTAGTTATCCGATCTCTCTAAATTTACGCGACCGGTCACTAAACACACACACGACCGCACTAACATACAAAACCCTACACTTACACGGTCACACAAATACAAAATCACACATCCAGAGAGAGACGCAAGCTGCCAGCAGCAATCAACACACAGGTTCATACCCAGAAAGAGATACAAGCTTCTGGCAGCGAACAACACATATGTTCACACCTTGCTATCTATTTTTTGGAATACTAAGGCATGATCTATTATTATTATTGGAATGTATCTTTGAATAATTTAAACCATAGCAACTTAATTATTTGACATTTATATTCTCTCATTTATATTTTGTATTCTCTTGACAAAGGCATCATTGCCGAAACATGTAGAGTTATTTTAAATATATATACTTTGAAGTAATAAACCAGATCTTTAATCGCCGACTTATTAAGTTTACCTTATCATACCAAGGTCACGAAGATATTATATTTATATATATATATAATGTTGTGAGTCAACCTACCCTCTTAATTAATTTTTTTTTTTACTAATAAGTTTTCAGTTTCAACAATGTTATATCTTGAATGTTAAGATTTGTAAAGTATTTCTTTATAGTAAGAATTTTGTAATTTTGATATTATTTCCCATATTTTATTATCTGTTTGTCTTATGTGAATTTCATTTACAAGATTTGTAATTGAGATTACGTGAGTGGATTTACTATAATATTATCTTTTAAATTATTTTAGTAACCTTTGCACAAATTTTCGTAGAATATCTGATTTTTACTTTTACAAAATTGCTGTTAGGAGTCTTGACGACGAAAAAACATAATGATTGATTATTATTTTTTGACTGATTGAAAGAGATCTTTATCTGCATTTTATAATTTGAGTCTTTTAATTAATATTCCATTTATATTCCTATACAAAATGCTTATGGACGTATATTGTACATAAGGAAGTGTTTGAATAAGTATTCTGGATGTATTAATCATATAAGGAGAATATAATCATACATTAGAATACGGAAGATTTTATTTATATCAAAGGAACACTTTTAAAGAAGAAATCAGATTTCTTTTGAATCATCTTGGAATAAGAACAACTCATCTGGATCCCATATTGAACATAACCTGGTGGTTTATCCTGCTAATTTGGATTATAAGCAACGCAGCGACTAGGATATTATCCTGAAATTTGAATCGAGCAACGGACATACATTCTTGACGTATTAGATAGAAATTTTCCTGTGAACTTCATACAAAGAACATATTGAAAATTGTGATCTTCAAAATTTTAACATATTCTTCAGGTATTTAAGTGTAATTGTTATATAAAATTTTGTTAAAGATATAACATTGCTTGATATCACTTTTCTACACACGTTATAAACTCACGTCATCTCAAACGTCATTTTCCATTATATTTATATGACAGATTTGATAGTAATATTTGTATCTTGTGATTATTGATATAATTTCATTTAAATATATATATATATATACATAAATTTGACGCTTTCGTATTATTTCATGTATTAGTAGATGTCTATTTGTGTATGGAGAACTTACTTTTAGACCCTTGAGATTAAGCAGAATCCTTGCAATTATTATTTTATATATCTGAAGTTTTCGAGCTAGCATTTTGTTATTTCATTTTATTTTTCATTTATTTTTATTTCTCAGCATTCCGCGTTATTACAATATATATATATATATATATATATATATATATATATATATATATATTATAGATTCGGTTACCTTTTCTCCCTTCCCCTTCCTTCTTCCTCCCTCTTCTTGTCTCTTCTCCATTTATTTTTTATATTTCTTATTAAGCATCTGCCTTTTTAATATTTTGTTATACGAGGCATATCTTTCACGTTTTGCGTAGTAGGCCATAGAGGGTACCACTAATCAAATGTCAATACAAAAATTAAACTCTATTTTTAGTTAGCCTAAATCCAAAGTTTCAGCGCGATACATATAGTGTTGTAGTTACTACGAACTGTCAAATTGACGAGTTAATCGAAAAATGGAATTGAACCGTGAAAATTTTCGCGCAAATTTGTTTTATAATTTTCGAAGATAATTATCTCAACAAGAATGCTTCGCCGACTTGGTTTCTGTTTTCGGTCATGAAGTACCACATCAGCCAACAATTTCTCGTTGGTTTGGGGAATTCAAATGTGGATGGATTAGTTTTAGCGACGGCCCAAGAAAGGTGCACCAAAAACGGCAGTCACTCAGGAAAACGTCGATGCTGTGCGCAAGCGCAGCTCATCAACGACAATCGACATGTAAAATATATCCAAATTCAGGCACCATTAAGAATTCCATAGACCTCAATTCAAAAAATTTTGCATGAAGAATTGTGTGTAAAAAAATTAGTTTCTCGTTAGATATCGCATTAAATTCGTGTCAAAAAACTCTATACCGCTTGAACGCAGGAAACATGGTAGGTGGTGATGAATCTTGGATTTGTTCATACGAGCCAGAAAATAAACGCCAGTCGTCTGTTTAGGTGGTCCAAGGTGAAGAAAAGCCAACAAAAGTCATCCATTTCATCAAATCTCAAAAGCAGGTCATATAGCAACATTTCTCTACAAGATCAAAGAACTGTTATTGCTGATTGATATACAACCATTTATTTGCCGCAAATCATCGGTGAGCTCCAAAAAAACAATCCAGAACAACGAATCATCCTCCACCAAGACAATGCAAGTTCGCACACAGCTCGCAAGACAATTGAATTTCTAACGCAATGAAACGTCGAATTGTTAAACCATCCTCCGTACAGTTAGACAGTCCCAACGATTTCTTTTCCTTTCCGAAAATCAAGGACGCACTGCATTGTCAAGGTTCCAATCGTCAGAAGGAATAGTCGATGCCTTCAAAAACACAATTTGACTGTACTGTTTTAATCCAACTCTATATGGAAAATATAAAAGGCAACCCTCGTATGAAGCATACATATTAGTTTAAAATAAAGTATTATTTATTAGCTGGCTGTTTTGTATCAAATGTATGTAACTAGTGGTTGAGTAGAACAGCTTAGCTGGACTCCACCAAATAAAGACCTTTATTATTACTCTTATCATAATTTGATAGCTTAAGAAAATTTGGTATTTCATCCATACATTGTAATTGAACATTAACTATATCTATGCTTCCCTCGGTTCCCGACTTATTTGTATTTACTGAGTGACTGGAATTTTTTACATTTAATTAGACAATGTTCATATTTTGCGTCCAAAATGTTCATATAACTGCCCTTAACATAACAAGTGTTCATTTGAAAAGTCAATCTAGGTTACTTTGAAATTTTGATAGAATAAGACGCAAATATATTAATATGTGTTTGTTGTTCCGTAAACGTAAATCCAAATGCCGTTTGATAATGTCAATCACAAATATCAGTTAGTGCATAAAATAATCGTGCGTCGATTCTGGTTTAAATAAATTGCTTCTCAGTTTTAAACTGGCTTTCACTTTAGAACATAAATTTTTTTTTTCTATTTTGCGTTCGAAATGATCTCATTATGACACCCAAAACAGTATCGAAATGAGCTTCATTTCGATACGCTTTTTTTCATTTTTCAATGTTGGCGTTGTTCGAACACAGAAATAAATATCATTGCTGTCATTTGATTTTAATAATTTAGGTACATTTGACAGATATGATATAACGGGTGTTCAGAAACATTCGAAGTCAAGTGGGCTCTGAACAAAAAATCGTATATCTTTACTTAAGTATAGCAAACGCCAATTAAGTTGGCGCGAGGAGGGGGTACGCAGAAAACGTTTTTAAAAACGTCTACCCCCACAACTCAAGTAATTGTCAGAATACATTTGTCATTGACGTTTGACGGAACATAATGTATTTGCTAGGGGATTATAAAGTGATATACGCTCAGAGGTTAGAATTATCTGACATTTGATGTAAAACCAAATACAAATCTCCCCACTACTTCTAATCCTGCGCGAACTTACCCCTCCTCGCGCCAACTTAATTGGCGTTTGCTATACATAAATACAGCAGACCGATTTTGATGTGGCCGGTGGGAGAATTTGTACGTGCGTCAAGTAAGGGTCAGTGTTAGATAGAGACAGTATTCGGAAAAATGAAATGCAAACACTTTGTGCGAGACGTGCATTGGGACGTAATAAGGGATGCCAGAGGTTCCCCTACCTATGAATTTTGTGCGTATCTCGAGGGCGGTACTTCTAACCGGCCACATCAAAATCGGTCTGCTGTATCTGATTTGTAATAATTATTAAATGTCAACTGTTGTCTGTCAAAAATTGTCAGAATCTAATATCGAAGATACTAATTTATATTTTTTAATTTTAAAAATGGTATTTACTAACGTACACGAAGCATTCATGGTTGAAACATATTTTCGAAATGGTCAAAAGATCGATGGCCAGTGGAAGTATTCAATTCAAGCTTGTTTGGAAGAATTTCGAGATGAATTTCCCAACCTTGCTTTTGATTATGATACTCTTCAGTGTACACTAATCAGAATTGTTCCAGTTTTTCGACAAACTGGTAGTGTGGGACGCCAAGAGGGTGGTGAGCGACCAAAAGTCCGGACAGAAGAAGTGATTGGGAATGTTAGCGAAATAATGACTGATGCCCCTAAAACTTCAGTAAGAACTCTTGCTCAACATACCGGGTTGTCAGTTGGTTCTTGCCATAAAGTTTTAAAAGAAGATTTACAGTTATTCCCATATCGTATAACTTGTTTGCAAGAAATCCTCGATATTGATTATCCGCGACGAGTAGTATTTTGCGAATGGTTTACAAATAATTTTAATGATGATGTCCTAGACCAAACTTTCTTTTCAGACGAAGCATTGTTTCATGTTAGCGGATATGTTAACTCGCAAAACATGAGAATGTGGAGTGATACAAAGTCCAATAATTTTTATGTTGAAGCTCCTTTACATCCTCAGAAAGTTGGTGTTTGGTGCGCTATAAGTAGAAGAAGGATTATTGGTCCTATTTTTTTTTAATGGTACCTTGACTGCAGAAACATATCGACAGGAAATGCTATTGCCTCTCTTTAATCAACTTCGCGATGATGAACTAGCTTTGGGATACTTTCAACAAGATGGTGCTAAAGCTCACACAGCGGGGGAAACAATGAATATGTTACAAGAAGTGTTTGGAAATCGTTTAATTAGTGTGATTACTATTTATGGCCTTTTTTAAAAATTTCAATTTATCAAGTACCAGTGCAAGATTATATAGATCTCCAAGACAGAATTATAAATAAAATTAGTGAAATTAGAAATAGTCCCATACTGCAAAATGTATTTAGTAGCATTCGTAGGAGGTGCATAAAATGCTTGGAAGAAGGTGGTGGACATTTTCAACATCTTTTATAATTATGGTCATTATTGTTGGTAATTTATACAACTATAATTTATTATATTTATTATAAGGTTGTAATCTAAGGACTCTACAAACAATTTATTTGTTTCAAATTTATTTTAAGCCATTTCTTACAATAATTTGTTGAATGTTAATATATTAAACTAGTACGATAACTAGATACTATTGTCACTATAAGATGAATAAAACCTTTACTTGTAAAGTTATTTCCTCTTAATTCTGCATTGTCTTTTTACATGTTACTACAGATTAGATGAGCTTTATTACACAAGAATGAACAGCATATTAATTGGATTATGTAATTTTTCCAGTTATCGCATAAAGAGGTGCTATTGTTCAGCAAGAATTCTCTAAAATATCAAAATACTTAATTTGAAATTTGCAAATTAATTACTGTTACCTTCTAAAATCATTATTTGACTAGTTTATATTAATTAATATGGCATATTAAAGTAATATATTTCGACATAAACTGACATTCGCGTGTATGATAACCTATAAAATTGTATCAAGTAAATGTATCAATCTATATCAGACATGACTTCATATTTCCAAGGACTACTTTGACTTCGAATGTTTCTGAACACCCGTTATGTTCGTACTCTACACAAACAACGTATATTGTATACAATTGACAACAAGATATATTAGTTTCTATGTCACTCATGTTTATATTTTTAACTTGATTAATTATTCGAAAATAAAACACTTGGTTTAGTTTCACGACTTCTTTAATTAGATATACTAACAATTGTTTCGGCTATTAGGCCATTATCAAAGAGCTATCTAAAACTAAACTTACTCTACTTAAGGTTAACTTTTATACCTGTGTTCATTATGGGTGGGAGAATGTGGGTAATTGATATTTAAAATTGCATCGATATAGAGGGTATTTATGAATCCTAATTGCGTGTTTGTGATAACTCGATTTTGTTTTTGGGCTTTTTTAATTTCAAAAACCTCTAATATATTTAACTTTTAAGTTTTTACTACATTATGAATGAGGTTACAGCTATTTATATCGGGTAAGTGGTTCTGGTCTATACAATGTTCTGCGAACCCTGTGTGTTTAACACTATATTTTATATCTCTAATATGTTCTGTTAACCGTTTATTATCCGTTAAAATTAACCGTTAAAATCGAGTTATCACAAACACGCAATTAGAATTCATAAATACCCTCTATATCGATGCAATTTTAAATATCAATTACCCACATTCTCCCACCCATAATGAACACAGGTATAAAAGTTAACCTTAAGTAGAGTAAGTTTAGTTTTAGATAGCTCTTTGATAATGGCCTAATAGCCGAAACAATTGTTAGTATATCTAATTAAAGAAGTCGTGAAACTAAACCAAGTGTTTTATTTTCGAATAATTAATCAAGTTAAAAATATAAACATGAGTGACATAGAAACTAATATATCTTGTTGTCAATTGTATACAATATACGTTGTTTATGTAGAGTACGAACATAACGGGTGTTCAGAAACATTCGAAGTCAAAGTAATCCTTGAAAATATGAAATCATGTCTGATATAGATTGATACATTTACTTGATATCTGCTTCACAATTCAGGCATTTTATGGAATATACTCCTGATTTATCTAAGTTATCTATTTTGTCTTTAGTATTATTCAACAATGTACCTAAATTTACTTTATTTATCCACACTATGTTAATGTTGAGTTTCTTTAGTAATTTGTTTATTTTCTGTGTTATGGGAGGGATATAGGTGATTACATGCCATCTAGGTTTCTTTAATTCGTTTATTTCTGGGTATAACAATTTTTGAAGTATTTTCCTTTCTTTATGTTTTATCAACTTATCGATGATATCTGGGTTGTAACCATTATTTTTTGCTATTATTTTAATTGTGTTCATTTCATTATTAAAGGCTTCCTTATTTAGTGGTATACTTGTTGCTCTATGTGTACCCTTTAATAATGAAATGAACACAATTAAAATAATAGCAAAAAATAATGGTTACAACCCAGATATCATCGATAAGTTGATAAAACATAAAGAAAGGAAAATACTTCAAAAATTGTTATACCCAGAAATAAACGAATTAAAGAAACCTAGTTGGCATGTAATTACCTATATCCCTCCCATAACACAGAAAATAAACAAATTACTAAAGAAACTCAACATTAACATAGTGTGGATAAATAAAGTAAATTTAGGTACATTGTTGAATAATACTAAAGATAAAATAGATAACTTAGATAAATCAGGAGTATATTCCATAAAATGCCAGAATTGTGAAGCTATGTATATCGGACAGAGTGGCAGATGTATTAATAAACGGTTAACAGAACATATTAGAGATATAAAATATAGTGTTAAACACACAGGGTTCGCAGAACATTGTATAGACCAGAACCACTTACCCGATATAAATAGCTGTAACCTCATTCATAATGTAGTAAAAAGTAAAAAGTTAAATATATTAGAGATTTTTGAAATTAAAAAAGCCCAAAAACAAAATCGAGTTATCACAAACACGCAATTAGAATTCATAAATACCCCCTATATCGATGCAATTTTAAATATCAATTACCCACCTTCTCCTACCCATAATGAACACAGGTATATAAGTTAACCTTAAGTAGAGTAAGTTTAGTTTTAGATAGCTCTTTGATAATGGCCTAATAGCCGAAACAATTGTTAGTATGTCTAATTAAAGAAGTCGTGAAACTAAGCCAAGTGTTTTATTTTCGAATAATTAATCAAGTTATTACAAGAATGTTTCACCAAGAAATATCTGCGAAGTCAACCAATGAAATTATATTTTTAAATAAAATATCAAGTAATGTTAACGAAAATTAATAAATAATATGTAATATAATATACTTCGCGGATAGCGGATAGATTTAAATTTGAAAATGTCAAGTATCAATGTGACCAACTGCATGCTTTATATAAAAATTAAACTCTGAACTTCCAAATTAAATAATTCTAATTTATTAATATAAAAAATGCAAAATAGAAAAAATTGTATAAAAAACTCGTTTCATAAGGCCTTTGCCGAACTCGCTCTTTAAAAAACTCGCCGCTATCGCGGCTCGTTTTCTAAACTGATTTCGTGCGGCAAAATGATGCCTTATTAAACTTGTTTTTTAATATACTATAGTCCAGGCTTATTTTCGAAATGGTAATAAAATTGATGGTTTATGGGTTTATTCAGTTCAAGATTGCATAGTAGAATTTCAAGTTGAGTTTCCACATTGTGTAATAGATTATATACACTTTAAGAATACTTTGGATAGAACTTTAAAACTTTTTTCTGAAACTTGTAGTCTCTTAAGAAAATCAGGCAGCGGAGCACTTAAGAAATAATGGAAAATGAACCACAAATATCTGTTCGACATTTGAGTCAACAAATAAACCTTTCTGTTGGTACAACTCACAAGTTATTAAAAAAATATATGCAACTTTATCCATACCGTGTCACAGCAGTACAAGAATTGTTAGAAATTGATTACCCACGTAGACTACAGTTTTGTAATTGGTTTGTAAATATGAACAATAATGGAGAACTTTCGCAAAGGGTCATATTTACTGATGAAGCATGGTTTTATAAAACGGGATACCTAAATTCACCAAATATAAGAATTTGGAGTAATAAAAATCCACATGTAACTAATGAAGAATCGCTACATCCAGAGAAAATTGGTGTTTGGGCAGCGATAAGCCAAAGGCGAATCATTGGACCAATATTTTTTCAGGGAACGTTAACTGCTCAAAGGTACCGTACGGAAATTTTACAACCATTTGTCAATCAGTTGCATGATGATAAACTTAAAAATACATATTTCCAACAAGACGGAGCACCTTGTCACTGTACTGCAGAATCTTTGGATTATTTAAGAGAATTTTTTGATGAGCGTATAATTAGTCGAAATACTGAAATTGCCTGGCCTGCACGTTCATGCGATTTAACACCTTGCGACTTCTTTTTGTGGCCTTATCTAAAAGATAACATATTTCGAACACCTATATTGAATTTGAATGATATGCTACAGAGAATCGAACAGAAATGCATGAAAATTAATAACAATCCAGTAATGTTGCAGAATATCATCAGAAATTTTGAACGGAAGATTTTAAAGTTCATTGATCTTGAAGGACAACATTTTCAACATTTGTTATAGTTTTCAATAAATACCTATTATTTGTTATTTATTTGTATGTATGAAACTGTCAAAATATACGACTTCGTAGGTTAAGCAGTAAATTTTAATTTACGACACACTTCAAAATGTTCTCAGTAAATCACATGCTACTAGATTGACTTTTCAAATGAACACTTGTTACTTAGTCCTACCATGAGTTCTGTCCCATAGCAAATACTACTTTTAATACTATTTTATTTATCGAACATATAAAAAACGAATATGTTAATTTTATTCCATTAATTTTTACACGTCTCCTCAAACTTTCCAGACACTCATCTGTCCACTACCTGTACAACCTCCAACAGTAGGTATTGAGGCGGCTGCTTTGACTGAATCTGTTATTAACGTTGTTCTCCATTTTTCCTAAAATCTTCATTTCGCAGATCACGATCTTTCTCTTAAACTTTTCTATTAGAACTAATAACTCACAATCGCATTAAAACTGATTGGTATATCTTAATTTTCGCTTTCTTTGATATTATATGGACCATAATTGGTGTACAACTTTCTTATTCTAAATTTTAGGTGTTATTAAGTTTGTAGTCGCTCTCGGCTAAAACCTTGATTTTTCTCTATCTTGCCAACTTGTCTAATGCTTGCCCTATAATAATTGTAATTTGTGATAATCAATATTTTCGTCCCATAGAAGTCTACTTTAAGCCCCATTTTGTACACATGTTCTGTAATAAGTAACAACCAATTGCCCGATTATTTTTCTTCATATATCACTCTGTTCCTGTATTCTCTGCTTAATAAATTAATTTGTAGTCTCCTCTTTCTTTCTGGGTAGTTTGTCCTTGGGTCATTCTTTTTCCTTAATACTCTTTCTCTTTCCTCGGTGATAGTAAAAATTTATGGCGAGCAAATATCACGAAATTATATTTACTTCATGAATTATGTAACAAATATAATTAACTATAATTATAATTAGAATACATATAATTTCTCTGCGACTATTTTTTAAAATATTACCAACAAACTCAATTCTAAGTACAAGAAAATATCAGAAAATAACGATACTGGTGTTATAATACAAAAATGAAACATTTATTTAGAAAACTTCAACAACTATCCTTCAAAATACTCTCCATTCTGTGCAATACACTTGTTCCATTGTTTTGTCCACTTGTCAGAAATATCTGAGAAACCAATTTTTGAGTCTATTTAGTATACCCATCACCTCTAAATGAGCTCTAAATTCGACTCAAATTTTCGATCTCTCAATTCTTTTTTGACTTCGGGAAGCAAACGAAGTCACATGGAGCAAGGTCAGGTGAGTAGGGAGGATGAACCATAATTTCCACCCCTAATTCCTCAAGTGTTCGTTGACGAATCGCTAATCTGTGGGCCGGAGCATTGTCGTGATACAGGATCCAACCGGCGCCTTAATAATGTCCGTTTCTTCTTTAATTTTGCCTCTAAGCGCTTCCTTTTCCTCGAGCTATGACCTAATACTTGGCTTTCCTAAAATCAATTGTATCTCAACACTGTTGTATCTATTTCATTTTAGAGTTATTTTTCAGGACCACTAACCATTGCTGCTCTTTGTATTAGTGTATTGATGAGCCTTTAACATTAGTGTATTGATGGCAACATGTGACGTGTAGATATTTATCCATATGGGTCTCCTTCATGTAAACTAAATGCTGTAATTTTCTTGATTTTGTGCGATTACATCCAGAGAAGAAACTGACAATATGAACAGCAAGAAACGTATATTATTTTGAGTCACATTTCTTGCGTTAGAATGACTGCAGTTGATCGAAAAGGTTTGTAATTGATTTAATTGCGATAAATTTATGCCCCAAAATACTGCAGACATAAATGGATGGTTTCCGTAGACTGAACAATCTTTTTCAGTATTAATGAATTACTAGAGCATCCCTAAAATAAAAAAATTACAGTAAAAGAAAATATGTGTAGGTATTGCAAAGTAGTTAGCGACAGAACATACGGATCGGATCTCGTAAATAAACCAAAATCATTGTAATTTGTCTGTCTTTCTTCTCAATTTTTGTCTTTTATTGTTTCAAAATTGCTAAATATTCGCTCATAACACTAACAAGAAAATACTCTTACGTAACTTGTCTTTAATGTATGAAAGAGTAAAAACAAAATTAAAATGAAACACCTATACAGACAACAATATAATTGTTTCTCGGAAGCAACATTTCAAGGACCGCATTATTAAAATTTATTATATACTCCTGTACTATTGTTAAAATGATATAGTGGTTAATTCAATACCTGTGAAGCAACAAAATGTACTCACCGTGAGATGAATTCCATACAAATAAACAGAATTATAAACTATGTATATACATATGTAGTTATGTTTATATGAATGTACCTGCATATGTAAATATATAAATACATCATATGTGCGTGTTAAAGAATCAAGTTCAATAACCTACCGTATTATTACAACAAATATTTTCAGAGATTCAATGTATAAATACTAAGATGAAATGAAAACAAATGAGACAACATCGAAAGGATTTATTTATTTGCATTAGCATAATGCCTAAGGAATTGAAATTGTTCGGTTTAAAAATTAATTTACATTTTTCAATCACGAAATTATATTTACTTCATGAATTATGTAACAAATTTAATTAACTATAAATATAATTAGAATACATATAATTTCTCTGCGACTATTTTTTAAAATATTACCAACAAACACAATTCTAAGTACAAGAAAATATCAGAAAATAACGAGACTGGTGTTTAGTACAAAAATGAAACATTTATTTAGAAAACTTCAACAACTATCCTTCAAAATACTCTCCATTCTGTGCAATACACTTGTTCTATTATTTTGTCCACTTGTCAGAAATATCTGAGAAACCACTTTTTGAGTCTATTTAGTATACCCATCACCTCTACATGAGCTCTAAATTCGACTCAAATTTTCGATCTCTCAATTCTTTTTTGACTTCGGGAAACAAATAAAGTCACATAGAACAAGATAAGGTGAATAGGGAGAGTGAACCATAATTTCCACCACCAATTCTTCAAGTGTTTGTTGACGAATCGCTGATCTGTGAGCAGGAGCATTGTCGTGATGCAGGATCCAACCGGCGTCTTGATAGTGTCCGTTTCTTCTTTAATTTTGCCTTTAGGGTTCCTCGAAGTACATTAGAATAGTATTTTCAGTTACTGTATGTTCTCTAGGTATATCATAAATAACGCCCCATTTATCAAACAAAAAATTGAGTGCATCATTTTACAGGCGCTTTTCACATTTTTCGCCTTCTGCGGTCTTGGACTGCCTTTGTGCTTTCATTGCATACTTTGAGACTTTAATTTAAGATCGTAATGATAAAACCAACTCTTGTCACATGTAACCACATTGTTTAAAAACTGTGGATTATGTTGCAGTTGCCTTTTCCACTGCCGACAAATTGTCAATCGATTGGATTTTCGTTCATCGGTCATCACTTTTGGAATCCATTTTACGTACTCTAAATCTTCATGAATAATTTTTTTAGTGGAACTATAAGACAAATTAACAATGTCAGAAATTCGATATATGCCAATCTGACGATCATTTTGGATCAATTCGTTATTCCCAAGAACGCCATATTTTCCCGATTCGACACGTCTGGATCGTAGCTGAAAAGGTGTAAAATTTGCAACTATTTTTAAGATATTTTCAATTTGAAAATATTTTGCATTACAACAACTCCTTAGTAATAAGTTATTCTGAGCCTAAATACTAAGGTCAGTCTCTAGATTTGGCACCTGTGACAGTATAAAATTTGTGACCACTTTAACATATTATCGGCAAACCCAATTTTTGTATTATTGATATTGTAAGCAGACCCGCTCTCTACTATAAAATTTTCTTTGTAACTAAGTTCTTTTGAGAAATATTAACCCCACAGTCTTCAGATTTGACACAAATGGATCATGCTTAAAAGGGTGTGTAATTTGCGACCCTTTAAAATTATTATCAGTAAACCCAATCCACATAATAAAAATTCCTTAGTAACCAGAGTCTCCAGATTTGACTCCCTTGGATCATTCTTAAAAGTATGTATAATTTTCCACTGTTTTTAAGATATTATAAGTAGGCTCGTTTCCTGCTATGAAATTTTCTTACTAACTAGTTGTTCTGAAAAAGATTAACACCATAGTCTTCAAATTTGACACCAATGGATTATGCTTAAAGGGGTGTAGAGTTTGCGACCTTTTGAAGAAATAATCGGCAAACCCAACTTCTACCAAAAAAATTCTGCTGACTAATCATTCCGAATGCAAAAGTTAACCCTATATTTTCCAAATTTGATTATTCCATTGAAGCATACTTAAAAGAGTGTAAAATATGTGACTGTTTTTAAGATATTATTAACAAACCTGATATCTAACATAGAAATTCCTTCGTAATGATTTATTCGACGTCTGAACATTAACACCCAAACTCCAGATTTTACTGTGTTAGATCACCCTTAGTGCGTTACAATTTATGATTGTTTTTAACCCTTTGTGTCCTGGCATATTAAATTTTTAGATTTACCAGAAATGTTAAGTATGATGTTTGCTTATGATGTAAAACAAGTACCTGAATTTTTTTAGAATTTTTTTTCTTAAAATACTTGGAGGGGGGTATTGGGACTTTGAAGTCCCGTCAAAGCTAAAGATAATAAAATTTGGTTGATTTACAAAAAAATATTTTGTTTAAAATATTATTTTATGTAATACATCTGTTAGAGCAATGTTATAAAAAATTATTAATAAATGTGTAGTAACAATACATTAATTTTCGGACATGCTGTGATAATCCAAAAAACAATTTTTTCTCTCGTAGCGACATAAATATACTCCACAAGTTAAGCATTTGGAGTGAGGACGCGACTCTATTGCCATTGATGAGCATTGTTCACACCTTCTCCGTATTTTGGTAAAAATTGGCCCGTGACTTCCTCGATTACTTAGTCGAACATTGTTGCTTACACTATAGTTGTATTTTCTTCGTCTTGTTGGTGTAGGACTAAGGCGACTGCAGTTTGGACTACCAGAAGGTGGACTCGATCTTGGGCTACTACTTTCACCGCGAATCAAACGTTTTTGGCAAGTATTTGAATTGAGAGAACTAGTCATAAGTCCTAGACTTACTCCACATCTAAATTCTAAGAGAGACACATCCTCTTCTGGATGCATTGTTTTGTAAATGATGTAACTGTTGACAAATACTAAATCTAGTAAACCAAAAAAATCCGGTGCCACCATTTCTTTGAACGTCTGTTAACAGCATAAGCTTATCGTAAACGATCAGCATGATCAACACCCCCCATGTATTGATTATAATCCACAATAATTTTTGGGCAATTTACATTTTGTTGCGTCCCATCTTTTTGTAGTCGCCGAACTGTGGTAAATTCTGTGCTATGGAAATTTGACAGCATATGAACGACTCTGTTATCATACCACTTAAAGTATGTTATGTCCATACTAGAAACTCTGTAATCGCAATCTCCTCTTTTCATGCTTTTATCTGTTTGGAGATCTTTTGGTAGACCGTCTCTTGTCTGTCTCACTGTTCCACAAGCCAGCGTATTTTCAGATTTTAATTTTTCTAATAACTTTACCGAGGTAAAATAATTATCAAAATACACTATTCTGCGTTTTCCCCAATAACTCTCTGATAGAGAAAGAACGACTCTTTCTCCTAGTCCAAATTGAGCAAATTTTTCTTGAGTCACTTCATTCTTTCCTTGATAAATTTCAAATTTCTTGATGTATCCCTTTTGATCGGCTATACACCATAACTTATATCCACGTTTTATCGGCTTCATTGGGTTATACTGTTTAAGTGTAGAACGCCCTTTAAACAAAATCATACTTTCGTCTACAGACAGCTCCCTGGTGCCATTATACAGTTTATCAAACTGAATATTTAGAATGTCAATGAGTGGTCTTAATTTATACAGCTTGTCTTTGTTTTCATGAGGTATTTGTGCATTGTCATTAATATGTAGCAGAGATAATATCTGTTCAAATCTATTTTTAGTCATCGTTCTCTGCACTAAAGGAATCCCCAGATCTTCCGCAGATAACCAGAATTGTTTATAACAAGGCAATTTGTGATAACGATAACCCATAACGTAATTTATGCCTATGAAACCTAGTATTTCATTTGACTTGACGTTCAAAACCTTGTTTCTTTGTACGGCGTACAAATTACTTTGATAAACAATATCATCTATCATTGAAGATCCTAATACAGTTAAAAAATAATCTGTATAATTTTTACACGTAACAAAATGTTCCTCGATAGGACCTTCATCGAGTTGATAGGTAGGTATGTTAATAACGTTTGTTCTTTTTTCCATTTTCTATCAATTTTTTCGGCTTTTTTCTTTGGTAATTTTTTAGTAACACTATTAGTACTATTAGTACATGGTAAATCTTCATCTATTTCAGGAGCCAATGCAATGTCAGTAGTAGTTGTTTCATCATTTTCTTCAGACAGAGATGGTAAATTTTTTTCCAATTCCGTAGCAGTTATCTCTTAATCGTCTTCACTATTTTCCTCATCTGTGAGGATATTATTATCCATTGACAGTTCTTCCAACTCCATGGCCGCTGCATTTGCGGCTTCCAGAAGCTCTTCATCATTTACAAAAAAAATCCTTCTCCACCCACTCATCATGTATAATTGTATGAAACAACAAAATTTAAATACTTTTCTCTGAAAAGCTCCATGGCCGCTGCATTTGCGGCTTCCAGAAGCTCTTCATCATTTACAAAAAATTTCCTTCTCCACCCACTCATCATGTATAATTGTATGAAACAACAAAATTTAAATACTTTTCTCTGAAAAGTTACTATTATTTCAAAAAATAACATAAAGCATAGCTCTCGTGCAATACTTACCAGATATTGAGTTTTATACGCTCTTGTTCACGACGGGACTTTTGAGTCCAGCACAGAAACTGCTCGATAATAACGAAATTGTTTATTATCACAACACTAACTGAATGTAATAACAAATTTTAAACTATGTTCCACCACTTCAGTTAATTATTTAACCAAAAGCACTAAACAAACTTAATTTTACTACCCCGACAAAATTAGAGCCGTATCTGCGCACCAGCTGGTTGTGTAAATATTATACAATTTATGTAAATATTATACAATTTTAAAAATACGGAATTCACAAGTTCCAACGGGACACAAAGGGTTAAAATATCATGAATCAATAATTAATAACACAACTTTTTCAGTTTCAAAAGGATTTAATGTTGACAGTACATATTGTTGTTGTGTTTAGCTTATTGAATAAAATGAAGTAAATGGTAGTGTGTGGGCAGTTACTCAAGCATATTTTTCTTTAGACTCTGAATAATGTTTGTATATCTCCGAGATATAACTTTTGGGTTCTACTTCACTAGGACTAGGATCCAATGTAAACGTAAAAAGATAATATAACAAGATGTAAATTGTTAAAAGTTCTTCTATTGTTTATTAGTATTTTCACAAATGATGTATTTTCACCTTAAAATATCTCATTTCTTAAACTAAGACTTAATTACTATCAGAAAGTTTTATATAAACAGTTTATTAAAAACACATATATTTTTGGATGTCTTTGGTCAAATCACGCTGAAGTGTTTCACTTACTAAGGAAGTATTCTCCCTCCGAACGTTAAGTTAGTACTCAAGGTGTATCTGACTCTTTCAAATATGGATATCTGGCTTCTACTGATACTTTGTTCTAAATTGGGTGTGCTATTCAACGCTACTTTTCAAGCTACTTTTATGTTGCATACCGCAGCGAAATATGTCCACTAGTTAAATGAAATTCAAAGCAATTATTGCAAGCTGATGTGGTCAAATATCCAGATATGTACCTCAACCGTAGACTAACCCAGTACATACAAACATTGAGCAAGGGCAATAATTATGGTTAAAATTTAGTAAAATGTATTGAATCGTAGGGGGAAATCAAAATTAATTCGACATAATAAACATTAACAAAATAGGAATCTATAAAGCCATAGTTAAGCCTATTTGGTTGTGGAGTATCTAGCTGTAGGGAACTGCTTCAAAGTCAAACGTCGAAGTATTGGAACGTTTTCAATTCAAAGTATTGGGCGCGATTGTGAATGGCGCGTGATCTGTGTCCAATAGTGTAATAAGTTATTACACTAATGGACACAAACTCATACCGTGCGTTATTACTAATAACGCACGGCATGAGTATTGTAAATATGAAACAATAGTAAACCATGGTACTAAGGAATACTACAATTCCACCGTTGATGAGAAATAACAATATATTTGCTTTCTTTTACTTCTTCAGTTCACTTATTCGTTACACTAATTTTATACACAATTCGTACAATAAATATATATTAAAATAACCATCTTGAATATTTAAATATTACGTAGAATTTGATTTTTTGAGTTAGAGTTAGAATTTGCAATTTGCAGATTTAGAACATTTCAACTTGAAAAGTGTTATATTCAGACTAAATTCAAAGTATATAGCCTTCTATCGTAACAATGAATAATAGGATACAACCTCTATACTTTAGGAAATTGGGTTTATAAAACAAATATAAAGTCGCGATATCATGAATTCAGCAATTATCACAAGCATTCTACAGAATACAAGACTTTCTGGAACATGTATTTTGATCATAGTGCGCTGACTTGCAGTAAAATTTAATGTAGACTTGTGTTTTATATGTGAACAATTATTAATGTTAATGTGAATGTTAATTTTACTATTTTTGCCATTTTTTAATGTTTCTTGACATTTTCCATACATGTATAATGTAATACGGAATAAAGTTTATTATTATTATTATTATTATTATTATTATTATTGTTGTGACAGCTAGTAGAGCTACCGCGTTCAAATTTTTTGTCGTTATAGGTAGAGAGGTTCATTTGAGTAACAGCGTCACACCGGTGACTTGTCCTGACGTGTAAATATATTTTATCAATCGCCCCGGACAACATACACTGGATGGTGTTCCGACGGCGACTAACAAAATATATATACGCACGAGGACGAGCCGCCTGTGGGATACTCTTATAAGTTACTCTTATGAACCACTCTAGTTTTAGGTAAAAGGTTTTCCCTCTACATACTTTCTCCTTAACACGTTGTTCCTTGTTTAAGCACTTTAGGCAGCCTACGTAATATGTATTACTAATAGGTGGCAATACCATATTAAAAGAAACACGATTCTCTATGACAAATCTTTATTTTATACTTTTAGTAGAATTAATTTACAACAGTTTATGGAAAATTACAAAGTCAGTTCAAGATTAAAACAAGGGGACTATATGTACTGTATCTAACGTAGTTTCTACCTACTACAAACATGCTGCATTTAGTGCTATATAGCTTTAAAAAAGAGAGAAAAAATGTTAATTATTCCCAAATTATAATACATGTCACCCACGAACTAATTCGAATTACCACCTGTAGTAAATTGAAGAAACAAAGCAACAGAAACACCCAAGCAGCCGGTTTCGTCTTCTGATTTAATTAAGTTCAACAGGGGACAGTACCTACTTACGTTAAAAGTGCCCTCTCCCGCTATTTCCACACGATTCACGTTTTGTTGAATTCCTGCTTTGTAGCTATACCTTAATGTCACTTAATTAGAAGTTGGAGCAAACAATGGTAACATATGGACAGGAATGTGTGAATTTCGAATGTCAAAGTGCGACTTTACTTTATTCAGAAAATTAAACGATTTGGTGTGAAACTGTAGAAATAAGATAGCTCTCCGCGTGAATTATTTTAAAAAACGTGTAATTGAAATTAAATAAATATTGATTGATTGAATTTCTCATTATGTGAAAATAAGAGATTACATTTAACAATATATGATATGGAAATTGAAATTTTTGACCAAACTTAGCAGAAACATATTCAATTGATTCTAATTTCGACGAAAAAGAACAAAATATTGATACAATTTATTTTTATTTTTATTAATAATGTGTTAGGGCACCACTATTATATTTTCTTCGTGGCATTGATTCCAGTGGGTAGTCGATGTACTCTAGGGGTATGGTATCCCTAGCAACCGGCAATTCATGGAAAACATGGAGAACCTCTAGTGTTTGCGAAAGATTATATAAGTTCATCACTTTTCTTCCAATAATATCCGACACGTGTTCGATTGGCGAGATTGGGAGATCTAGGTGGCCATGACAAGGTTTTGACATGGGCCTCTTGAAACCGGTTCAGAGTTATCGTTACGTGGGAACGGGCATTAAACTGTTGAAAAACTCGTCGTCAAACTGCTGAGGATGTAGAAGAATATGGGGTTCCGCCGCCTCATCATCATAACAATGGGCGTGCATGTTTGCCTCGGATGAAGACCAACTAAGGTCAACTCCTATATGCTTTAGCATTTCATACCATAACTTCCACGGCTCGGTGCATACGTCTTTCAACAGAAAGTTGAATATCGCGACATTACTCGCGTCTTCGTCTGACCCCCATACGATCATCATGCATCCCCATACAAAATCGAGATTCATCACGGAACATGTTGCTATCGGTGTTGAGCCGTAAGTAGTAACACAAGATGTGGTCGACAGGATTGCACGCCGAATACCCTGATTCGGCGATAAACGGATCGAAGGGTCACAGGATGATCTTCATTGACAAACCATGCATCAGCGATTGATCTAGTAATATATAATAGATCTCTTAGTCCTATTAGACGAAAATAGCGATCCTGCACCTCATTAGTTCTTCTTCGGCCCTCATTTCCTTTTCAACGTCTTTCCTGGCCCTAATTCATGACTGATAATAGCACATGTGATAATAGCACATGATAAAATTTCCCTGCACGAAAAACCACCTCCACGCAAGCCTACAATTCGATCTGTCAAAATAACTCAATGGGAATTTCTAACCGAGAGGTCATGTGTACCGTGTTTTAAGACAGACATGGCATTTTACTAATGGATTTCATAGAGCAAGGAACCACAATAAGCGAATTTGCTTACTCTGCTACGTTACAAAAAATGCAAACAGTCGTAAAGAATAATACGCCATTATCTTCTGAATTCTGAAATTATTTTACTGTATGATTTACTGCAGTCTTAAACGAATTACATTGAGAAATTTTTAGTAGACCAGCGTTATAGCATCCATAATTAAGTAAAAACAGTGGTTAGAAATTGGATGAAACATTTGGAAACAAATTTCATAAATAGTGGCATACAAAATCTTGTTCTACGATATGACAAATGCTTAAATTTAAATAGCTATTATGTTGGACAGTAGCTTAAGATACATAAAGATAAACAATAAGAAAATGTAATGGTTTTGTAGTTTTATAACCAATTGGAATTTGCTTCGCGAATATTCTTTGTATTTAGTTGAGATCGCGCAGCCAAAATATAATTGGAAGATTATATCCAAGGAATAATGGTTAAAGGCAAAGAATAAAGTTCATCATAAATACTCCACCATCGAAGTTAAAATCTACAACAAACCTCCTAACAAAAATAGCACCTAAAACGATCAACTGCACACCGTAATGGAAAATGGGTACCTAGTGGCCAAAAATCATGCAACTGGCCTTAACTTAATAAGTAACAGATCATGCAAAAAAGTCGCCCGTGTGAAAAGCCCTTAACGACCCAAACATGTTTACAGATCTAAGATTAATGTCAACAATCAAGAAGTGTCTGACAGAATCAATTTTATGACTTATAGAAGTATACACCAAAGAATACCTAAAGTCGCCAAATGTGTCAAAAAATCACTAGTGACATTGTTGATTGCGATTGTGTTTAGATGTGAATTGCTCACCAATAAATAAAATCTCTGTGTATCGTTTATTTGTAACTGTAAATAATTACACTTATTTGTAACTATTGGATTAATTTAATTTTTTTGTATTTACTCTGGTGGAGCTAAAAACTAATTTATCTCAATGTGCTTTCAAAAAGCCATTTAGACGTTCAATGATATGAATTAACAGCATGACAACATTGTGAAAATAAGCAACGAAGGAAGACATTTAGAAAGTGTACCATGCTATGCCAAAATTAAACGAATCGTGTGACCCTCATTTTTAAACACACAGTGACGAATATTCCTTACTAAATGAATCAATCAAGCCAAAGATATACTCTTTGTCCAAATATAAAAACTTAAAAAAACAAGTATCCTTTACAGATTTTATTTTTGGGGGGTGGATAAGTGCAAGAGGATTGGGAATATGTGCTGTCATTGAAGAAAGATTCGTAGCTGCTGTATACAGTTTGAACATGTTTAGGTCTGTAAGATCCATAGGGCGCTTCCCAACCAAATGACCTTTCTGAAGACTATGATTTCCGATTAACTACAGACAAAGCTAAAACTAGGAAAGCAAGAGAAACGGTACTTCAATTGCTTACGTGAATCGCACGACGCTAATAAATAAATAATCAGTTGAAGTTAGTAAAATAAAATACATTCTATACTCGGGCCTGAGTGATCTGGAACATATTAGAATTAAAAAACAAGGTTAAACAAATTCCACCGTTCGTTTTTCTAGCAATTAATAGGAAATACGGGTGCAACTTTTGTGATCTAGATTTCAAATTTCTATGTATTAACACAATATCGCCATCTATTTCTTACTATTTGATATTCTTTGTGATAAAATTTTACATATTTGTCACACCAACTTTAAAACATTTTTTTGCATATACGTCAAAGTTTTTGACATTTTATATTTTATACGATATCCGCTGATTTATTTTTAACTCACAACATAGATATGCTATAATGAATGAATTGCGTGGTAAATATGTTAACGTGGTCCTCGGTGTGGAAGAAGGGAAAGGGATGGATTTTCTTAAACATCCGGTTTACATAATTGCCCATTTTAACGGCAGAATTATGGAATCGGATTGCGTAGAACCTTTGTCAACACCAGATTTTAACACTGAGTTAGTTTGGGAAACTGAGAAAAAGACAATAAGAAAGGTATGATAGTCATTCTTGCATATATGGTAAATTTAAAAACATGTCCCCCTTAGGTGAGAAGCACGAACTCTCCGTTACGAGTGGAATGCTTTAGCATAGATGAATATGGCAAGAAAGAATGTATTGGATTTACACTACTTAGTTTACGAAGTGCTAACATAATTCCAGCCAACAGGCCTGATATACAAATCCCAATAAAATGGTTCAAGTTAATCGGAGTTCCAGCTCAATACAAAAAATCGCACCCTGAACTATACCTTTCTTTAACCTTAAGAGACCATTGCATCAATAGCACTATGCCGCCTGCAATTGCGACCTTCCCAGATACTATGGAAGCACCTGAATCGAACGAAACCAAAATAATACCTGTAAAATTTGTCGAAGGTGGTTACATTCAAATTGGGGAAGATAAAAGTAATGAAAAATTTGAATTAAAAATCACCGTTAAAATGGCTTCTAATTTAGACATACTACTTCCCAAAGATGTAGTGTTTGCACCCAATATAGACAAATTTTACATATCTTTTAATCTATTTGGCGTAACCATAAACACTAAATCTTTCTATAGGGACTTACATGAGACTATAATTCTCAACGAAAATATAGTAGTAAAGCTGCAGTCTATGTTTGATGTCCTCAAAATGTTTTTTGCACAATTTGATGAAGTTATCGTACATTTTTGTCATGGGACAACTAGTTTAGCTTCAACGAAAATTAACATGGAAAAGTCAATTCCATCTGACATAGACGCAATAGAATTTAAAGGGAAATATAAAGGTACCAATTTATATAGCATCTTTATCACGTTTGTAACTAATTTACTAAATCCTTTTAGGTAAAATAACCCGAGAAGAAACCTGTATCTTTCATTATGAATCATTTCATCCAAGTATGACCAAGATTACAATAGACAGAAAACCATTTATTCAAATTGAGACTCAGATTAGCACAGAAAATGAGAAAACTGTAAAAATATCCGAGAAAGAAATTGAGCTAACCTCCTCAGCTGAAACTATAGCAAGTAGCACAAGTATTTGTAAAGAAAATATCCAGCAAATGGATGGTTGTGGCGATTGGAAAAAGAAAGGTTTATCTCCAATATGCGAAATAGAATGTATTGTGGACAGTCCAAAGACCCTGATTGATGCAGGTAATGTTGAAATAACACAAACGAATTCCGACTATCGACAGTACACTTTAGACATTATCCTTGAGAGCTTAGTTTGGAGGAAACCTGTGTGCACAAAGAAATTAATTTTTAAATTCAGGCACCCTAGAGCATCGACTGTTCTTTCGATCAAAACAGAAATAGAGAATTACCCCAATAGAAATATTTTATTAGAAAGTCTTCAATGCAAATTGGTTTACCTTACAACATCTGAGAATATTTTCCATTTACTGAATATCTGGAAACCGACTCTGTTCATCGAGGATAGAAATGGTGGCAGAATATGCGATGAACATTATTTTCAAACAGAGGAAATCAAAGATCGTAGAGAGTATTCCTATACAATATCTCTTACGAACGGTAAGGCCATAATCGTGGAATTGAAAATATGGATGTGCGTCCAAAACATAGGCCTGACAGAATTGCCTAAAATCACTTACTTATTAAAACCTCATATTCTTGATGAATTTTTTGCAATGAAAGAACTAATTGATTTGGAAAAATGGAAAAAAGACGTCCAAGAAAAATCTTTGGAGGAATTGAGAGCAAAAGAAAAAGAGCAATTAAATAAATTGATGCAAAATTGGACTGAAAGGAAAAACAGTTTAGAAAATAAATTAATAGCTAACGTCAATAGATGTAAACATTTATCTAGAGAACTACAAAAAGGAACAAATATGTTGAAAATTCAGAAAACTTTGCAGGAGAAACAACAAAATGTTGCACTGGGAAAAATACACGAAGAAGTCAGAAAGAACGCAGTAAAATACTCTCTAAACGACAACACTGATCTGTTAGAAAAAATCAGCAATGTTGAAAGTGAAAATACTAAACTCAAAGAAATGCTCGCTGAGCAAAGCGAAGAAATGAACTCAATAAAAAAATATTCGCTTAGTAATCAACAAACGGCCACTTTGTTACAGGAAGTAAGGTGTTTAGAAGAAAAGTATATGGAAGCGCAAAAAGTGAAGACTTACTTCAAAGAACAGTACGCGAAAGCTGTCAAAGAAATACACCAATTAAAAACTGAAGGTCAAAAGAGTATTCAAGATCAATTACAGGTCAAAAAAGAAGAATTAAGTCAACTGAGCTTGGATAAATTTTTTGAAATGCAAAATTCTGAAACATACGAATTTAGCGAAGAAATGCTGAAATCTGATGTCTTTAAAACAGATATTTACTTCGACAATGAAAAGTATGAAAACTTTAATATTACTGGAGATTATATAAATAATACGAATTAAATTATATGTAAACAAGTAGTTTTATTATTATCATTTATTACCAGATTTTATTTATAGAAGAGAATTGTTCTTGCGCCGAACAGAATATCTTTGTAGTTTGAAATAGTAGTTTATTAGCGATTACACATAAAAAAATATTTATTAAATGCATCAACACAACAAATATTAAACTACATTATAGGTGGTACATGCACAGTGATTGTGCAATTGGAATTGCCGGTAATGATCAAACCGGAATTTTTCGACTGTAAAAAACCCTGCTCGCCATGCTCATCATTCCCTGCAGTGTGTAAACTTGACATTGAACTAGTTGGACAATTATTGGAGTTCATCGTGAGAACCATTTTGGCAACTTCTACCGTTCCTTTGATCAATTGTTCAACATGTCCTTCTGCTATTCTAGACTATTCGCAGCTACTTATCTGCCTAACTGGCACAGATTTCCACAGCCCTCCGCAACCATGCTAACGCCACTACATCTAAAACAGTAATTCTCAGGATGGTTCAGTCCAAGTAATATCGCCACTTTTTTTGGCACGGCACCAATAATATGAATACCAACTGACTGCGCGACACACTTTCCTTCTCTACGTATACTCCCGAAAAAAAGAATCTGGTTCCAAAATTAGGAGGATGTAAGCCAACATATCTGCGGTAAACTGCGTAAGGATCGTAGAATGAACTTGCGTCAGGTATAACAAAGGATCTCGAGGTGCGACTCTCAGTTTTACCACTAGATATCTTGCATGGTCTTCTATGTCGTCAAAGGTTAATTTCACTAATTTATCCCGACCATATGTACCCTATAACCCAAATACAAGTACTATTTTACACAGTAATAGGTCATCTGGCGCTTCCATGAGAAATGTTCTACACCCTCCGCCGTCTGAATTTTAGATTTTTTCAGCATGTAATTAATATCTTGGTTTTTTATAGAAGCCATCACTTTTCCGAACCTAGATATGTCTACGTTGTCATTAATCTGGAAAGTTTTCTTTAGCATGGAAAATTTACTCCATATAGAGGATGCTGTAATGGTTTTTGCTAGTCCAGATATAACGGGTGTTCAGAAACATTCGAAGTCAAAGTAGTCCTAGATTGATTTTTGACAGACAACAGTTGACATTTAATAATTATTACAAATCAGATACTTAAGTAAAGATATACGATTTTTTGTTCAGAGCCCACTTGACTTCGAATGTTTCTGAACACCTGTTATAAGCTACAACTACAGTTCCCTTTAATACCGTTCGGATAGCGTTCCTTTTTCTCCACTGATTGAATGCGATCAACGCATTGTAATACCGATTACGGAATTTTTCTGGTATTAGTTTCCTACTTGCTTCTTTAGCTGCTGCACAAACTCTATCAAGGATGTAGTCAAACGGTTTATCAGCAGGTGTATCTGAATTTCAAACATTTTAAAGAAATAATTTACATATCATCCATTACAATTCTACTTGACAGTAAGTAAAAATATTCAGAAATATTACCATAATAACGGAGTAGATATACTTGCTTGACACAAACAACCATATTTTTTTAGATTAAATGATCCTTAAATGATATTCTCTTCGTAACAAGATACAAAAAAAAATACTATTTTCCTTGTTACGTTTCAAAATAACATAAAACATTGTACAATGTTCAACCGTTATAAAACTTTACATGCTCCTACCGATAACTAATCTCGCTATCGAACTCCCGTGATCACATGTAAAATTCTATATACATAAACTACTATTTTAAGCAAAATTGTTTTACCAATTCTGTTTACTAGCCGTAATTGTTAGGAACCTAAACGGGAGACTAATTCAAATTCATTTAATGTACTGCAGCTATTGTAGCACGAGAAGTATAACCGAACATGTCCTCCTGATGCAATAATACATCTTTACTCGCTGACTCCTGCTAATATTCTATTATGGCATTTTATAATTCGACAATCAATTATATACCGGGTTCTTCTTTTATCATTACACATAAGTATAATGCATCGATTTTTCTTCTTTTAGCTTTACACATAGGGATAAATGTATGGTGGCATAGTAGGCAACCAGTTATATACCAGTGACGTATTTGGTCCTATTTTTCCAATTGTCAAATATTTCTGATTTTTCATTCACACTTAAATCTTAAATTAAATACATTTTATGTAAAAATATATAATTTATTTAAAACAGTTAATTATCCCAACAGGCGTATACCTTGTGCGAAGACAATTTTAGATATTTTTAACAAATTCGAAGAAAATGGTTGTTTTCTAAATACCCACAAAAAAATTTTAAAAAAATAATCCTGCGTTATGAAGAAGAACGGTCTGTAGGATCACTTTTAGATGTAGCCAGGCATTTTGGAGTATCGCACAGTTCAGGGTTCAAAACCCTGAAAGAATTCAAATATAGGCCATACAAGATATCAAATCATCCAGAACTTTTCGAGGAAGATACTGATTTTTATGATATAATGTTTAATTTGCTAAATTAAAACGAAAAAATTTTAAATAAAAAAATTTTTACTGATAAAGCAAACAGTTCCGTAGTAGATTTAAAGAGTTTCATGAACATTCTTTAAACATGCATATCTTTAATAGTTAGAAAGCATAGAAAGATGAAACCCATTGAGTTATTTCTTTAGCTAATAGGAAAAGGTTGGGTGTAATTTTAATCAAATAAATACTTAGGTTACTTGTTAATATTTTTAAAATTTTTATTTAGGAAAATTATCATATTAATATTTTTCGATTTTAATCTTGCACACCTTTACTCTATTATTAAACGAGCTGTACTATACACTCTTACTTTCTGCTGAACTCGCTGAAATACAGAAGTATTTCCTAGCACATTGTTTAAAGGGTTTCAGCTCCATTCCTGTTACCTAAAAGAAAATCCAAATAGAAAATGCAATTACCCTTTCCTTTAAACTTACCTTCCAAAATAAAAGAGGATCTACGTCCTGATTTGAATTTGGCCTTCCGAGGTTTGGTCTTTTAGTTATTATTACATCAGCGATAATTTATTTTACTTTCTCTTATTTTTTCTTGCAAAAATCCAAATAATGGAAGAGACTTTTGATGTAGACTAATGTCTGTTTCGATTACAGATATTTGTTCTTTATTTTCAGGATCTATTTTCTTCATAATATTAAACATTTCTTGTTCTAGAGAAGAGAAGTAGCTCTGGTAGCGTTTTCAGTACTACGAAAACCTTCGCTTTTAAATCGAGAGTGTAAAGCAGTTACTACTATAGTAACTGATCCTCTTTCATATGAAAATAGCCTTCCTTTAACAGATTCCAAAAGTTTGTTGTATAATGTCTTCCCTTCCTCAATCTTTAATTCCAGTATTGATGATCAGATAATTGCTCAGTCCAAAAGCTACAGGAATTTTCCAGTACTGCTTTTTAAGATAAATTTCTCCATTTTATAAAACCACTTATTCGTAAGAAATGGTGTGGCATAGTAGGCAACCAGTTGTACACCAGTGACATATTTGGACGTGTTTTTCCAATTTTCAAATATTTCTGATTTTTCATTCATACTTAAATCTTAAATTAAATTCTTTTTCTTGAAAAATACATTTTCATTATTATAATCAATAAACCTTAGAATTACCCTACGGGTGTCAAGGTATACACTTAATTTTCAATATGAAACTTAATTCTATTTTCTATTATAAATGAATTTTTCCCATTCTTTCTTATTTTTTGCCGCCACTTCTACTTCTCTCCATGTCATTCCACGTTTTTGCAGGTTTTCCGCTACTGTATTGTCCCATGCATTCTTTGGTCTGCCTCTCTTCCTTTTCTGTATTGTCTTAGCTTTCCATGCTCTCTTTGTCTGCCTTGTTTCTTCCATACGAACGACATGTCCGAACCATTTCAATTTATGTCTCTCTATCCTTTCGAGGATCGGTTCTATATTTAGTTCTTGCCTTATCACTTCATTTCTTATTCTGTCTTTGCGTGTTACTCCTTTTACTGCTCTTAAATACCTCATCTCCATCGATTGTATTTTGGATTTTGTTTTGTTATTTAGTACCCAGCTTTCACACCCATATGTTAGTATTGGTCTATATACGGTTTTAAACACAGTCATTTTTGTTTTCATTGAAATTTCCCTATTTCTGATAAAAGTCTTGTTGAGTGTATAGTACAACTTTGTCGTGCTTTCAATTCTGCCATCAATCTCTGCGTCTTCTTTCCCTTCTCTATGAATGTTTACTCCTAAGTATTTAAATGTTTCCTTGGTTGACTTCGCAGATATTTCTTGGTGAAACATTCTTGTAATGACTTTATTAATTATTCGAAAATAAAACACTTGGCTTAGTTTCACAACTTTTTTAATTAGATGCACTAACAATTGTTTCGGCTATTAGGCCGAATTTATTACCTAATAGCCGAATAGCCTATTACCTAATAGCCGAAACAATTGTTAGTGTATCTAATTAAAGAAGTTGTGAAACTAAGCCAAGTGTTTTATTTTCGAATAATTAATCAAGTTATTACAAGAATGTTTCACCAAGAAATATCTGCGAAGTCAACCAATGAAATTCAATCAGCCAGCGAAGGCAAATTAGCAGCAATATATCGAAAAACGCTACTTAAAATACATAAGTGTAACAATCACCTGTGGTTCAATAAACAATGTGCTAAAGAAGATATCATTCCAAAATATATGAAAATAACGTGCCATAACAAGAGTAAAGAAGCACAAGAGACAATAAAACAAAGTTACAAAATATGGATCAAGAAAGAAACACAAAAATGGTATGTCCGACGGTACAACTCAAAATTACATCTCAAACTAGTCCATATGCGGTTAGTAGAAGTTCTACACCCGATAAGATTCGACATCATAGACAGGAACACTCGAGAGGAAGTATTACAAAGAAGCCAAGAACACCACAAGACACATTTAAAGAAACTCGACCACCTAAAAACCAACAAGGTATCTTTAGCATTAAAAAACAATGTACCTAACGAAATAACTAATAACGTCACTTTTTATCCACATTTAATAAACCTTAGTACAACATTATTCACAGAATCAGAAACTAAATTATTAGAAAAAGGTTCAAAATACAATCCAAATATCAACAACAATAATGACATCAGCAATTTAGCAGTAGACCTAGAAGTAGCCCTACAACCAATAGAAGGACATAATTTAGAAAAAGAAAAAATAAAGAAAATAATAAGTAATAAATAACAAAAACTAAAACATACCTAAAAAAAAACACATGAAAATAACAACATAAAAGCCATAAGAAAGAAACTAAAGGATAACAATCTAGTAATCACTAAAGCAGACAAAGGTAATACAGTCACAATATTAGAAAGAACGAAATATAATGAGAAAATATATGAAATAATAAACACTAAGGAATTCAAACAACTAAAAAGTGATCCAACAAATAATTACCAAACAAAAATAAAAAAGCTAATAAATAAAAATACTAATTTAAAAAATAAAAACTTAACAATAATGAATCCTAGTTCCCCCAGATTATATGGCCAATCAAAACTACATAAAGACCCTTTGAGACCCGTAGTATCATATGTAAATGCCCCCACATACAAACTATGTAAATATCTAAGTCAAATACTACCAGAAAAAATCAATTTCAAGTCACAATATTCAATAAAAAACACAATTACCTTATCAAATAAATTAAATGACATTAAATTACCAGATAATGCCAAATTAGTATCGTTCGATATTAAAAACCTATTTACGTCGATCCCGATACACGAAACTTTGTTTGTTTATTATGTTTCCTTATTTTACTATACCCACAACTTTCTTCCGATACTATCATTATTGTGTCTCTGGCTATTTTCCATAGCGTTTCTGTTTCTATGTTATTACTTATTTTTTGTTTGATTTTACTCATTTCTCGCTCTATTTTTTCTTTGTACACTTCAACGGTCTCTTCTTCTCTAAATTTGTATGTCCTAACTACCTTCTTCTCTTTCCCTCTTTTATTAATATTTGTTTTTACTTTCTCATTTGTTTCTTGGCCTTCTATTTTTATTTTCGAGAGAACCAAATAATGATCTAAGTTTATCTCGCACCCTCTCCTTACTTTCGTATCCTTTACTTCTCTCCGGTATTCTCTGTTTATTATGACATAGTCTATTATCGATTTTTCGTTTCTACTTCGTACTTCACTCGTGTATTTATGGATATCCTTATGTGCATAGAAACTATTTGTTTTAACTAAGTTGCGAAATATACAGTATTCTATTAGTCTTCTTCCATTATTGTTTCTAGTTTCTTCTCCGTGTCTGCCAATCGTTTCTCCTGTTTCGTTATCCTTTCTTCCCATTCTTCCATTTAGATCTCCCAATATTATTACCATTCCTTTGGTTTCTTCTGTTATTTCAGATAGCTGTTCCCAAAATGTTTCTTTAGTTTTTACATTTTCGTCTTCATTTAGTCCGTAAGCTACTATGATTGTTGTTTTCGTTGTTTTTTCAAAGTCGAATTCCACCGTCAAAATTCTTTCCGAGACCGCCGTCCATTTTTGTAAATGCTTTATATTTTCTTTTTTTATATAGCAAGCTACTCCTTCTCTGGCTTTCCTTTCTATTTTGACTCCACTATACACCAACAAATGTCCTTCTGTTAGTATTATTTCACCTGTTCCTTTTTTTTTCGTTTCAGTGATACCAAGTATATCCATATCAACCTTTACCAATTCCTCCACCAATTCTTCTTCCTTTCCTGTTAAACTTCTAACATTCCATGTTCCCATCTTCCAGCTTTTTGTTATTCTTTTTGTTTTGCCTATCCCGTTTTTTTTTCCTTTTGTCTATTTGCATTTACCATCCCTATGTCCCTTTCGTTTGCCGCGTTCGTTATATTTTTTTTACGTAGTTTATCTAATTTGTTTTCCGCATCTGTTTTCAATCTTCCCGTTGTGTTTATTTCATTCTCATGCTTGCATGCTTGTGATTGTTTCGATCTTTTTTTTAATTCTTCCGTATTCATGTCCTTTTCGTTATCCTGGTCATCATCTATGTCTCCGCCGCTTCTACTTCCTAGTTTTTTGCTTCTTGGATTTCTAGTTGTTCAGTGTTTTTATTCCATCTCCACTCCACTCCATCTATGTTTACTTTGTTATATCCAATTTTTATCGATTTTTCCTTTCTTTTTCTCTTTTTGAGCTCTCATCATTATATGTTTTTGTGTCTCCTTTTCCTTCTTGGTTAGATAATTATCAATGTATATTCTCTCAGTCCCCTCTTTTCTTAATTTTGCATTATTACTCATCACCCTTAACTAATCTTATCATAGCCAATTTATTCATAAGTCAATTTGAAGTAGAATTTAAAAATAACGCTAAATATTTCCCGAGAGTCTGGATTAGGTATGTAGATGACATTCTCGCGATTTTTGATACACGGAAATGCGAATTAGACATGTTCGTTAATCAATTAAATTTGAAATTTCCGACGATTAAATTCACAGTGGAAATGGAACACAATGGCAAGATACCATTTTTGGATACTTTACTGATTAGAAATAAACATAAAATAGAAATCGATATTTTCCGGAAAGAAACCAATGTTAATAGATTCATCACCGCGGATTCAAATCATAGTTATCAACATAAGACAGCTTCCTTTAATTTCTTAGTAAATCGGTTACTGAATTTTCCGTTAACAAAGGAGAGATATGAAATAGAACTAGATTTCATTGAAAATATTGCGAGATACAATGGCTTTGACATAGAAATAATCAATAAATTAATTAGAAAATCAAAAATAAAAAATACAATCCGCGAATCCACAAGTTTGATATCTCAAAGTAACCAGGAGAAAAAGTACATGTGTTTACCATACCACCCCGTCACGAAAAACATTAATAAAGTTGTGAAAGAAAGAGGTCTCCAGGTAGCCTTTCGGTCCGAAAACACTATCAAAAGTCTCCTAGGGAATACTAAAGATAGAGTTAATTTCAATTCGAAACCAAGTATATACGAAATTAGTTGCGAGGATTGTAATTTCAAATATATAGGCCAAACTAAACGACCAATAATAACCCGTTTTAAAGAACACATATCACATATTAAATACAATAGACCGGATAAATCGAATGTCGCATACCACGCTTTGAGCACACTGCACAATGCATCGATTACAGGGTTGAAGTTAGTCAAAGGAATTAATAAACCCCACGAACTTGATGCTTATGAAAGTATACATATCGCGAAAAATAAATATAATTCAATGAATAGCGATAGGTCACCGATCCCTTTCAGCTGTCTCTTTTCATTTTTATTACCCTAACTGTGTCATCGTAGTTTTTAAAATTGTAGTTATTGGGACAAATTTATTGCCGTTTCCCTTTGATAGGAATGTTGGCCGTCTCTCGGTTCGACATACTTCAACTCGGAGACTTAACATATGTGTAGACCTTTTCCTTAGGGGTAAGTGTTTTTTCGACCTCCCGTAGTTTAGAATCGCATGTTTAAAATTAGTCTACACGTGGACGCGGTGTAAAGTAGTTATTGCGTTAAGCGGTTCTCTCGCTTTACTGTACCCCATGTGCGACTTTTTAATTAGTGGTTTTTACCTACTGATGATGACAACTTAGTTGTCGAAATACGTATTTAGGATACGATTAATAATTGTGGTAAGGGGTTATATACCTTTTTTAAGTTTTTTAGTCTAAGAATGTTAGGAAAAAATAACATTCAGAATGTTTTAGATTCATCATATAGAAAAGCAATTCAACAACACAATGAAAAGGTAACAAAAAATAGGCATGTGTTAAATTTAATAATAAATTGCATTAGATTTTGTGGCGCGTTTGAACTGGCACTTCGGGGTCATGATGAACAGCAAACGTCAAATAACAAGGGCATTTTTCGGGAATTGATAAATTTTACGGCAGAATTGGATAAATCGCTCAGAGATCACATCGAAGCACCACCGGTTTTTAAGGGATTATCAAAAACGATACAGAATGAGCTGCTTGATGCAATATTGAACGTGTATCATGAACAAGTTGCCAGTGAAATTAAAGCAACCGACTTCATATCTGTGATAGCTGATGAAACCACAGATGTGTCCAATCAGTTTCAGTTGGTGGTTGTTTTAAGATATATTGTGAACGCGAGACCGGTCGAAAGATTTTGGAAATTTCTTCTGCTTAGTGGACATGATGCTAATTCTTTATCTGCCTCCATCCTTAACGAAATTAGTTTGCTTGTTGATGACCCAGAAAAACTGATTGCACAGAGCTATGATGGGGCAGCAGTCATGAGTGGTGCTATTAACGGCGTGCAAAGACATGTCCAAGACCAGTATCCGGGCTAATTTTGTACATTGTTATGCACATCAGACAAATCTAATTATGTCACATGCTACATCGAGCAGTAGTAATTGCAGAATTTGTTTTGCCAATCTGACGGGATTATGTACAGTTTTCTCCACTTCACCACAACGAGCTGTAAGATTGGAAGAATTCCTTCAGAGAAAAAGCTTACCTCGTTCTTCATAAATAAGATGGAACTTCAATTCTAGGACAGTGAATACAATATATGAGCACCGAGAAGAAATAATTGAAGCTCTAGAACAAATCGAGGGAGAAGCTAGTTTACAAACTACCATTCATCAAGCTAGTGCCAATTTGCGAATTTTAGAGGAGGAAAATTTTATCTATTAGTTAACTTTCTTTCATAAAATTATGCCACATGTGAACATATTGTTTAATCAATTACAAAATGTCAATACAGATGCATTAAAAATCAAGAATAATTTAGATAATTTTGAACGTGCTATTGGAAAAATTCGAACCTAAATCGCTGACGCAGATAATCAGTTGGTTAAACAAAATGACCCAGAGCTGACTCCTCGACCATCAAAGCGGCGAAGAGTAACTGATGGTAGCCAAGGAAGGAGGGAAACTATTGAAGTGTGCGATATTATTTTGCTAGAAATAAAAACTAGATTTCGGTATACAGGGCACTTAATATTAGCAAACTTAATTTATTTTAAACAGTTCTCCTCTTTTCAAAAAAAATTTCCGGAAGATTGCCTTAAAGAAGCAGTAAAATTTTATACATGCCTCAATGAAAGCAGACTACGAACTGAATTAAGCGTTCTATATTCTAGAGAAGAATTTAGGCAAAATATAGAAGTCGGTGCTATAGGTCTGCTAGATCTTCTGCTGGATGGATTAAGCGACACCTTCAATTAAGTTGTTACGCTTTTAAAAATTGTTATTACAATCCCAATGACAACGTCCGAAGCGGAACGCCAGTTTTCACGGTTGAAGAGAATAAAAACTTTCCTGAGAAATACAATGAAAGAAGAGAGATTAAATGCCCTTACTATGTTGTCTTGTGAAAAAGAATGTATAAATGATTTCCCAAACTTTAATGAAAAAGTGATAGAACTGTTCTGCAAGTCAAAGACACGTAAAATGGACTTCGTTTATCGTCAGATGTAATTAAACTGTGTAGTGTAATATTTACTATTCCCTCAAAACAAACTCTACAATGAACAGTTCCTGTCTGGAACAGTACGTCGGTGAAATTTATAAGGATTGGGTAAGCGTTTTTGTATTACACTTTTATATTTTTAAATTATGCACTCCCTATG
This sequence comes from Melolontha melolontha, assembly GCA_935421215.2. NCBI lineage: Eukaryota > Metazoa > Arthropoda > Insecta > Coleoptera > Scarabaeidae > Melolontha > Melolontha melolontha. The sequence goes on along the minus strand of OW285242.1, from coordinate 77,598,703 downwards.
TGAACCACCCCGAGCCGCCACTGATTAAGACTAAAGCACATTTCCAGTCGAATTTAATTAGAATATTCACAACCAGGAAACTTCATATAGAAAATGTTGTTATCTTAAAATTAACCAATTATCTCTAACAAATACGTTTTCATTTCTCTAGAATATTATTAATATATTTGCAATGATATACATTCGGATATATTGAAGTCTATTGTTAAAATGCTAACAAATGAGTGGTGTACACAACGGAACAAAGTCATGTCGTCCATTTGTTAAACGTCACGCATAGAATGGAAGTACATTAGTTTTTGATGTCGCTCACTCTTAACAAACAGAGCATATAAATATAAATGTTCAGATGGGATTACGCTGGATGTTTTTGGCGAACGAAACACTGACCGAAAAATATTAATCCGAAACATGTCATTGTTTTGGACGAACAATAATTTTTTAACGTCCACATTTATGTTTGTTAAAGTGTCCGCTTTGATTCGCCTATTATTAACTTCAATAATTTGGAATTGTTAGTGTTATTACGTAACTTTTTACTTTTACATTGGTTGAACTTTAAATATGAAAATACCATAAACAATTTGTCCAAACTAACATATTAAATAAAAATTAAATAGCTTTTTTTGTAGGACCATTAGAGATCGAACAACTCATCGACAATTCAACTGCCTAATATATTATAGAAAACATACTTCCGTATAGAATGTTTAACCACGCAGAAATTTTCTGAATTATCTTGCAGTTCATTCTCGGTACGGAAACCGTGTCCGGAAGTTGTGAAAATTAATTACCCGCCGCTATTTACTTCTACTATCGCATCTGTACAACTTCAATCTGTTTCACCATTCCTAATTGCCTCTCGAGATAAACGTCTAAAATTTCCCGATAGATTTTAATTACGTTTAAATTTTTATTGTTAGTCGACGGAATGTACGGTGATATATATTTACATTATCTTTTTTTAGTGCGTAAACGTATCTGGTCCAATTGTTTAGTCCTCTTGTGGTTGAGTGGTTGAGTGGTTGAGTTCTAGAACTCAACCACTTCCCCGATATAGATAACTGCGACTTAATACACAATATCACAAAAAGCAAGAGATTGGACCTCCTAGAAATATTAGAAATAAAAATAGCGAAAAAACAAAATCTATTAATCACCAACACACAGATAGAATATGCCAATACACCCTTTATAGACACCGTAATACACAATATAATACCACCCCCACTACACACAAGAACAGACAACATATAAGAACAAGTGCGATAGTCTTTAAGTTAGATTTATAGATCTCTTTGAGAATGGCATAACAGCCGAAACAATTGTTAGAGAATTTAAATAAATCTCATAGTGAAACAAGCCAAGTGTTTTAATTTATTTTTATTATTTACTGTATGAAGTTAAAATGTTTCACCAAGAAGTATCTGCAACAACAGCCGAGAGTATATTAAGTGTTAATTTAGCTACTATCAAAAACGCTATAAATTTTAAAGGATTCGTTATTTTCCTTATGTAAAGAGAGTGTTAAAATATCTAAAACCGTTGAACGATTCAATGAAATATTTGGCGTGTATGCAGAATCGAAAAATACTGTTTATCGCTGGGTCGATCGATTTAAAGCTGATAGAACATGTCGAGAAGATGATCTTCGTTGTGGAAAACTGAGTAATATAGTAAATGCCACTAACATGACTGCCGTGAAGAACATGTTGACAAACGATAGACGAATACATCAATCGCAAAGTTGATGCAGATACGATGGATCTTTTATATTTTGCTTACTGTGACATAGAGGGCGCCACTAATCGAATGTCAATGTGAATTGACTCTATACCACTTCAACGCAGGAAACTCTAAAAACGTGTACAATACCGTGAGTGGTGATGAATCTTGGGTTTACTCATCCAAATCAGAAAATAAACGACAGTCGTCTGTTTGGGTGTTCGAAGATGAACAAAAGCCAATAGAAAACGTCCGTTCTCGAAGTATTTCCAAAAAGATGGTCGCGACATTTATCTCGAAAGCAGGTCATTTAGAAAGAATTTCTCTACAAGATCAAAGAACTATTACTGCCGATTTGTAGCTCCGAGAAACCAACCCACAGCGACGACTACCAAGAAAATGAAAGTTCGCACACAGCTCACAAGACAATTGAATTTTTAACGGAACGAAACGTCGAATTGTTATAACATCCTCCGTACAGCCCCGACCTAAATCCCAACCAGTTCTTTATTTTTCCGAAAATCAAGGACGAACTGCGTGGTCAAAGGTTCTAGTCGTTAGAAGGAACAGTCGATGCCTTCAAATACGTAATTTTGACTGTACCAACAAACTAGTGGAATAACTGCTTCCAGAATTTGTTCAAGCGCATGCAAAAGTACATTAATCTTCGTGGAGAATACTTCGAAAAACAATAAAATCTTTAAAAGCTATCTACTGTTTCATTCCAGCTCTATATGCAAAATGTAAGAGACAACCCTCATATAGGTAGAATTTACACGATTTCTCATGGCACCAATGTAATAGCTAAACCAGGTCATGTATTCAATATATCCATTTCATCAACACGACCTCGTTGAGTTATGATCTTACACCACATTGTTTTCATCTTGTAACCAGGTCACTAGGCTAAGGGAACACACTCTAATATATAGCTATGCACTCAGAAGTCTCTACAGTCAGAGAACTAGAGTTAGAGTCAGAGTCAGAGTCACAGTCACTACCAGTCTAGTGGCTCATATTTATAATGTAGTATTTACTGTTGTTATCGTTGTTGTTATCGTTATTGAATTATATGTTATTATTCTGCATATTATTTATCACACTGATAAACCTGCTGTATAAATGGAACTGCCTCGGCAACAATATTACGTCCGGGACCAGGTGACATTACATGGAATCCTGCCCACGTCTGATATTACATGGCGATCCTACCTTTAGTTAGATGATCAGCTATTACATGGTGATCCTGCCATCCCATCATCTGACATTACACCAAGCTGCGCGAAAATATAAACTACTATAGACTATAGGTTACAGACAATCCAAAAATATGGATCTAGAGTACGTTCATAAGTGATTAATATATGAAATAAATAATAAGTAATGTATACATTCTTAATTAAAAAATTGCTTATACAACAATCTAAGATACTTTATAATTATAATACAACAAACGAGTGGGATACGTATACTTATACTTATACACTTCTTAAGCGCAAAAATATAAACTACTGTAGACTATAAGCTACAGACAGTCCAAAAAATATCGGTCTAGAGTACGTTCATAAGTGATTAATGTGTCTACAACAAGCTAATATACTTTATAAGTATAATACAACAAAGGAGTGGAATACAAGGTAATCTAATGCATAAACTTATATGCATCTTGAGTTACAGTTTGTATGTATGCATTTTTTATTAATTACGACAAATTTATTAATTGTTATAAATTAAAAAAATTCTATTCACACATATTATACGTTAGCAAAAGAAAAAATCTAAATAATTTTACTTTATAATTAGAAGTTTCTTGTATTCAACAAAAGAAAAAAAGATTTGTAATATATATTTTCTAAATAATTGTACAGGAAAATACTACAATATAAGCAATATTTCTTATTGTATAGTATTAATAAATACATACATAGTACATATTGTAAAATATTTGTCTTTTCGGGTTCTTAAATAAAACTAACGGTAACTTTAGACACACTATTTTAAAAATGAATAACAATCTAAAAACTAATTATTAACAATAGCCACATTTATGTAATTGTATTTTATGTAAGTTCACTCGGCGATGTTTTGGTATCGAATGAATCAAATCCCTTCTTCGACGGCTTATATATCGACCGCGGCACTCTCTCGTGTTCTTCTTAGTCTCGGTCTTTCCGTTTCTAGATCTTCCGTGAAGCTGCCAGAGGAATGATATTGGGTGAGACATCACATTAACCCCCTTCTTAAAAATGAAGTTTCGTCCCGTCATGCTTAGGTTCCCTTAAACGATGGCGAAATCGACAGGTAGGGCCTTTGTTACATTGTGACGTCATATCTAAATAACAGTCCACGGTCTTATCTTGCCTGGATGTACAGGAATATTCAAGCCGGTAACTGTATACCAGAATTTCCATACTAGTATGTTAGAATATTACTTCTAACATGCTCCTTACAATTCTCCAGTCCAGGTGATCCAATCCACAACCCAATTTTGAAACTGCCAATTTCAAAATGTCTTGTTTTAACATTTGTTCGCGTAAATTGACCAGGGCCTCTCATAAGGCACGATAGGTTGGCTTCAGGCTTGACAGTTCTTTCGTGATCAAATAGAATATGAGCTGATCTTCATTTGTTATTTGGAGGCTCTACCCAATTGCTGGCCTTAATGCTGCCTTAATTTTTCGATTTTGCCAAATCTCTCTTTAAATTCTCTGGCAATTCCTTTGGTAATTCGCAGATCTCGGGCTACGAAATGAGCAAGCGCGTAGTCTGGCGGCACCGTGAACAAATCTTGCTCTTTCTCGATGATCACCCCAAATCGAGCTTTCCCCGAACCAGAATGCTTCTCTATAAAATCTTCGAATGTTAGTTCCTTGTGGTGGCTATGTAATTGGCGCAAGTCAGCGGCTTCGTCATTATTGTCTCCAGAGTATGGGGCTAATCGATTAAAATGTACTACTCTTGGCTTACTATGAGTTGTTCGCCTTATGCAGTATATTACATAGTTAATCCGCTTCAACGCCTCGTATGGCCCCTCCCAATTCCTTTGAAGTTTCGGAGATTGGCTCCGTCGGCGTTGTGGAATATATAACCAAACCCGATCGCCTTCATGGTAACCACTCTTCTTGGCGTTGATGTTGTAGCTCTCCTTCATTCTGTCACTAGCATCTTGAATATTATGTCTTACTTGATCGTGGATATTATCTAGTCTTCGTCTGAGAGTGCTGACATTATCTTCTCCGGCAAGATCTTCACCAAGCTTGCTCCCAAACTTTAAATGACAGGGCAATCGGAGTTCCCTCCCGAATAGCACGCTTGCTGGTGATTGGCCAGATTGGCGATTAGGAATAATGGTAAATGTTTGTCCCAATCTCTCTGGTGTTCGGAGACCACTTTGGATAAGTGTCTGATCATGGTCTTGTTCATTCGCTCTACCGTCCCATCTGATTGTGGATGCAAGGGAGTTGTTCTCGTCTTTCGTATGCCCAAAAGTCCGCACATCTTTTCGAATAGACTGGACTAGAAATTTCGCTCTTGATCGGAATGAAGTTCCAGGGGTACACCAAAACAGGTGAAGAACTCCTTCACAATCACGTCTGCTACAGTTCCAGCCTCTTGATTTGGTAGAGCATATGCTACAACCCATTTGGTAAAGTAATCCATGACCACTATTATGTATTTATTTCCTTCGTCGCTTTCTGAAAAAGGGCCAGCGGCATCTATGACGATTCTTTCAAATGGGCTTCCCACATTGTATTGGCGCATGAATGCACGTCGGCGCCTCTGGGGACCATTACTTCCGGAGCAATTAGCACACTTTCGGCACCACTCATTCACATCTGGTGAGCAATTCACCCAGTAAAATCTCTGGCGCACCTTCTCCAGTGTTTTATGGACGCCAAAATGTCCCTCAGAAACACCATTATGGAGTTCTAGCAATACTTCTGATATTATTTCCTTGGGAACCACCATTTGCATTTTCCGCTCGCTTCCATCGTGATTTTCGACCTCACGTCTCAGGAGATCGTTTTTCATGGTTAAGGATTCTCATTGTGCCCAGTATGACTTCAATTCTCGTTAATGGGGAGCAATTTCTTTCCAGATCGGTCTTTACCCATTTCTCTTCCAAGCCCTGAAGACTGCAAGATCCGGATCAGCTTCTTGATCTGCGCGCAAATTGTCAGGTTGCCATTGGTCATCAACCACGGTTGTTGGAAGAGCGTTGGCCGATTTATCTTCGATCGATTGCAATGTTGACAGCCTTCTAGACAGGGCCTTCTGGAAAATATCTGCATTTCGAAGTTTGAGGCCTGCTCTGTGTTCAATGTCGAAGTCATACTCTTGTAGCCTCTCAATCCATCTGCTACTTGACCCTCGGGATTCTTAAATTGTAAGAGCCACCATAAGGCGGCATGATCAGTGCGGATCAGGAACTTCTGCCCATACAGGTACTTGTAAAAATGGTCAATGGTCTTAACTACTGCCAATAGTTCTCTTCTGGTTACGCAGTAGTTCCTTTCCGGTTTGGACATGGTCTTGCTGAAGTATCTAATGACCTTTTCTTGTCCATCCTGGATTTGAGAGAGCACACCACCAATCCTGACGTTACTGGCATCTGTATCCAGAACAAACTTCCCAGATGGCAGTGAATAGTTTAAAACTGATGCACTGATCAAAGCTCCTTTTAACAACTCAAAGGACGCTTGGCATTCGTTGTTCCAACTGAATGCTCCCAAAAAATCTTCTTAGCTGATGTTTATCTTTGGGTACAGGCTATTTTTCCACACCTTTTACTTTTTCTGGATCCACAGTCACTCCTTTTCCGGAAACCACATGCCTAAGGTAATTTAACTCCTTGCGAAAAAGGTGACACTTCCTTGGACTTAATTTCAAGTTGGCATCTCACAACCTCTGGAATACTACTTCCAAATTTTTCATGTGATCTTCAAAGGTCTTCCCTACCACAATCACATCATCGTGATATACCAGGCAGGTATTCCAAGACAGTCCCCTCAGTACAGTGTCCATGAGTCACTCAAAAGTAGCTGGAGCGTTACGCAGTCCAAATGGCATGACTGTAAACTGCCAGAGTCCTGTACCTGAACTGAAGGCAGTCTTCTCTTTGTCATAGGGTCCATTCCCACTTGCCAATAACCGCTCTTCAAGTTGAGAGTGGAGAACTATTTTGCTCCTGCCAAGGTGTCTAGCGTATCGTCTATTCTTGGGAGAGAATAGCTGTCCTTTTTGGTCACACTATTCAAACGACGGTAGTCCACACAAAATCTGATAGATCTATCCTTCTTCCTGACAGGGACCACTGGTGAAGCCCATGGATTATCGATGGTTCAATTACTCCTTGGCTTTCCATATCATGTATAATCTGCTTGGCTTCGTCACGCTTTGCCAGTGGTAACCTTCTTGGTCCTTCTCGTATTGGACTTGCATCGCCGGTATTTATTTTGTGCATGACAATATTGGTTCTTCCTTTCGTACCAGTTTCAGTTTCAAAGACGTCTTCATAATGTTTGATTAGATCTTTAACTTGGCTTTGTTTTTCTTGCTCAATACTTGACAGGTTGAGTTGATTATCTTGGACAATTTCTCAGGAACATGCACGAATCCATTCTTCTTCGCCTCTACACGATGAACGACGGCCGACACTGGCGAACACCACCCCAAAATAGTACCCTTCTTCAATGAAACATGGTAATAGTTCACATTCATTACCCTTATCGGTACAGTCTTCTGAGCCTTAACCAGCATTTTGGCAACTACTATTCCTCGGCCCACCTTGTCATCATCAGCCTTTGGTTCCAACATTGTAACATTTCCGTCCAAATAATCACCTTCCACACATGCCGTCATAAACGTCTCACTTCTTGCATCCAGAACAACAATCTCTGCTGTAATTACTTGTACATTCCCACAATTTTCCCATGAAGAAACAATTCCTCATTATTTATTTTTAAAGTGCCTTCCTTCATGTTTAACTGGAAGCCGTAAGTGTTCATGATGTCTAATCCCAAGATTATTTCTTCTTCTATATCGGCTACGAGAACACGATGTTGGATTGATGTTGGTCCTATGATAAAATTGACATCTACTTCAACTGCCACAGAAGCTGCTTCTCCTGTTGCTGTTTTAAGTCTCCATTTACTAGACAATAACTTTTTTTTCTGGAAATTAAATCGGGTCGCACGATGGTTTTCGTCGATCCAGTATCTAGCAAGCAAGTATAGGTCCTTCTGTCCATAATAGCGTCCGCATACAGGCCGTTGGTTTGATGTTGCACGGATACGACTTGGCCAAGAGTTCTTGGGGCTTCCTGATGTTGGATCGATGATTGCCCCCTCTCATCCACCCGCTTTAGTTTTCCTGCTGCTTCAGACGATGCTTTCTTGGCCACCTTACCACATTTGCTTAGAATGTGACCAATCTCTCTACAATTCCAGCATCGCAGAACTCTTTTATTCGGTTTGATCTGGTTTAGAACTCTACTAACCTGCTCCATGAACTCCTCATTTTCCTGTTTGTCAACAGTGCAGACACGAGCATGGTTCCGAGAGGCTTGTTTTGCAGTTTCAAACTCAAGCGCATGCGCCAAAGCGTCGATCAAGGTTTTCGGTCGTGCCAACCTTAATGCTTGCTGCGTATCAATATCCCGGAAACCATCTATGAACGTCTGGACAGCTAATTGTTCCATGAAATTATCTGGCGCTATCGCATATGCAAGTCGAACTAGACGGGCAATATCTGCCTCAAATTCCTGAAGATTCTCGCCTTTCTTCTGTAATTGATTCTTCAGTTGGGTATGGTATACTTGCTCCAAATGCGCATGGTCATATCTCATCTCCAAGCGTTTAATGAGTTGAGAATAATCTTTACGTTCCTCAGTAGGCAATGTCTGCAAAATATCACTAGCATCACCCCTTAATGCTATGATTAAAGCAGTAGCCTTCTCGACAGAAGACCATGCGTTTGCTTCTGCGGCTGCTTCTAATTGCGTCAGGTAAGTCGCCCATGACGTCTTTCCATCAAAGGCTGGTGGCTTGATTCTGGTCTTCGAAATAGCCACAAGTTCTTCTTTTATTTCGATGGGCCGTGGTATAACTTCTTCGTTGACCTGCTTGGGATCAGAATGACTCGTGGTAACGGGTAATTTCATCTGAATCATTATTGCCTCTAAAAGTCTAGAATGTTCTCCAATTTTCTCTTCTACAGCTATGAAAACCTCTTCCTTTAACGCTTCTGATTTTTCCGCTAATCGCTGTTCTAGAACTTTCTCCACTTGTTCCAGACTTTTTTCGAAGCTTCTAGAATTTTCTAGTAATTTTTTTTCCAGATTTTTCTCAAGGATTCTAGCGGTTTCTAGGTTTCTGTTGCATTTGAATTGGTGAATATATTAGACGCTGTTCCAAGGTTTGCGAATTGTGTATCAGTCGTTATTCCAAACTTTTCACATTGTCCAGATTCTTCTGTTCCATTTGTTCTAGACTTTTTGCTAAATTTCCAGAAGTTTCCAGGCTCTTCTGCTCCATTGGTTTCATTTGAATTATAACCTCTGAAAATATTAAATTGAACCATTTAATACATAAAATTTCTGTAATGCATCATATTACCTTTTAACATGATACTGTGTAGTTTTGAGCAAAACTTTTATATAATAAAAGAAAACAATGACGTAAATGGAAAATAATGGCACACAAATATAAACAATACAATACAGCTTACGGACAAGTGATATAAATTGGCGCGAAATATTCGAATATAATCACGTGATCCGGTCGATATTTTTACAACGGCTACTTCATATCTCTATCACTTTTCAATCATTTATACCTCCTTATTTTTGTTAAAAACGCATGTCGGCGTAAGTGCTATGAGAAAATTTCGGACTTCTATTAGTAAGTTCCTAACATTCTGGATGATCATTTGGGAGTGAGCAATATTTTAGCTGATTGGATACCTAATCTATTAAAACTATTAAAACAGAAGCAATAGATCTAACATTTGTTGTCAACTTTAGGATCTCTTACGTCATAGTGGTGACTTTAGCAACGAATAATATTAACTAATGAAATATTGATCTCCTACTTTAACCCGACAAACAAAAAAATCAATCTAAGCAATGGCGTAAATCAGAAGAAAGATTTCTGTTTAAAGCACGTTTAGTTCCATCCGTTGATAAGATAAAGATTACTATATTATGGATTTACGATGGAATAATTTTAGAGAACTACTATCAAAGTTAACTACAATCAACACAGAATATTATTCAAACCTTTTGTCCAAGCCAAGCACTTACCTAAAACTGACCTGGAAATTTGCAAAAACTATGTTGCAAATTATTTGCAAACTATCATCAATATAACACAAGATCACATACTGCTTGTCGAACTATAGAAGTTTTAAATAAATTTACTTGAGAATTACACCTTCATCTACTTTATTCGCATGTTCTGACACCCAACGACTATCATCTGTTTCTAGAATTAAAAAACTTCTACGTGTTATGCGCTTTCAGGACTTAAATGTAAAAAGAGCAGCAAACTAGTAGTTAAAAGGTTTTTTTCGAAGATGCCCAAAAAACTAGTTTCGCTCTGATACAAGTATTTACAGTTAAATAAAACTTATATTAAAAAACTACAATGTTATATATGAAAAGTAATAAAATTATAACACACTTCCCACAACTTTGGAAACATTCCTCGCACTATAGCATTTATGAGTCAAAGTTGTTGACAAGGCTGTCTGACAAAAGCTAGATTCGGAAAAAAACGAGTTTCAGTCAGTTATTAAGTATTTATTTTTGAAAGGATTATAAAGCAAACAAATTTTTGCTGATATGATAGAAACCTTTAATGTTCACCGAGAAAAATATTGATTCTACCCATGATATGATTGTAGAAACTCAACGAATTTGGATCAAGCATATTGCGTAAGCATTGCACATTTCCAATAAACATATGTTCCACATCAATTATCACGACTTGCGTATGAGAAAGATTTGAGAGAAATGAATTTCTAGATGCTTGAACACTTGAACACGCCCAGAAGCATATTTGAAAATCTGCCGCCGAAGCTGCTTCAAATTTTTTGGATCGACTTATTACTATGGACCAAACGTGGATACATCACTGCAATCCAAAGACTATAGAGCAATCCAGAGAGTGGAAGAATTCTGACATTTCACTTTCCAAAAGGGTAGAAATATTACTGGACCATATTATACTTACTGAGTTGCTATCTAAAATTCGTTAGAAACTTGTAAAAAATGTCACGGAAATCTTACCAAAGGTGTACTCATTTTGCAAGACACAAATCCTAGAAGCATTACAAAAAAATTGATGAAATTAGGTTTGAATTGGTTGACTACCCACCCTACTCTTCGAATTTAGCAACGTCAACATATTATTTATTCCCAAAACTCAGAAAATATTTGAAATGTAAAAGATTTTCCACAAATGAAGTCATATGTGACGAATGATTTGTAAACCTAAACGAAGAATTTTTATTAAAAGCTTAGAATTACTTTATGAATATTCTGCTAAATGTGTAAATCTTAAAGGAGATTATTTTGGATAAATAAAGTGTATATTAAAATGTAATGGTGTTTTATATGGTAGGCTAAGTAGTTATCAACACTTCCTAATAAATATCCACCTCCTCTTTGCATCTATGAGTATCTATCATGTCATAATAATTTTAAATTTAAAAATTGGAGAGTTTAAAATTTGGATTATCTCTTCCCTTGAAATAGCAGTACGTAGTTTTTGGAGTTCATTGACGTTACCACTTCTTAATAACAATATCAATCATTCGACCTAAAAAAACAATATCCAATAAAGTGATATTTTCAACAATAAAGATGAAATAGACATTCAGTAGTATTTTTCTATAGCATTGAACTATGAGAATTATAAAATTTCCAGCCTCATTTTCAAAGAAACGAGAATCAATAAATTCATTGAAGAATTACGTTTCGCACATGAAGTCGTCTTTTTTCAACAAAACGATTTTTTTCAAACAATGTACCAAAATTTTATTTATCAGCGGTTGGCTTCCCTTATTTTTCCGAATACTTCTGGCAAGCAAATGCTTGTGTACCATTCCGAATTGACCGTCCGACGTTGCACAAATGGTACAGTTGCCACACGTCCGGTTTTTTCGAAGAAACAAGCGACCATTTGCTTCGAAGTGCTTCGTGCGCGAATAACTTTTGTTGGATCTGGATTATCTTGAAAGACCCATACAGTCTACTGCTGTTTAGTTTTGGGCTCATACGGGTAACTCCATGATTCGTCACCTGTTACGATGTCATAAACCTGTATTGAAGGGGATCCCTGGGATCCAACGCGAACAAATTTTTTTGACGGCCAAATATTGATGTAAAATTGAATGTGCGCTTGTCCCACTAATGTTCAAGGATACCTCTATCTCATGATACGTCACATGACGATCTTGCAATATCAGTTCACGCAGCAATGGTTTTCGGAACAACAACCGATTTTAGACGAACTCCACGAAATTTGTCACGATTTAATTCAGTATATCACCGATATATGCTGATTCTTTTATGGTGATTCATCGGCAAAAGTCAAATTCAGTTCATCGATGCACTGTTGTTGTGATAATCCACGTTGAAGTTGCAAAAAATAATCGCACGGAAATGTTCACGTGTTAATTTCATTTTTGGGCCGAGATGAATTTTTTAAGTCTCTGTAAACAACACAAATAGCACCTGTACGTCAAAACGTTCTGAGTAAGTATTTCGTCAAAAATGTCGAACTTTACGATAGAGACATCGGTTGTCAGATGGCAGCACCATTCCCGAAATATACTGTCGCGAGCAAGAAAATCGGGACAGTGTCAAAATCGTTATGTCAATTTCCTTTATTTTTTAGCGTTGTAATTTTGACGATATTTGATTAATTTTCAAACTGTAGGTCAAATTATCTATCATAATTGCTAATTCAATTGAAAATGCCGCATCTTTCGAAAACTGAGAAACCCAGACTTGTTACTAATATGAAAATGGGAAATCATTAAGAACTGTGTCGGTTCAATTTAATATTGGTAAAAGTTCAGCCGCAAGAATATATAAAAAATGGAGGGAAGAGGATTATTTAAATCGGAAAATAGGTTCCGGAGGTAACAAAATTTCGAATTCGCAGAAAGACGAAACATTACTTACTGAGATTAGGCACAAATCTTTCAAGACATTAAAGGAAACTATAAGAACAACACAATTACTGTCTCATCTTGTAACACAATGGTTACAAAAGAATGAAATTTAAACTTTCCCTCCCTACAGTACTTATCCAAATCCCATTGAAAATGTAGGGATTAATGAGATAGAGCTGCTACCCAGAAAGAATTTTTTGCTTAGCATCAAATTCCTATAAATGTTGTACAAAATATTGTCCCTTCAATGTCTACAAGATTAGATGCAGTTATAAATAACAAAGATGGATTGACGAAATACTAATTATTAATTATATTCCTTCTCTATCGTTTTTAGTAATTTTCATTTATATATTTTAAATAAATGGCAATGAAACACACATTTTTGACAATTCCTGACCCACGCAGAAACAGTGTCCCGTTTTTTTTTTGCTCACGAGAGTAAAAGGCATCCCTCATATTGCTTCCATTACATTATTTCATTGTATTCTTCCTTTTATAATCTGTTACTTTATTTTTATGCTTTGTACACCTCCTTTGCTTCTCATAATTCAATAATAATCTCAATACATGTCCATCTTTCTGATTTTGTTTTACAACATTTTTTAAGTGATACTAATTCGTTACTAATTTCTTTAAAATAAGCCTCAGCAAAGATCATATTGTAATATTAAGATGTGATTTCTTTATTCATTAACCTAAACCTTTAGTCTTGATAGAGAATTCTGTGTCAAAAATGTGATAGGCTAAGTGTTACATTATTACTTTATACCCATTCTTTATCTATATTTTGACAAGTTGATACGAATGATTTTCGTTCATTTATTCATTTGATTTGTTTGTTTTCAGCATGGTTAGGTGCCCTGTGCCTTTGCATATCATTTCTAAGCTCTCCTCTAATAGTAGCCATATGTCGACGAAAGTCTGCCAGATTAGCGGCGGTCTTAGGAGGTCTAGTCCTAGCTCTATCTTGCCTGTTCACCTCGTTCGCCATGCAATTCCATCAAGCTTTACTCAGTTACGGTGTCGTCCTCGGAATCGGTGCGGGCATTGTTAGAGAGACGTCCGGTTTGGTACTGGGACACTACTTCAAGCGTAGACGAGAATTTGTCGAGATGGTTTGTCAAACTGGTGCGGGAGTTGGAATGGCGTTATTTAGCGTCTTATACAAGGAAGCAGTTGGGTAAGTTATTTAAAATGATTTTTTGTATTTTTCAAATTTAAATGGCATTTATCGAATCATGAAAAGAATAAGAGGAATTTAAATTAGGAGGCCTGTTTCAGGAAACTAGGATGGAGACTTGGTTTACAAGCTGTTACTGGGCTGCTGTCTTTGGCTTTCTTTCTACCGGTGGTCTACAGATCGGCTAATTTATATCATCCACAAAGACGCGCTATTACGCATCTGAAAAATCAAAGAAAAAAAGTCAAAGAAAAGAAAACCCATGCAAAAGTGAAAAAACCGCCGATGTTCGATTTTTCCCCATTGAAAAGTAGAGGTTTGAGGATACTACTGGTAGCAAGTGCTTCTGGAGCATTAGGAATATATGCACCTATTATATACTTGGTAAGTACTTGTCTAAAACCAAAAGAAAAGAGAAACGCGTCTAGTTTTCAATAGTACTTTGATGTGTTAATCCGCTTGTCACATATTTATAATTTCTATATTTTTATTAAAGCATGAATTAATTAAATGTGATATATATCTTTTTCATACATACATTTACCACTCTTGTAAACTTTTATTTATTGCTCTACTCTTTGTTTTCTCAATCTACTTTTTCTCCTTTAGTAGATTACCCAAAATCTTCTGTTGCTGTTAATATTTAGTTGCTAGTTCTTAAAACTCTTTCAATCGCTACATTCCTGGATCAATTTATTTTCAGTGTTTGCTTAACCTTCATAACACCAGCCCCGAAAAAGTACATATCACACCAAGTGAGCTACAATTGTACCCCACTGAAAAAAACAATTTGAAAATCAAAAATAAAACAGTTTCTTAATATAGGACAAATAAAGTATGACAAGATGTTTCTTACCAAAATCTTAACTAAAAAAACTCATTAAATGTCTTTACAATTGTTAAACACTGTATTCTTCACAGAATGTTTCGCACATACTGGTTGATTGCAGTTTACACAAATTTGCCTTGTTTTTCGGTCTTCGTTTCTCTTACATATAAAATAACGCCCAGATGTGCCCGAATGTTGAGGAACTCTTGCTGCTTGTGGCTGCTCTTCGCAGAATTTTAGAAAAACGGAACCGATTTGCTTGTTTTATATACGTTTGTACGAATTTGTTTTCATAACGCAACTGTGCATTAATTTTTACCAATTCCTTTCCCATAGCCAGCAAAAATTTTCTGCGACCATGTAAATGGCCTTTATCAAAATGGGGATTTTTTTGTTTCCACAGTATATAAGCATTGATTCCAGCAATATCTAGCATATAGTAAAATATAGTCATAGGCCA
The DNA here is from genome assembly GCA_935421215.2 of Melolontha melolontha. Classification (NCBI taxonomy): domain Eukaryota; kingdom Metazoa; phylum Arthropoda; class Insecta; order Coleoptera; family Scarabaeidae; genus Melolontha; species Melolontha melolontha. The sequence continues at coordinate 77,583,325 of OW285242.1, read as the reverse complement.
CCTACTAGTTTTCGTTTGCGTAGAATATTGCTTACACAACTTATCAGTGGTGTCCACGCCACCTTTAGTTTCGTTCTAACTTAGGATTATATCTGGTTTATAATTTGTACCCTCATCACTAACCTTGCTATCCATCTGTTCAGTCGATAGTAGTATTACAGTTTGATGCTTTTTTGGTACATAGGACACAAGTGTTGCATTCTTTTGAAAATGCAAACATACTGTACAGGCTTATATGTTGCTAGCAAAAGCTCCTTTGGTATAAAAGGTTTATTTTTTCTAAGCGTACCACAAAGTGTTATATTCTTGTCTAAAAGCTTTTTGGCTAGCTGTAAGCTGGTAAATTGTCTGTTGTGATTCCATAACCACCTGGTAAATGGTTTGTCAAATCTAGGACCAGCCTCTGTTCTTTGTGTTTTTCAGCTTGATTGCCTAGTTTGCCTACAGACAAAAAAGAAACATCCACATTTTCAAACGATACTTATCCGGTTTACTCTTCATATAAACTCTGAAAGGTGCTCTATCAATAAATGGAACTAGCTATTCGTCAACGCATAGATGTTGACCAAGATTAAATGCTGATTTACAGTTTGAAACCATTTTTTCAAATGTCGCTCTTATTGCGGCCAACTTGTCGTTTTTCTTTTTTCTGTCCTTGTCTCCATATTGTCAAAACGCCAGAAACCGGTTAATTCTATGTGTCTATTTCTAGAACAGTGACCTGAAAGATTGGTCTACTATAGGCAGGATCACTAGTCCAGTAGGTTCCTTAGATCCATGTAATGCTCCAGTTGATAGTAGTAAGCCAATATAAGCTTCTATTTGTATCCCAGTTGTAGGTTGAAAAGTCTTTAGATTGTTGAGATTTTCAATGTTCCATTTATTGTAGTGATGATTAGCTTTCCTGTTAGTTTCCAACACAATAATATCTATTATAGCGACATAAACAAGTCAAATACGTCTTTCATGCATATAAAATTTCTTCCGTAAACTGTTGGTCCTGTCTCAATTTTCTGTATATAAGCCCGGGATTTTCTTACTCCCATATTGATAGAAAATTTTGCCCACTGCATTCCACTTTTAGATGTATATATCGAGGTTTCCAGTAAGCTCTCTTCTTCGTCGCAAAAATCAGAATTATCAGGAGAGTGTTTATTTTCTCCTAGATCAATCACATCAGGTATTTCTTCTTGCTCCGAGATATTATCATTACCTTCACTATCAGCCATATTTTCCTCAATATCACCAATATCGACATCATCATGTTCTCGAAGCCAAACTATATCGGCTTCAGTTAGATTTTTTGAATTACGAATTGTATACATTTTCACTTTTTGAAATATGAACGCGTAACGCGTACGATTGTAACTTACTGAATTCAACTAGGCAACTGGCTTCACTTATTACCAGAGAGCGGACTCGAACGATTGATGATTCATAGCCCATAGGCGTCTGCCTTGTATTCAAAATAGGCTTGTTTCTGTAAGCAATCCGTGAGGTTCGAACAATTTGATACGTGTGGTCAGATGCATAAGTGGCACATACCTACATATGCAGGTAATATGTATCTGTCAATGCACAAAAGAGCGAATGTAATAAACGGTTTGGTAACCGGCAGCAACTACTGCTGAAATAAAAGTAATGCTAAGAAGCCAAATGCGTATCGAATTTTGAATAAAAATAATTTACAAAGAACAAGACTCAAAACTATGTATTTTCTGTGAAACATTGAAAGTGTAAAACATTACTATGAAAACTAAAATTTGTTCAAGGTGTTCCTATATTAAATTAGTTCTTTTAGATGTTAAAACGTCTTTAAAAATAGAAAATGTCCGTTCCACATCACAACTGGTCATGGGTGCCTGATTAAAATGTTGCACCATACTTCGAATGTATAGATTTTTCAATCGGCCCTGTGCAGAATAGATATAATATAATATATATATTCAAATTTGGATTTCTGTTAAATATGGCATCAACTTTTTGTCTCAGCTTTGAGAAATATCTTTTTAAATGATGAAGTAACTTATCGACATTTGGAAAATGACCCCTGATGTATTCACATACTCTGTGTAGTGCATGTGCTGCACAGGTAACGTGTAGCATATTGGGATAAGCTTGTTTTAATAACTTCCCTGTTTTTAACATATAAGCCGCATCAGTCAAAAATAATAGCATCCTGTCTTTATAGTTGTTATCCGATGACAGAATATTATAAATACATTGATCAATTACTTCTGCAACTGTTTCACCTTTTACGACAGGCACTATTTTAGTTGCAATTAAGTGTGGTTGGATGAAGAATGCCAACAACTAGATTTGACACATATCGTCCCATTACATCCGATGTTTCGTCTGCACTTACCCAAAGATAATGACCAGGTAGGTTAATTCGTATTTTTTTAATGGCTCTCAAACAACATTTTGGTAAGTGGTATTTACGTAAAGTAGACTCATCTAGTATATGACGATCAGCATATTTTGTAAGAAACCTTTTGAGGACTGGATTGTTAAGCTTTTTGAATGGGATATTGACCGCCATGAAACCTTCACACAGTTCTTCGTTAAAAGTGTCAGATGCAGATGGACATATGTTATCTAGATGAGTTTTCGAAGAAACATGTCTCTGCGCATTACACTTTTGTGGACGCCTTAAACTTAATGAACAGGCACTGCAATATATCTCGGTACCATTACAAATATGCAACCAATCTGTATGGCCTCTAATCCATCCTACCATGGTTGCCCTACGAAAATTCTCCATAGTTAATGAAAATAAAGAGAAATACTAAAAACAGAAGGAAATGGACTAAAGAAGAAGAAACGAAAACTACTCCAAAAATAAGGTAGTAAATTAAATTTAATATTTATAATAAATTTTAGGATAAATTTACAGTATAACAATATAAAACGGATTCTTTAAAATACTAAGTTGTAATTAAATAACACTGAAAGAAACGGAATCAGAAACGCGTCACTGTGAAATAGAATTTATGAATGAGTAGACACGATAACGATGGAAATAAATTAAAAATTAAATCATTTAACTACCTATTCAAGCAAAGAAGAGTTAACAAAATAATATACAAATGGAGTTACGATTCTTATGAACAAGCAGGCTATTAAAGCTTTGATAGAGTAGACTTATACAATGCTATGCACCTACAGATATCTCAGAATATGAAGAAAAAGAAAAATTTTATAATAAATTAAGCCGTGCAATGCAGTCAGATAAGGAAAGAAGATATTATAATTCTGATGGGGGATTTCAATGCAAAAGTTGGAACTGATAATTAAGATATAGATTATATAATGGGAAAAAATTGAAAAAGAAAGAGAAATGAAAATGGGGAACTTATTATAGAAATATATGGTATGTATGGACTAAAATTATGAGGCACGTTATTTAAACACAGAAACTGTCATAAGATTACATGGACCTCTCCAGACGGTGAAACAGAAAACCAGATAGGCCATATATCTATCAGTAAAAAATGGAGTGAAATGATGATCGATACCCGTAGTAAAAGGGCGCGGATGTAGGATCGGACCATTACCTACTAATTGCTAAATTAAGAACCAAGTTTCGTATGCAAAAACGGAAGCATGTTACCACAAATTTACTAAAAATAGATATTGAGAAGTTAAAAAGTGATGAAACCAGATATAATTATACTACCATGATATTAAGTAAAAGTATAGACTATACGAAATCAACACAATCTATATGGAACTATTTAGGCACTTAGAACTACGGGTACGGAAATAATAGGAATTAAGAAAAATTGTGAGAGATTACATGAGTGAAATAACGTGGTAAAAATTGAGGCGTGAAATAAAGAGGCAAACAGTAAGTACACAAGATCAAACAAAGAAAAAAGAAATACAAGCAAAATATAAAATTATAGCCAAAGAACTTAAAAAAGACGTTACATAGAAAATATAGCGGATGAGGCACAAAAAGCTTCCGAAATTGGACAGTATAAGAAAATTAAGTGGATATAAGAAAATAAATAATATTATTAGAAGTAAGGATGTAAAAATGATAACAACGATAGAAAAACAGCTAAAAAGATGGGTTGAACACTTTAGGGAAACAATGAACATAGATAGAGGTGGAATAGGGAAAATAGAGTAAAAGAATAATGTGACGAACTAAAAATTAATATAGACCACCCTGCTATAACTGAAATAGAAAAAGCAATTGCTGATTTAAAAAATTAAAAGGTACATACCTAAATAATGCTGAATTGCTAAAAGCTGATGGGAAGAGGAAGACTACGGAACAAATACTACACCTGTTATTTAGACAAATTTAGGAAAAATAAGAAATGCCTGATGATTAATATTTGTTGATTATGAAAAAGCATTTGTGGACAGAGACTGTATGTGGATAGCACTTCAAAATATTGGAATGCCTAAGAAAATGATCAACCTAATAAAGGAAGGACATAATGGATACACGTGCAAAATACTACACGAGGGGGAGTGTCGGATGAGTTTCAGTTGAGGACAGGGGTTAAACAAGGTTGTATTCTTTCACCATTGCTGTTTTAATAGTGTTGGATGAAATTGTCAACAGAGTGATTGAAAAAGGAAACAGAGGTATGAAATGGAATCTCACGAAATATTTAGATGACCTGGATTTCGCTGACGACATTTGTTTAGAAAAGATATAGAATTGATGGGAGAAAAAATAGAGCGAGTAGATCAATTTTTGTACCTGGGGAGTGTAATGGCCGAATACGACGGTGTAACGAAAGACATCAATTCAATGATATCGAGGGCTCGTGGTGCATTTATAGGTATGATGAATGTTTGGAAATCGGGTAACATCACTAACAGGATTAAAGTTTTTAATGACAGAGTTAAACCCATATTATTGTACGGTTCTGCGTCATGGACACTAACTAATGCAAACAAGCAAAAACTACAAAGCTTTGTAAATAGATGTATTCGAAATATACTGAAAATATGGTGGCCCGTCCGAATTACAAATGAGGAATAATGGGATCGTGCAGGAGAAGAAAGGATCGAAGTATAAATTAAAAGGAGAAAGTTTGGATGGCTTGGTCATACTTTAAGAAAGCCGAGAACAGAAATTTGTAGGAGAGCATTAGAATGGCAGACCCAAGGAAGAAGGAAAGTAAGACGTCCGAAGATAACATGGAAAAGAACATTACAAGAAGAGACTAATATGTCAGTGACAAGATTGGGATCTATAGCTGGAAATAGACGAGAATGGCGACAAACGATATCTTCCCTATGTCCCAAAGGGGACTAATGGGTCTTACTACTACTGCTACTACTACTACACCACGACAATGCTCTAACCCACACGTCACTTGTTGTGCCTCAGTTTCTAGTCTCAATGAAGACGGCAGTACCACCCCACCCTCCGTACTTCCCAGATCTTGGCCTTGTGACTTCTTCCTGTTACCGAAGTTGAAACTGATGCTCAAGAGGCGCCATTTTAAGACGATTGAGGAGATCCAGACCTTAATCGCAGGCAGTGTTGAACACGTTAGCACGCGAAGATTTCCAGCACTGCTTTCAGTCATGGACAAGTCGTTGGGATCGGTGTATTCATTCGGAATGATAGTACTTTGAGGGGAATGATAGTGATTAAGTTGTAGGAACGATTTATTGTGTTTCTTTCACATTCCAGGAATTTCTGATATCCTTTCGTACTTATTATTGAAATCTGCCATGCTTATTACGGTTGATACTGTTTGCCAGCTATGTTTGTATTTTACATTTCAGGCCATCATAGAGCTCTCCTACCTTATATCCAAACACTATACGAAGTCGTTTATTTTTTAATGTACTTAGTATTAATATTAACAATATTTCGTCGGCCATAGATTTAACATAAATCGAGCAATAAGAAAAGTATTGCCCCAAAACATATAAGTTTGTTTAATTCATCTTCTACTTCTTTTATTTCGTAAAAAAAAAACGAAACTTTATTATGTATATTTACTGAAGCAATACCTCAAATACTTCTTGAATAATGTAAACATAATAAATAAATTAGCATTTCTTCATTCATTAACTTGTTCATGCTATGAAGGAATATATTCATTAAATTAATTCTAGCAAACCACTAAATTTGCTTGTTCTATGCTAGTTATACTAATATAATAATATTGCATATTGTTTTTGTATTAAACAGATTGAAATAAATAAAAGATGTTAAATAAATTAAATTATTAGAATATGCGACATAATACACTCTCAGATTAGAAAACTTTAATTATGTCAATGATATTTTGCAGGCTTACCAAGGATACAGAGAAGGATTAGAGGACAGCGCTTTAGTACTTTTACAGACGTTCCTAGGTTTCGCGTCGGCTCTGGGCTGTGTCGGTTTCGGACTAGTTACTGTTAAGCCGAGTTCGCAGTGTCTCATCTCTAGGCAGTATTTATGTCAAGCCTCTATGGTCGGAATAAGTGAGTATCTAATTCAGGGAAATTATTTGTTCGACGTCCATTTGTATAATAAAATACAAAACGAAATAATTTATTGTGTTAAATTAATCAAACACAGCTCACATGATCGTAATACTGATTTAGATGAATTTGGTCAACTTCTAAAACGCAACGAATTCTTTTTGTTCTTTCACAATTTTATATTCAGAAGGTAAAATTCATTCCTGAAATTCCATATCTTTTTAGATTTGGTTAATTATATAGATTACTCTACACTCTTTTTTGTCTACAAAATGATATACAGGTGATCCGTTTCAAGTGTACGTGACGTCATCCAAATATTTAAGATGACATACCTAAGAATATTCTTTCAAATGCTATTGTTGATAAAAGTTGTTTTAAAAAATGACATAATACTTACAAATAACCTGAAGATGTAATAATAATGGTGTGTTTATAACCGCAGTTTTAGAAAACCATGAAATAATAGTAAATAATAAAAGTAGCAATAACAACGAAATGACAACAAATCAAAACAGCAAAATGAATGATATCTGTTTATCATAAAATTGCACTAGGAAATCTAGGAAATTTTACCGTACCCCCACACTTCACTTAAAATCGATCACTTAGTATTACTTTCTACGTTTCAAATGTTAGAAATGGACGACCTTAGCACTGTTAAAAAAAAACGCAGACTCTATATGGTCGATTTGTTGTTTTCTGATGTTAATATAGGGTATTAGAAAATTCGCGGATACGGACTATGGGATGACATTAATCATCGAAAACTGAAACGAATACTTCCTTTTATCATTCTTTAATTGAACTTTTTTTATATTATACAATTAAAAACGTTAAAAATTAAACACTTTATAACATTTGTGCGCAGTGTCTTCCGGCAACGAATAAACATTAGCAAGGAAAGCTTTGCAATTAATACATAAAATAAATGAAGTGCGCAAATAAGTAGTTGACATTTCTACAGTTGTCATTGAAAAGATATATTGTATTTTGAATTTCAGCTTATGAAATCATGGCTTAAAACTACTCAAACTGTGAGTATCACGATATGTTGATGGCTCTTGGTGCATCAAATAATAACGCAGATTAAGCATGCGATGCTATTTCCTAGGTGTCGTTTGCCAAATAGAAGACTAGAAAATAGAATTCTTTTCACCGGATGCATTACAATACAACCCCGCAGAAATCCTTGGCGTATTCGTTTACGTGATGGTGCAATTATTGATTTGATAATAAACGATCCTTCAAGTACTAGGTGCGTTGTGAGGGAACTGAGAACCAACCAAGTTCGCGTATGGCGTGCGCTAAGACGCGACCAACAGCATCCATATCATTTCACAAAAGTCCATAATTTGGAGGATAATGACGGTTTACTTCGGCAAGCGTTCTGTGAACGGTATTTAAATATCGATCTGCACATCCAAAATTTCATTTTGTGGACAGAATGTTTAACAAACAACATTACTGGATTTATGAGGATCAACATTTAATTATGCCCAGAAATCGCCAACGTTGCTTTAGTGGTTTATTGGATGAACTGTTGGTAAGGTTACCTCAATTTTTTTTAGTTTATTCATATTTTGCTGTACGCATAAATGGAGAAAATTATTTAGATTTGCTACAACAACAGCTTCCAGATTTTCAGATTTTCAGATGACGTGCCTCTAAATCTCCGGCAAAATATTATTTTTATGTACGACAAGACAGGAGTTTGCACGAATTGTACGGAATTACCTGGACAATACTTTCCACAGCCGTTGGATTGGTAGGGGTGGTCCAATACCTTGGTCACCTCGATCGCCAGATCCGATATCTTGTGATTTCTTTTTATGGAGTTAATGATTAGAAAGCAGTACTTGTTGCGTCAAGTGACGCAACAAGAAACATCGCAAATGTTACGCAACGCCGTTCGGGCAATAGCAAGGCGTGCTGAAGCATTTATAGCTGCTGCCGGATGACAATTCCAACAAATGTTATAAAGTGTTTCGTGTTATACGTTTTTGTTTGTGTAATATTAAAAAAAATACAAATTTAATTTTCCATTTTTAAATTTGCTAAAATTCACAAAATATCAGTCAGATTAAAAATGGTAAAGGAGCATTCGTTTCAGTTTTTGATGATTAACGTCATCCCATAGGTCGTGTCCACGAATTTTGTAACACTCTATATATTAAAGCCAACATCGCACAGAATAAAAAGTTGTACTATACTAGGATTTATTATTCATTGTCTTTATTAAAGATAATTAATATATTTATCTTGTCCCGTAGACGTCTGTGTAGAACCTGAAAATATAACTCCATATCTACTCAGATTTGAATGGGCACCTGGCGTCTGCAACATCATCACAGCATTGTGTAAGGGTCGTGCTATTTTTTTTTCGTTTTTCAATATAAAATTTTATACCATTCCATTGGGTTAGATGCAAAGAACTTGCGACAACCTGCATCTACCTCCACAACAATGACAAAGTCACATACTGAAAGAAAATGCGCCATTGACCTAAACAGATGATAGTTTGATGGTAATAAGACTAATAAGTCAAGGCTGTATGGAGAATGTGGTAATAACTCTAGTCTATCTCACAGAGAGCGTTTTGAGTAGTATACAGACAAGCGTTATCCTGATGGAAAACTACTGGATTTCTGTTATACCAATGCAAGATACCTTTCTCTCAAAATTGCACGCAAGTGATCCAGTTCACCCAGTATCACTCTCTATCTTCAGTAACTAGCTTATAATAGATAATCCTCTCGTAATTCCACTAAACCCAGAGTATCACTTTCGTTTCAAAATTTTTACGCTTTTTTTTACAAAAACGGGGTCAACAGTTTATTGCAGGTGCACATATACTGCTATGCCTTCCCTGCCGTTAAATCGAGGGATATCTCTCTGGATCGTGTATTTTCCATCCCTAACTTTCGAAGATAACTACCTATAGTTCATCAAGAAGGCCAAGCTCTTGCTATAATTGCCGCATACTGATTGTTGGACTTGACTCCTTGATCTATAGCCGAAGGTCTCCCTGGGCGAGATTACTTTCTAAAATCAATTTGTACATTTGGATTTAATTTATATCAGTTTTGCGCAATACAATCGACCAATATACGAGCAGCATCAACAACACTTATCCCAAATTTCCAATAATGGCACAGTATTGTCAAAATTTCTACACTTGTATTTTGCAATTTTTATTGACTAATAATATAAATGAATAGACTCCAAATAAAATCTAGTTAGCAGCTACTACGAGCCCTAACAACGTCGGGTTCGGACGATATTAATTTTTACAGCTAGTTGTCCCCAATTTCTGCTAGAAATACTAATTAGTGTTTTTTTATTTATAATTTAATTACATTAATATACAGTGTAGAATCATTACTGACCCCAAAAAATATTACTTAATGTGAAACGTACCAATTTTACAAGAGGAAAATAAGAAACCAACCATTTTACATTGGCAACTTAATGTTCGGACGACTACGATTGTGAAATAATTTTCATTAGAGCGACCACGACAGTATGTCAAATTTGACAGTTAGCGCTTCGACAAATGTTTATTTATTGTTGTGATCAATTCGTGCACGAAAAAATGGATCGTGATAAAGCCATCTCGCAAAAAGAAGTACATGAAATTGTGGTGAAACAGTATTATGAAGGAAACAGTATGCGCACAATCGCAAACAATTTGAATTAGCAAAATCAACTGTAGTAGACATTATTACATGTTCTGACGAGACGTCCGGCCACGATATTCGTGGTAAAAGTACAGGGTAACCCAAAAAAGTGACAACCAGAATGAGATGGCATCTCATAAAAATTTAGAAAAGTTAGCGCAGAGCCACGCTAAGAGATATAACGACCTTTTTTATTGCAGAAACTAATGTGACGATTTCGAATGTTGTAGGCAGTGGATACATAAGTCCGGCCACAATTTTTATAAGGTAAAAATGAAAAAATATATATTTTAATCTCACTAGATTTGAATTTAGTATTCAATATTTTATTCAAGGCGACAGAAAAGCCGCTGTTAATGAAAAACCGTCTAATATGGGCAAAGTCCAAATTATCTAGGACACTAGAAGATTGGTTCGAAGTCGTGTTCAGCGATGAATCCAAATTCGACGTCTCTATAGGTGATTGTAGAAAACGAATGATTCGTGAGTGATAGATCAGAAAGTTTTCATAAAGACAGTGTACAAATACTGTCAAATTTGCAAAGGGTGTGACGATATGGGGATGTACGTCTGGAAAGGGTGTAGGTAGAATGGAAACAATAGTGCTGCCAAGTGTCAGCAAATTTTAAGTCCGCTTCCTTCCTAGTGTAGAAAACCTCTATCCAAATGTAAATTTCATATTTCAATAAAATTTCAACAATCAATTAAACATTGGTTTGCTGATCGTAACATAAGAGTTCTGTGATGGCCTTCCAGCGGTCCAGACCTTAATATTATTGTAACTTTGTGGCATCTTATGAAAAGGTACATAAGAAATAATCCGCAAAGAACAATAAATACTTTGCAGACAAAATTAACAGAAATATGGCAAACATTTACGCCAAATGACTGTAAAAAATTGTTAGAAACCATTCCAAATTGAATTAAAGCAGTTGTTAAGGCCAAAGGTGATGTAACTCCGTATTAAATTTTGTACCTAGTGATCGTCCTAACATTAAGTTGTCATCTATACATTTTTTTACGTTGGTTAGATTGTTTTCGTTTCCTGAGAAAATATACATTCTGTTACAAATGTTATTCTTGATATTGTAATATACCCCATTCTTTGTTCACAATAAGGAATTAACACTTGAACATACACAAATTGTAAATATTTATCAAAAATCGTATCACCCGAACTTTATGTTGTTAGGGCTCGTACATCGCCCTATACGAGGCGCATTCAAGTTCTAAGGTTTCCGATTTTTTTTCTAACTACTCACCCGAAAACTATGAAACTGGTGTTACTTCTCGACGTAATCTCCCTGCAGACGTACACATTTTTCACAACGTCGACGCCATGATTCCATGGCCGCGGCGAAGGCTTCTTTAGGAGTCTGTTTTGACCACTGGAAAATCGCTGAAGCAATAGCAGCACGGCTGGTGAATGTGCGGCCACGGACAGTGTCTTTCGTTGTTGGAAACAGCCAAAAGTCACTAGGAGCCAGGTCAGGTGAGTAGGGAGCATGAGAAATCATTTCAAAGTTGTTTTCACGAAGAAACTGTTGCGTAACGTTAGTCCGATGTGCGGGTGCGTTGTCTTGGTAAAACAGAACACGCGCAGCCTTTCTCGGACGTTTTTGTTGCAGTACAGGGAGGAACTTGTTCTTCAAAACATTTTCGTAGGATGCACCCTTTCACCGTAGTGCCATTTAGAACACAATGGGTAAGAATTACGCCCTCACTGTCCCAGAACATGGACACCATCATTTTTTCAGTACTGGCGGTTACCCGAAATTTTCTTGGTGGCGGTGAATCTGTGTGCTTCCATTGAGCCGACTGGCGCTTTGTTTCTGGATTGAAAAATGCCATCCACGTCTCATCAATTGTCACAATCGACGAAAAGAAAGTCCCATTCATGCCTTGGTTGCGCATCAACATTTCTTGGCAACATGCCACACGAGCAGCCTTGTGGTCGTCCGTCAGCATTCGTGGCACCCACCTGGAGGACACTTTTCGCATTATCAGGTCGTCATGCAGGATTGTGTGCACAGAACCCAAGGAAATGCTAACACTGGAGGCGATCTGTTCAACTGTCATTCGGCGATCCCCCAAAACAAGTCTCTCCACTTTCTCGATCATGTCGTCAGACTGGCTTGTGCGAGCCCGAGGTTGTTTCGGTTTGTTGTCACACGATGTTCTGCCTTCATTAAACTGTCGCACCCACGAACGCACTTTCGACACATCCATAACTCCATCACCACATGTCTCGTTCAACTGTCGATTAATTTCAATTGGTGTCACATCACGCAAATTCAGAAAAGGAATGATTGCACGCTGTTCAAGTAAGGAAAACGTAGCCATTTTAAGTATCTAAAACAGTTCTCATTCTCGACGCTGCCGGTACAATTCCATTTGCCGTACAATGCTGCCATCTCTGTGACGTATTTACAACGAACGCACGCTCATTTTAAAACAATGCACATGCTTCTATCTCTTTCCAGTCTGGAGGAAAAAAATTGGAGGCCTTAGAACTTGAATGCACCTCGTACTTGCCAACTTAACGTATGCTATATAAAACATTTGAATTGATATGGGCAGTTTATCGATACCACAGTCTACTATAGGTACACAAAAATGAAATAACTTTTGCACAACCCGAATACATACAAATTAAAATTAATCATTAAGAAATATCATTTTTTCTCTTTTTGTATCATCGAAACCAATTTATTTCATAAGTTATTTGATTTTAGGTAAAGTCGAGTACATTTTTGCTTGTTTTAGGTATATCACTTCTGGCTTTAAGTGCTGTCCAGGGTTATCACGGCTACGTCCTATTCGTTTGGATGTACGGAATATGTTTAGGAGGTTACAGCTACTCTCTAAAAATGTTCACGCTCGAACGGATCAAAGCCAGACACTTTACCAAAGCATGGAGTTTCATCCAAGGTGCCAAATCCATACCAGTGCTCATAGGAATTCCAATAACCGGTTATATTAACCAGACGTACCCTAAATACGGTTATTACTTCAGTTTCGTGACCACCCTCTTAGGAGCTAGTTTACTTTTCTTAGTCGGTAATAAGAAAGAACCAATCGTGATCAACAACACCAACGTTACCAACTGCAATTATAACGTACCCAATCTCAACGAATGCATATGTCCTTTAGGAGCTTACGGAAATATATACGCTCATGAAATATCACCTTATAATATTTATAGACAAACGGGGAACCATTACGAGAGGGTTTTTGCGAATTACGAGCCCATAAATCGAAACAGTCTGCAAAGACATTCCTACAAGCACAAACTAGAACACCAACCGATGAGATATTTACCAAAAAGTTTAAGTTATGCCGCCAATATCGAAAGATCTCCGTATTCAGGGCCTAAATATGCTGAATCTGATTTTGCAAGGTACAACCACGTAATGCACGCGAGGAATAACTTGAGACCTAGCAAGAGTTTTCCAGAAGGATTGGGAAGGTGGGACCATTATGGGTCTTATAGAAGACCTTTTGTGAGAAACGTACAAGTTATAGAACAAATCACCACGTCTGTTTAAGAAATAGGTTTATTCTAATTGACTGTGTATAACAATTAATAAAACTTATGTAATTTCGCGAATATTTTTGTTCGAGGTGACACGAAAAGAGAAGTACTATTCTAGTCATTTCTTTGTTTAATAATTTATATTTTTCATGCAAAAAAATATTCTATAGTGCAAAAAGAGGTTTATCAATTTTTACTGCTTAAAAAATTATATTAGCTTACGCGGGGAAAAAATAACGACACCCTTCTCTCTTGTAACAAGTATTTTTAACTCAAATGCTCGGACCACGCTCTTTATTATTTGGCTTCATAAAAATAAGAAAAAAACTTAAATCGCAAACCCTTGACATATCAGCTAAGTAAGAATACATAGTTATTAAATACACAACGTGGAGTAAAAATTGATAAACTTTTCATAAAGAAACCAAATTTGGGTATACAATACCTACTTATTATATCTTGGGATCAAAAAAAATCTCTTCTAGCGTCAATTGTCGAATAAAATAAATGTTAAAAGATTACACTTATTGCTACTAAGGATAACATAAATAAACTACTGTTTAAAATTATAATAGTAAAATCGAATAAAATTAAAAATTACTAACAAACCCCGAAATAGTATATATGTATGCATTTTAAGATTATGAAGTGCCAAATTAGATTAATTTTAAGCGAAGTGAAATTTGAAATTAGCAATAAATAAATAAATAATAATGTATTATTTATTAATTCTGTACTGTAATGGTGCTACTTATAATTTTGTGATCCTGTTAGGTTTTATTGTTTTTATATATATTCTTTAATATTTCGTTTTTAATATTATATGTAAAGATATATTGAGAGCAATATTATTGTTAAATTATATCTGATATTCTAAAATAAAAATTAAAGTAGAACTGTTTCTAATTATTTCTGTGTATGTTTAAACTATTACCCAAAGTTAATAAACTAAGAGAATATCTGCCCTATATGTCGGCTACATACATTTTGTAGTTGTTAAAAAACTGAATCTGTTAGACTTCTATTTTTCTAGATAGGAAGTGTAATACAATAATGACAATTTTATTAAAAAAAACAGAATATTCAGAGTGGCGTGGAGCCAACTGGCATTTTTGAAATAGTCATAGATTATAATCGAAAGCTAGGAAAAAATAAGCAAAAATTTCTTTAAATACGACCAAGTGTGCCATTTATTTACTATAGATTACAAGGTAATTCTAGAAAAATTTGGAATATTAAGCATCCGTAGTAACAGACATGCGGATCTCCCATTGCAGTTACAAGATCCGAATAGAATTAATCGTTATTTTATTACTTTAACTCCTGAGAATCTACACGATGATAACAATCTATTTGAATACTACGCTACACATACAAACAATAATATTGGGAATGATTTTCATTTTCGGTTAATTGACCAAGTGCAAGTGTCTAGAATTATTTCTAGTATCTCATCCTCGTCTTGCGATTTTGAGGATTTAAGTATTGATATGTTAAAAATGTCTTCTCCTTTCATCGTGAAGTACATTGTTCATATCATCAACTCGTGTATTCTTCAAAGTATTTTTCCCTTAGCATGGAAACGAGCAATTGTGATACCGGTGCCAAAGAAGTCTGACCCGCAATCTATGTCTGATTTGAGGCCTATAAGTTTGCTCTCCGTATTGTCTAAAATATTCAAGAAACTTCTTAATGCACAATTAATACAACATATAAACACTTATAACATTTTACCAGCTTACCAGTTGGGTGTTAGGGTTGATCACAGTTCTGAGTCGGCTTTATTGAAGATTATGGATGACATAATGACTGTACGTGACAGGGGTTACGCCTCCGTTCTAATACTGTTAGATTTTAGTAAAGCATTCGATGTCGTGAATCATGATCTGTTGTCTGCTATGTTCCATTATGTGGGTCTCTCCGATGATGCTATCAAATTATTAAATGATTTCTTGCGGGACAGATCGCAATCGGTTCGGGTATGGTCGGATATCTAAACGTGTTGGTCTGGCATCAGGTATACCTCAAGGCCCTATCTTGGGCCCACTTTTCTTTTCCATATATACTAGTGCTCTTTTTTAATCGGTAAAATCTTGTAATATACATATTGCTATGAATTGTGGTTTTTATTTTTATTGCACCACCATCCACAACTAATCTACCCAACTAGGATACTCGGTCGGTTTATTTCCAAAAAAATGGGACTTCTTTCTTCTCAGGGTTCCAATCGGAAACGTGGAAAATAAAATTGTTACTTAGGCGCCAATCAAAGTTTCTTGATAAATGTTATAATTATATTTCTTTAAGTTACTTATTAAAAATGCAAGGTGAAAGGAAAAAAATAATGAGCACAATATAAAATTTAAATGAATATTTAATACAAAAAATCAAAAAAAGAAAAAAAAATCGATCTTTATAAAGTATAAAGACTGTGTAATTCAAATTTACAACCAGAGGTAAAAGAATTCATTGAATATGAACGCTAAATAAATTAAAAATCCTCTATGACTTCCGAACAAACTTATTTTAAAATAATGATAAAGGTTATTTTTAATTTCTCCCCAGAGAAGCACACTGTATAAACCTGAAAACACGATCAAAATTTACCACATGCGCGATCACATCAAACGCATACAAAAAATGCCCTGGATTTCCCAAACGTATAAAATTTTACAATGATATTTTTTTACTTAGAAATGTTAATAATACTCTTTATTATTTTTCTATCTAATAATAAATCTCTAAATAACAATATTAATACAATTGAAATACAATATTCAAATCTTTTGAATTTATAAGACGTCTTTTAAATATATATATATATATATATATATATATATATATATTTACTTACATAAAAAATAATGTGAGACACGTTGACAAGAAAACGTTATTAACTCACATATAATCAAAATTACGAGAACAAAATCTCGTAGAATATACGGGAATTGAAATACAAACACCATCAACTAATTAATTCAAATTCAAACCGAATTTTACTCTAAATATATAATTATATACTTTTTTTAAATAAAAAGAACGTTCTTGTCTAAAGGTTTAACTATGTCTGTCTAGTCCACATCAACCACGGTGGCTTCGCATAAGGCTCAATAATACAAGGTTTTTATGAAATTACATGAAACATATTTTCAAAAAATATACACTTAAGTTCAAAAATAATGTACATACATTTTTAATAAATTTTAAATATAATTTAGGGAAAAATCAATAACAATATGTATGCGGATGATACGCAAGTATACTATTCATTTCCAAAGCAATCCTTTAGAGAGGCTCTGAATGTTTTTCAATACGATTTGGATGTGATCTCCGATATATCTTCACTTGATTCGTTGCGTATTAATTTCTCGAAATCCGGTGTTATGTGTTTTGCTAATGTGCCGACTTGCGACGAGTTGACACGTAATTTTCGTTTGTCAATGGCTGGTGAGATCTTACCTGTAGTGACTGAAACAAAAAACCTTAGACTATTTATAGACAACACGTTCAGATATAGAAAGCAGGTATCAAATTCTATTAAACTGGCGTATGGAAATTTGAGACTTCTCTACCATCATAGGTCTTATCTGTCCATAGCTACTAAATTGTCCTTGTGCAACGCGTTAGTATTATCTTCTTTTATGTATTGGTCCTCTGTGTATGGTCCAAGCATAGATGTTAATGATCAAAAAAGGATTCGAAGAGCATAAATCCGTGTTTGCGTACGGCATTAAGAAATATGAACATATTTCGCACACTTTGTCTTCCTGTAAGTGGTTGAATATGAGAAATCGAGCTGTACTACGGGCTGCCTGCCTGTATCACGCAATTATTATAAGCAGGGTTCCATCATACCTATATAATAAACTAACCTTCCGAACGGACGTGCATCACATCAACATTAGGTCGCAGGGATTGATTGCGCCACTATTGCATAAAACAGCACTATACGAGCGCTCGTTTACATTTAGTATATATAAAATATATAACGCTTTGCCTCGCAACCTGAAGGAGATGCCATGTTCTACATTTAAAAAACATTTGCGCCAATATTTATTTGATCATCAGCAACTAGGGATTGTCCTTCTCTGAACGTGTGTTGCGCTAGCTTACAGTGATTTCTGTATTTTCGTTTTTGTTTTATTTTTCCGTCATCGCAGAATTTTAGATTTAAATTAAATTAGGCATGATACTAAGTTGTAATTTTAATTGTATTACAAGGTTAAGTGGAAGAATGGTTGTGGTGTATTACACTCAAAGCCAAACTTAACCTTGCGGTTTTTTTTCCCTACTTCTTTTCTATTAGCTGTGAATTTGTTTTTTTTATTACGATTTAATTTTTTATCGTTTATTTTTGTTATGTTATGGATGTAAAGAAAAAATAAAATGAACTTTTTATTATTATTATTTTATTATTATTATTAGTATTATTGATGCGTGCACTCCTTTCGGGAGAAAGGGAAAAAGTTGATACACGGCCGCGAGGCAAGCATATCAACATCTATCCTGCTTGATATGGATGGAAACATTGGTATATTGAATATAATTTGTTTCTTTTTGTCTTTGTTATTCTTTTGCTTTTTTTTGTTTTTTTCATGGATCTACTGTAATGTTGTTCTTTTGGCTCTTTTTTTTTCTTTTCATGGATCTACTGTAATGTTGTTCTTTTGCCTTTTTTTTTCTTTTCATGGATCTACTGTAATGTTGTTCTTTTGTTTTTTTTTTCTTTCTTCTTTCTTCGTAGGAGTCGTTTAGTTCGTGTTTTCGGAGATATGGTGTTTCGGTTTGAGATGTGTTCGTGGTTGTTTTTATCATGTATTCTGGCTCAGCACCTGCCGCACAATGTTCGTTGACTCTAGTATGACAATTTTTTAAAGCTGTTTATATGTCATAGGATGTATATTTAGGGTCTTTAGAGCCTCATGTAACTTGAGCGGTACCTATTTCTCCTGTAGAAACGATGATGCTGGGTACTACAATCACTTGTTTTGGCTCCACACTTCTTTAACATCTTGGGCAAGTGGTAAATATTTGTCAATCTTGTCTCTATGCTTCGCCTGGATATTCGCTGGCGCTGGCACAGAGATGTCTATGAGGTACGTAATGCTATTGTTATGGTCTCGTAACGTGATGTCTGGTCTGTTGTGCTGGACAGTTCTATCAGTTTGTTTTGTCCGACTCCAGTAAATCATGGCCTCAGGCAACTCCACTACATTTTTCGGCTGGTACTGGTAATATGGCGTTATTCCAGTGGTTCCATCATACAGTTTGCATATTGCCTGGTGGATCACTTTCGCAACATTGTTGTGGTGTCTGGTGTATTGTTTTGGGGCTAAAATGGAGCATCCGCTGAGTATATGTTCTATGGTTTCCGGTTTCTCGCCACATACTCTGCATGACGTTGATGCGATGTTTTCTTTTAGTACGTGTTTCTTGTAGGTGCGAGTTGCTATCACTTGATCTTGTATAGCCATCATAAAGCCCTCTGTTTCGACAAATAAGTTCGTGTTACATAGCCATTGTAGTGTCGCTTCTTTATCGATGTATTCATTGTCGTGTAGTTCTTTGCTTCTCCACGCGTCAATTTTGTCGTTGTCATGTACAATTTTTTCTTGAATATTGTTTTGCGTGTCCTTTAAGTTGAGTGGAGTGAAACGGTCATCATTGTTGCACACAACTCTGTGGATGTTTGATGTTTGTGCCTTTACTGTGAAGAATTTCCTGAGGTCATGTATCTGCTCATAGTAGATATTGTTAATATCAATTATACCTCTGCCTCCTTTCTTCCTGGGAAGGTGGAATCTCTCGTTTGAACTTCTGGGGTGGTGGGCGCGGTGTTTAGTGAATGTCACCCGTACTAGTCTGTTTATTTCCTCTAATTCTGTTGCGGTCCATCGCACTATACCGAACGTGTACATTAGCACTGGTAGTGCGTACGTGTTTACTGCGGTGGCCATATTTCGACCTGAAAGTTTTGTCTTTAGGATCAGATTAATTCGGCGTTTGACCTCTTGAGTTATTTGTTCTTTTGTGCGGTTCTTGTCTATCCCTCTGCTCTGTTCGAAGCCAAGGTATTTGTATGTGTCTTGAGGTTGCATTGTCTGTATAAATTCTTGTGCGTCTAATGTGTGCTCTAATGCTCTAATAGTTCTCCGAATCAATCCAGATACCTTTGGTCATCACGTTTATGCGACATTTGTCTAGGCCGAAGTTCATTTTTATGTCAAGACTGAAAGTTTCTGTTGTTCTCAATAGCTTTTCGAGATCTTTTCTTGTTGTTGAGTAGAGTTTCAAGTCATCCATATAGAACAGATGGGATATTTGCAGCCCACTTCCCATAATTTCATAGCCTCTCCGGTCCTCATTGAGCATAGTTGATAGAGGGTTTATTGCCATGCAGAACCAGAGAGCGCTTAGCGAATCGCCTTGAAATATTCATCTTTGTATTATTATTTTACCTACTTCTGCTGTTTTTCGGTTTATGTTGATTGTCAATGTCGTTTCCCAGTCCTCCATAATATGTTTTAGCATTTGCCTTACTTGCGGATCTATTTTATATATCTCCAGTGTTTGTAATAGCCAAGTTTGTGGAATGCTGTCGAATACTTTTTGGTAGTCTATATAGGCTGTGTGGAGAGGTTTTTTGCTCTTCTTTGCCTCTCCGGTAACAAGAGTGTCGATTATCAGCTGTTCTTTGCACCCCCTACTTTTCTTTCTGCACCCTTTCTGTTCTTCCGCTAGGATTTGGTTTTTTTCAAGGTGTTCGTATATCTTATCTGTCATTATAGATGTGAAAAGCTTATATATTGTTGGAAGACAGGTAATGGGTCGATATTTTGATGGGTCGGGACTAGCTGGTTTGGTTTTAGGGAGCAAGTATGTTATTCCCATTGTGAAAAGTCAGGTATTTTGCGAGGATCCGCAACAGCTTCATTGAACAGCCTAGCAATTTTCGCATGCGTATTAGGTAGTTTCTTGTACCAGTAGGTAGTTTTGGATATGGTCTATACCTGCTGCTCGCCAGTTGAGGGTCTTGTGTGTGGCTTTAGTGACGTCTTCGGTGGTTATGTGAACGGGTGTCATTAAGTTCGTATTCTGTGACTCTTTTGCTCTTTCTGAGTCCATTTCTGTTTGGTTCTATGTGCCACCGGGTTCTGCCATGTTTTCCCAGTATTGTTTTGTTGTATTTATATCTGGGGTATCTTGTGTTGGTTGAATCTCAGTTTTTTCTTCTAAGGATCTAAGTTTCTTTGGTTCATGTTAAATAACCTATTTTGCTGTTTCCGTAGCTAACTCTCTCTGTATCTGATCCGATTGGAATAGACTGCCAGTTTTTGTTTCAGCAGGTCTAGAATTTCTTCTGTCGTAGTATTCTCGTTGTTTTTGTGTGCTTTTATTATCTCGTCAACTTTTTTTTTTGTACTGGTTTTGGTAATTGTTTTGTGTGTTGCTTGCGTTAGTCTTGTAATTTGTGTTCGAAGTAGTTAATTTTTGTAGATATTCTTCTTTCCCAGTGTGGCATTCTATTTGGTTTTAGTGTGGTTGTTTGTTCCCTCTGTGGTTTTGTTCTATCATGAAGCTCTGTTGTTGTTATCGCGGCAATATATATTGTCGTTTGTAGCTGTTCGAGTGTGGCGCAGCTCTCGATAGCAGGTGCTATTGCCTTATTTATTTGGTCAAGCAGTGTTCTTGTTTTACGGCATGGTTGTAGTCTGGGTATTTTAGGCCTTCTTGTCGGGTCTGTATGAGAATATAACATGGTGTTCTTTTCCAACGTATCTATTATATCTCCGTCGATAGGTTCTTGTTCTTCTTCTGTTTGTTCATAGGTTTCTTGAATATTTTCGATTGTTCTCATTCCTAGTTCTACTTCTACCTCTCTTCTTATTCGTATTATTGATTCCGTCGCTAGACGGTTTTGTGTTAGCAGTTGCCTTTTTTGATCCATGATATTTTGTGTTGTTTTGTTTCCCAGCACTGGGAATTTCCTTGCCATCGTTGTATGTAGCTCTTTTCCATATGGTTCGGAACTTGTTTCCATTTTGGTTATTTGCAAGTAAGCTCGGTAGAGGTATTCATTCATTTCATTTGTCCATCTCAACCGCTTACTCTTACTGGTCCCTTCGGTGGGCTGACCAGTATGGCCAGTAACACTTTCAGAGATTGGAACTTCTGTTTGTGGTTGGTCTTGGTGTGTTCCGGGTCCATTTCCATTGCTATGTTCGTCATCTGGTGTAGGCAGTCTATGGTGGGTCCGATGGGGGTGCCTGGGGGTGCCTGCTCCCCCATTCCATCCCGGCATCCACTCCTATCTGTTCCCTCGATTGAAAAACTTTTTAAAAAGACGTCAATTTTTATGTAGCGAAGAGATAATAGAAGCTACGGAGGGCTGGTTTGCAGACCAAGAAGAATATTTTTTTAGAAGGGTTAAAGGCGTTGCAGGATCGCTGTATTAAGTGTTAATGTAATAAATAATAAAATATTCACAACTTTAAATCGTTTCAATAGTTCACTATTCACATTTGAAATGTGTAAGCTGGCTCCGCACCACCTGCATATCCATTAGGTACTTTACACACTTATCAAATACATATACTTAATCTTTTTTAATCACATGGTCATCTAAAAAACTAGCACTTTTTTCTCGTTTTGGAGGTTGGTGTCTTAATGTTAAGTCTTATCAATAGAAAGTTGACGCATGAGCGTGGATTTAACCGATAAGAATAGCATTTAGTAATAAGTCATGTTCGTTAATTACAGTAAAGTACGGTTTCAATAAATTTCGTTTGTCGTAAACCTTCAAAAATTTTTTCTAGTTCTAATGAGGTTCATAACAGGGCGTTCGTATGAAAACGATTAACACCAATCTGTGTGATTATTAACTCAAAAGACAGTTAATTTTTCATACTACAGCCAATTCTAAATGCTACACTGTAGTGTAAGCATTTAGAGTTGACTGTTAGCCTTTCAAAAGACCCTCACCCATGTACGCCCACAGTGGACTATTCAACCGAGCAAAATATTGAATTGATGAATGGGTGCCATTTAGTCCTGATCTAGCAATTAACTATTTTTTTTCGTATGTCAAAGATAAGCTGTGGGAGTGCGTTTTACATTAATTAATGAAACCGTTAATACTTACAAGAGACATAAATGACACATTTACACCACCCTTGTAAGAACTTGAATTACTACACGTCTACAATTTGTATTATTTGTACACAAACAAATTAAAAACTAGTTCATTCGAACGCAAGTGAGCTGGTTGTAATAAGTATAGCGCGACATTTCAGATCCACTTGTCTCTTTTTACGTATTTTGTCCTTGTTTGCTCATAGAGGTAAAATTTCTTGTTTACGTTATTATGATAAAATATATTATTTCATTGTTCAAAAAAACAATTCATAACGTAAACAAAAGGCATTAAAATTCTAGTAGTAATTCAGAGACCACTAAAACGCAAAATGTTAAAAAGAAGGGCTTGTTTATATTAAATCCAAACATATCTCGTATATCCTGAGGGTTTAAGATTTAAATCGAATCGTTAATAATAGTAAAGCTATACAACCAAATATGTACGATATGCTACAACGATTTATAGTTATTAAATTAATAAAAGTCCCAATTTCAAGGAGGTTGCAATGCCACATCTATTGT
Source organism: Melolontha melolontha (assembly GCA_935421215.2). Taxonomy (NCBI): domain Eukaryota; kingdom Metazoa; phylum Arthropoda; class Insecta; order Coleoptera; family Scarabaeidae; genus Melolontha; species Melolontha melolontha. The sequence continues at coordinate 77,560,000 of OW285242.1, read as the reverse complement.
GAAAATAATAGCATACCTACATGAATCGAAAATGAAAATATTAGCTTGTCAACTTTACATTAGATCACTTGAGGTGGCGCCCACAGCGCCCTATTCCACATCTATTATGGTCCTCGTGAGCGGTTTATTAAATATATGTCCGCTTTGATATTAAATGCCCATTTGTAAGAACCGCGTTCTTGCCAGATCTTCACTCATAGAACATGAGTAATTTCTTCTTCCGCTTGGCAGAATCTACATACCGAATCTTCTGTCAAGTCCATGTAATATGTTTACAATGTCTCGTTAATAGGACCACTATTATCTTAAGGCTTCTCTATTCACTAGGTTGCAAACTGTGCGAATATAGCCTAAAAACTGTTTTGCCTGTCTTTGACGTGGGAAGTTCTTTCACCTTTCTTTAAATCTATTTTCAGACCACTTCTTCATAGCGGTTTTGATTATTGTTTTTGCAATGCAACACTGAAAGGCTTCTGTCTATGAAGGCTTCAGACGAAGCTTATTGAGCCAGTTCATCCATATTCTCATTCTAAAACTATAGCCTTAGTGCCCTGGAGCCTAAACTGTCACTTTTTTGTGACTACTTAACACGTTTAGTTCATATACGCACTCCCATACAACTTCAAATTTAGCTGGCACTGAATCTAGTGTCCTTAAAATTGCTTGGCTATTGGAAAAAAATGGCCGCGGCACCATTCGTTCCACCCTATTAGTTTCTCCAACGTAATGCCACAACTTCCAGTTAGAACACCACTTAAACTCATCGTCCTTTCTTTGAGCTCATATATTCTGACTCAACCATCTTGTTCTATTTTAGAGCCATCAATGTACCGCCTAGAGTCCGTCTTCACTGGTAGGCAATTTTTCCAATCACCTCTCTAGGGTATGATAATTTTTTATTTCTTATCAAAGTTGAATTTTTACTTGATGTCTTTTACTATAAATTTTTGCCTTATGTATCTACCAGCTTCTCAGACGTTTTCACCAAAAAAGAAGGTAGACTAAATGATTATATGACCTTGAAGTAAGATCCGCCACCCCACCATGTTAAGCATAGCTATTACATTGAAAGAATTCCATGAAATAAAACAAGATACAACAATTACAATTTTATTTAAAAAAAGAATATATACAATATATTACATATTTATCATGTGTACAGTCTTTTTCATTTCTTTTTTGTTACAAATTTTTAATTTTTTTATTTTGACACCTCTGAAAAAAAGCGTATATTCTATAAACTCTGCAGAATTTAATTTTCACAAATAATTCAGCAGTAGCGATAAAAGAGACAAACGCTGCATTTGTTCCCTCCCTCTCTCTCTCAAACTACTCCTTCAATTACATATACGGATAATTACAAATTTCTTTAGTTTATTCGAATATTTGTGTAAATAGCCTTAGACTTATTGAATAATTTAGTGTGGGTATTTTGTGCTCTAAAAAGTATAGATCGAAAGTGTGAGATTGTTTATTAAATTATTTAAAAATAAAGTAGACTATAAAATGAAACTGATTTTATATTTAGCCACACGTCTCTCTTTTATAACATTGAAACTCAATCGCCGCCAATGAATTATGAAATTAATCTAAGGCGAAAAACTTATCCTTACTTCTATGTTTTAACGACCTATGTTTACTTTTTAAAAGTTTTGAAAATTTTAAATTATGCAATTCTTCACGTAGGTACATCAATACATCTATGAAAGTTACGCACATATACGAGCAACGTTCAAATTTGTAAGAAACAAGGATGTTGTATACACTAAATGATGCGCGAAAGCAAATGTCAACTGTCAACTTGGCTCAGTAGTTGAGTCGTTTATATTCACCTCGGACTGTTTGACTATGAATGAAACCAAAGTGTATTTAAGCAATGAACAACACGTTATAATTAAATTTCTTATAAATGGAGGCCCAAAACCACAAAAAATTTTTGAAATACTTAAGTTTGGTAAGCAAATATTATCAGACATAAGCGTCTGGAAATGTTACAAAGCATTTAAAAGTAATTGATAACATGTGGAAAATAAACCGCACTCTCGACGTCTGAGAATATCAACTATAAAACAAACTGCTACCAGAATTAACGCACTTATTCAACATAATCGCTGTAGAATTACAGTGAGTGATGTTGCTTCTACTTGGATATTAGTGTTGGCAGTGCAAATAACATTATAAAAAATCAACTCAACTATTTAAGCGCATGGGCACTTTAAAAATTGAAGTGGACTGTTCTATATCCACTGTATAATCCACGCTCTTTCAAATATCCACGTTTGGTCCTTTTGAAGAATTTTTGCGGAAAAAGTTTTACCCTAAGTCGTCGAAGCTGTTCGAGAATGAATTAAACTTCCTGTAAAATGGTGACTATATTGAAAAGTGATGTAATATAATGTTAGTTTCCTTTTTATTAATTTCTGTATAATTATTGAGTAACAATTAACAATTTGAACACGACTCGTATATATGTCGGATTAGTTACGATTAGCAGCCGTTCGGTAAACTAAGATTGTACAGATTAGTCGCCCTTAATTACTCCAGAGTTGCCTCCGGTACTTATTTTACAATAGCCCGAGTGGAATTAGAGCCGAAAAATGTAATCAATATTGGAGACGATCTGAGACACGACCTTAGGACTTGTAGTCCGACTAGAGAGACCAACAAAAACCAAGAAGGTACATTGTTTTTTAATTACCCACAACAGTAAAATCGTTCCTTTATAAAGAGAAAAAAATACGTATGAAAGGCTTCGACTAAAATAGACTAAAAAAGTTTATAGACTAAACGTAGTTTTTCTTCGGTGATCATTAACCTGAAATAAAATTTAAATTAAATATAAAAAAATTAAATAATTATAAATTTTTCTTTATCCATGACAAAGTTAAAAATTTGATATAATATTCTAAATTTTCATTTGCTAAAAGTAAATTGTCTAAATCCAATTGAATATATTTTCCTCCATACTTTAAAATATATGCAGATTCTTTGCAATTTCCAGCTGTTATAATTTTTTCTAACCTATTTTTTGACAACCAATCGGACGACAATCCAAAAGTCACAGAAAGAATTTTAAAAAAAATTAATAATACATCGTTGGAAAGTTTATTACAATTGAAATTATCTATTAAATGTTCTAATAACAAAATTATAACGCTTAAATCAATTTTCTCATCACTATTAACAATATTATACAATATTTTGAAGCTATATAACAAATGCTTACTTTGGGATTGTATTAAATCAAGAATGACTTGATACAACCACGGCAACATACCATAATTCGAACACAAAAACTTTATTGCTTCGTTTAAATTACTAGCTCGATCTATAACCTTTAAAATCAACAACTTCGTCTCGGAATCTGTTACAGCACTAGAATATTGATCCATAATAAGCTTGAAAGAAACTGATCTTAAAGCGACGTGAAAATTATCTGATGAGACTAAACCATCCCTTATAATCTCCAAAATAAAATTCCTATGGTCTCGGAAATTTACATCGGAAGAATGAAGCAAGGTATAAAGTTCGGGAACTGAGCTAAAATCTAATACAGATTTTGCGGATAAATATTGCGATAGAGGAACGTACATAATGTGGGTGGGTTGTGTCAAGATCAGAGACATTCTAGCCAAAAATACACTAGTGAATTTGTTCAATTTTAAATCATCTAAACAGGCTATTCCCTTACAAATCGCATCGATGAATCTTAACCACAATTGATTGTCCTTACCGTTCTGTCTAGCCTCAATGTGGTGATAAAATCTAGATAAAACAAAACAAGCCGCACTTCTGGTATCTTTATCTTTACAACATAAGGCTGTAATAGTTAAACTTAATGCGCCACTTTTAGTAAATCTGTAAGTTTGGACAGCATTTTCCGGAGCCAATAACAGAGTGAACAGAGGTAAGAGAAACGACAAATCGTATATTTCACTTAAATCGTCATTCTTTGTCACTTCGAGTTCTTCATTTTTTAAAGACATACTAAGCGGATATCTGTTGATTGTATTCAAAACCAAATGTTCTTCTAATATATCAAGTATACTTCCTGTTCGAGGTTGTCTCCACAACGCTTTTTGGACATCCGATCGAATCGAGTAATGATTTGCTGCTGATCTACCCCAAAGAAATGGTTTGAAATCGTAGAAAGAAGTTTGTGATGGTACTGCTTCGAACCTAAACAAGCAGAAATAATTAGTGCAGATGCGAATTTTTCTATTAAAAGTTTACATTTTTTAACGGATTGCCAAAATCGACAATATACAGTTACACAAAAACATAGCCGCGAATTGTTTCTTTTATTCTTTTCTCTAAATGTCTGTTATAGATGTAGTTAATTTATACACACAATTAGACAATTAAATAGTGAGATTGATTTTATTGTAAAAAGAGAAATACGCGTAAGTGTATTCAAAAAATCGTGGGCTTACTGCAAAAATCCGTCAAGTCCACTTTTGTTAGTTCTGAAGAAATCGAGTTTGAAAATATTTCCTTCAAGGAAAATTCTATAGTTGCTCATAATAGACTTGAAATTTTTAAAAATAAAATATTTCTCTTGTAAGTATATTGGGACATCAATTGTTAAATGATAAAAATGTTTGTTTTGACCAAAACTTAAAAAAAACTAGAAAAATTGAGGACTTAAAGGTTTCTGGCAGAATAAAAAACGCCATTTATTTGAAATGTTTGATTTGAAACAGATTTCAAAGCACGGAAAAATGTAACCAATCTTCCTCCAATGGAGTGCAAGATCAAGTTGTTTTCAATCATGGTCATCTTCGTCACTGTCCGTTGCAGGTATTTGATCAACGGCAGCTTTCGATGTGGGCAATGACTTGTACCATCCGTGGTATTCCTCAGAAATGTCTCCTTTGCGACACAACTGTAACAAACTATTCTTCTTCTTGGCTGTTATTGGAAGAATTTTTGAATACAGGTCCTTCAAGCTGATATTATCGTGGAAAGTTTTTGGACGACCTTTACCAAACACGTGAATTTCCTTGTACTCTGAAGAATGATCGTGCCTGTACTAGATTATTCCGGGCTTGCACTTCTGATACTTGAAGCATTTTACCTTCAACCAATTGACTTGTTGTCCTTCACTGTTTTTGGTCCTATTTTTTATTAAACATTTCGACAATTCATTCAAATCTTTGAAATCCTTGAAAAACATCTGACAAACTTTGTAATTAGGACTCTTTTTGTTTCTCACACGTTTAGATCTCGCAATTCGGAATATGTTCAGCCAGTCTTGAATTGTGTAGACCGGAACATATTTTTTGGCCGTCTCTATAGCGCTATGCATACTATCGACTTCCATAAATGTGTGTCCACTCTCCAGAAATTTGTGTTCTATAGTATCTAAATTCGTAACTTGAGCCAAATATAAAAAAATGCAGCTATGTTCTGGTTGCGGTTTAGGTAAAAATTGTAAGAATTCAATTATTATTAGGTATTATAAGGGAAACATGTCCGGTTCATGAAGAAATAAACGAATTAACAGCAGAGTTACATTATTTTAGTAGTCTAGGAAACTTACAAAACTCATAGTTGAATAGGACCGTGGAACACTAGACCACAATCTCTAATAAAATAAGAGACTACATGCGACTTGAGGATGAACCGCAGAATTGAGGAACCTAACCTTACTTTTCAAAAACTGCGATTTATTCTATAATTTTTTTATGAAATACGCACCAATATTGCAATTCTCCGTTTCCAATGCCATTACAACCATTAGGGCACCTCTGGATCTATTTTGATTGTTCATTTTATAATTATTTAACTCGTCAAAACTAAATAATGCACGCCGATTATTCTGTCAAAACCCGTTAAGTGCACTCACACGTTTGTTGCTGCACTCACCAAAAGAATAATAACGGATGATTATTACAGCCAAAATCCTCTAAGTTGCCTTACAAGATTTTAGCTGTCTAATGCGTTGTGGAATAACTCAAACTAGAATCTAGCAAAATCTGTTAAGTGCCCTTAGCCGGTTCTTGCTTTAAACATATTGTTCTAAGACGTGAAAAATTACTTACAACCTAAATCCTCTAAGGGCACTTAACAGATTTTTGCTGTTGAGAATTAAACAGTTTAAAAATAATACAACCTACACAATACAGTTAAAGGCACTTACAGTATTTTGTCTGTTTAAATCATCAAAGAATGGACTTGCAGGATATAGTGTATTTAAATAAGAGGGCGAGATGATTCCTTGGACTTAAATGGTTTCGTCAGTAAGTTCTACTCGCAATTTTGGACTTAGCTGTGTATTTAGAAGGAAACCGGCCAAAAGTGGACTTGAGGGATTTTTGCAGTAAGCCCACGAAATAATAATAAAAAAGTAAAATAAAACTGTAATTTATTTAGTTTTGAGGTCGCATGTATATTTTCAAAATTATCGTACTCGAGCACACGATTATTGTAATAACACGATAATTGTCGTACATCTGGCAACACTGTAACAACATCGGCAAAATAGCGTATGACCGGTTACTCACTCAGCTGCTTTGCCTTTGTTATCCCTACTCCTTTGGCGTCATGCGTACCAGTGTCGTCAGTCGTGTAATTCGTCTGTACGTGCGAGCGTACCTGTGAGCCGCCATTCTTGTTATGATTCTTGACGCCTGTGTCGTTTGTTTTAAACGCATTAAAAAGTGAAAGTGACAATTTGTGTGTTGTAGTAGGACTCAAAATGGCTAAATCACTACACAAGAAAAGACTATACACTGATGATTATATTAAATACGAATTTACCTTTATTGAGAAATATGGTAGCCATTTACCTCAGTGTATTATTTGCTATGTTGTTCTGAGTAATGAGTAGAGTGGACCAATCCGGAGCGATATTGGTAAATATTTCATATAAAAGCCGAAAAACTCCAATAATTTATATATATATATATATATATATATATATATATATATATAAATTATATATATGTATATATATATATATATGTATATAATATATGTATATATATATATATATATATATATATATATATATATTAATTGATAAATTATTGGAGTTTTTCGGCTTTTATATGAAATATTTACCAATACCGCTCCGGATTGGTCCACTCTAGTAATGAGGCAATGCGGCCTGGTCGTTTGGAACGGCATTTGACTACAAATCATTATTCTCTGAAAGACAAATCTACTGACTTCTTATTGCCAAGAAAAGCGGTGTTAAACACATAAAACTTGATTCCACTGGAAGTTTTCGAATGGAAAATGAGAAAGCTGTTAAAACTTCTTACGAAATTGCTTTGTTGTGCTTTGTTGATAGCAAAAGACAAAAAACATCATTCAATTGGTGAGTCACTAATAAAACCTTGTTTACTTACTGCTTATAGTACTATACTCAGTGAAGACAGCTGTAATAAAGTTGCAAAAATTTATCTGTCAAACGTCACAGTAAAACGCAGAATTGACGACATGGCTGAATTTAAAAAATCAAATAGTGCAAAAACTAAAGAGAATTCTTCCCTTGCAGTGTGATGAAAGAACCGACATTTCAAAACACGCACAATTAGTGTTTTACTGCAGATTTATTGATGGAAAGCAATTCTTTGAAGAAATATTGGTTTCAAAATCTCTTGAAATAACAACTAAAGCTGTTGATATATTTTCTGCTCTTCATACTTTTTCAGCAGCTAATAACCTGTCTTGGGAGAAAGTTATTGGAATATGTATATATGTAGATTTTTTAACTTAAAATCGAATGTTGTCATTTTTTTGATGACATCAAAACAACAAGCTCTGTACAGCAAGTTTACAGATTATACATTTATCTTTTACTTGGCATATTTATCAGACTTTTTCGAAGCACTCAACTTTCTGAACCTGAAGCTATAAGATCACTGAATACTTTAGATAGCGTAAAATTTATAAAAATTATTAATTTGAAATTTAAACACAGATGCATCACATGTATTTAAAAAAAGCTATAATCCAAATAATATCCATAAGAGAATGGCCATTATGTATGGCGCAGCAGAATCCACTCTATTCCCTAATAATACTGCAAATAAATCAAATAGAACAGAGAAGCAAGTGCGCACGCATCAAAGTGCAAGAACATTAATGAATTAAGGAAGTTAATGATTTGATGTTGACAGAAACCACTATTTTTGAGGCCCTGCATGAAAATTTGGTGATGGAAAAAGTGTCGATACAGTAAATTCCCAAGCTCCTTAACCATTACAAGAATTCCGTAGATTGCAAATTTTTGAAGAGGACTTAGCAGCTTTCTCCAGAAAAGTGAACTTTTTCAATGGTAATGGGAGATGAGATCTAGGTACATTGTTAAAACCTACAGATGAAACAAGGATCCATACGATAGATTTATAAGGACTCTCCGCCATCTAAGGTAAGGTGGTGGAGATTCTCAGGAGAAAGTGATCACTGCAGTTTTTCTACTGAGCATATGAAAAAAATATTTGCAATTACGAACACATTCAAAAAGTCTGAGAAACAAGGCCATACAATACACAGAGCAAGGAGGGAAGAAGTGTTCAAGTAGCAATAAATGAATGCAGTTATGAGGAATTAAAAAATATCTCTTACAATAGTGATGTGACCCCATGTAATTACTGTCTATTACGGAATAACAACGATTTCGTTGGAATAAAGGCTGTAAATATGCTGTTTTTATGCTGAATTTTATTTTGGACAATTACCAAAACCATTTTAAGGACTTATACCATGTTGTTACAAGAAAAAAATAAACCAAAACGAAAGCAAAACAAACAGACGCTTATTGGAAAAAACGTGTATGCCGCTTCTAGATATTTTCAACGTATTTTGTTTGTAAATTTACCGCAAAAACGCTATATTTTCAATGTATTTAAAATGAACCAAATTTTTGCTTCAGCAAAATAAATCAACAAAGGCAATAATAACCCACGCTTTTACATCCCTCAACTGCTTAACGTTAATAGCAGAGAGCATCAGCAGGCCATTAGTTATTACTACGCCCGCACCCTTGGAAATTTTTAGCTGTTGGCATTTACCTTAAACGAGAAGAAAACAAAAACATTGTCGTAAGGCAGCATCGATTCGAACCGAAACCCTCGTGTGATAAGCTAAGCGTTGATTCTTTTGCATAAATTATTATTTAGCAATTTAGATTCTTTCCAAATTTAAATTTACTTCATATTTTATACTAATCAAAATTTATTGTCGACAGAACAATATAATATCATTAAAGAAATACCAACTCCACTGAATAAATACAAAAAAAGACGTACAACTTACATTTTCAACATGGCGAAAATAATTCGGTCACTTTTCCTCAGCGTAGCTCTATAAGCTGCTAACAAGATAGGCAGATATTGTCTGGTCATCAATTTGTCAGAAATTTTAAAAAGCTCGAGCATTAAATTTAAAATTTCCGTTTTACAGTCAGAGCTTTCGTTCAACATCCAATCCAAAAATTCAGAATGCGAACCAATCATTTCCAACATTAATTCAGAATCCTCGAGAGTGAACGCTAATTTTCCGACTAAGACACTAAGTATAGATAGAAGACCGGGATTGTTAGACAGACCGAATTTCAAACAAAATTTCCAAAATGTTTTGAAGGTTTCATTCTGCAATATTTGACTGTATAATGGCATTGAACTACTTTCGCTTTCTGGAAGCTTGTCGAAAAATTCTTTCATTACATCAATTATAGAACTCAATTTTATCCAATCTTCGTCTGTTTTATCCCTTCTTTTAAAAATATTCATACATAGATGAACATATATCAAGATAGAATTATTTACGTATTTTTGGTCTTCTTTGATGACTTTTGCAAATACAATTTTTAATAGACGAACGTGAAAAACCTCTGTACTTTCGAATTTTTGGATTTTTTCAAGAAAAGTTTTACAATTTTCAATTGAAAAAAAATTATTTATTAATAATTCAACACCAATATAATGTCTTTCGAAATGCTGTCCTGCTTTTTGCGGTTTTTGTAAAGCCTTAACTATAATCGGTTCTATTTTGTCGAAAATAAATTTCAGATATTCTTTGCTAATGCTACTCGTAGATAACATATTTAAAATTGGTAAAATCACACCTTTTTTCATTGAAACGTTTTCTACATTCGCCATAAGATCATCCATCAATTCCTTCAATTTGCTTTTTAATAATAACAAAGATAAGTCAACACATTCCTTATTATATTCTTCTTTTTGCATAATACTCACAAATAATTGTCTTTTAATGTAATCTAAACAATGTGGAAATATTTCTAGGTAACTAGTAAAAGCTTTTATAAACATGGTAACATCTAAATTTTCACTTTTTGATATTAAAAACGATATTTGGTCTGATATTTTTTCAATTATAATATGATTTAATATATTTTCGTAATTTTTCCCTAGATTATTCAATGAATTCAATAAGTATGTGATTATGTGAGTAAAAAATGATGCATTATCTTCATTATTTATCACATCTTCCACATTTAATTCCTTTACTTGTTCTAATAATGAAAAACAGTAGTCAGCATTTAAATTTAAGGTATTTATTATCTTTAGAAAAGCGGTTGGACTAAAATTTTTATACTTCGAAGGCTTCCTAAACATTTTCTGCAGGCAATTATACAATTTTACCCTATACTCTTCCAAAACGCTACTGCTCCTTTTTGTAATATTTACCACTTCTACGACAAAATTAGTTATTAGAGCGTTGGTATTTTCTTTCTCAGCTTGCAGTGGTGAAAAATAGTTTAGTAGCACTGGATGGTTTAAAATGTTAACTTCAACTTCGTTTTCTTCACAATATTTAATATATCCAACGCAATTTTCTAATAATTTTCGCGTTAAACACTTTTCTTTGGCTAAATTAACAACGTAAAACAGAAACATGTCCAATAAATTCAATATATCATGCTTGAACATGATTTTGTGTGAATTTAAAAATGTTGATATGTCATCGTTCATTATCGCTGTTGAGATGTCGGAAAATAACTCTAATTTTCCTTTTCCTTCAGTCAAAATTTTATCAGATCTACCATCATACCAAGCTGTAATATAATTCAAGACCTTCTTTGATAAAAACTCACATTTGTATCTCTGTAATATATTAAAAAATAAGTTAGGATCCGTTTGTTTATGCAATAAATTTAAAAAGGCATACTGAAGATAAGATTTTAATATTTTATCCTTTTCCGCACTGTTCGAATATTCATATAAAGCTATTATAAAAGAACTAAGGTACACGTGCTTTATAGGAGAGTTTCTGGAAGTGCTTACATCGTTTTCGCTGCATAATTGTTGTAATGCATCATTTACATCATCATTTACGTCTTTTTCCGGCATACTATTCTTAATATCCGATAATTCTGAGACATATTCCACCGATTTCTCAAATGCCATTTTCAAAACACAAACAAATAGGTTATTAATGCTTTCAGTACATATTTCAACATTTGTTAATGAATTTATCCAAACTCTAACCTCCGATTCTGAAGATACAAATATGCCGGTATTTAAAAAAATTCTTTCCAAAACCTGGTAAGTTTCGTCATTCTGTAGTCTGCAGTAACAGTCCAATATAAAAGGCATAACTTGTTTAAACAGGTCCGTGTTGGGCAAAAATGCAGCGGAATCTTGTCCCAAATACAACTTAATAATCTTCATTCCCAAAATCCCAACGTTTTCTTGCGAATTTTTTCTCGTATGGTCCAATATTTTTCGAAAATCAATCAAAGGATTTGCAAAATCCAGAAGTTGCGGACAAACTTTTTGATATAACGATAGCAATTGGAATGTGACGTCTAAATAATCAAGCTCGTTGATATCGTCCTCTTTTATTTCATAATTCGCCAAAAGTATCGTGGAATTTGGGAAATTTCGGCTTATATGCTCCTTAATTAAGTTTCTATACGTTAAAAATGATTCTGTAGAGGTAGCGTTTTTGGTTGAATTTAAATAATGTTCTATTGCTCTGATACTTTCAGTTAGTACTTTTATAACGTTATATTTTAAATATTTTTGGTTAAAGGCTTCCTCCGACGTTAAAATCTTGAGAATTTGAGTTGGGGCCACTAACATTTGAGTTACTTGTGCTACCTGTGAAAATTTTTTTAAAAATGCTAAATCCTGCAGCCACTATAATATTTTTTTTTTATACCATTCAATGATACCATGAACATAATGTACAGTTAAGAGTATGGAATTCCAGACACAAATAATTGGCTACTGTAAATATGCCTTTCATATAGAGTTTTATTGACATTAGACATTTGTTAATGTTTCATTGACATTTAAAAATATGCCTAAAGTTTTCCTTAATGAAACGCAAAAATAAAGAGCAATAGCAGAACTTGAAGAAGGATGGCCTCTAATAGCTGTTGCCGCGCATCTTAATGTAAGTCTTGTATAGAACACATCAAAAGCGCTGGGAGCATTACCACACAGTTCCAAAAGCTCCAGGTACGTGTTACTAATGTAGGCAAAGACCTCACTTTAATTAACTATATGAGAAAACATTCTTTTCAGACAGTTATTGAAGCGAATCCCTAACACAATTCCTGGATCTAAGTGGCCTGCTCGAAGAATAAAAGAGCATGAATTAAGATGTAAAATTGCCACCAAGAAACCATTTTTGAGTGGTATAAATAAAGAGGCACTAATTTCTATTTAAATCGTGGCGAAGATTTTTGGAGTCCTGTTGTTTTCAGCGATGAAAAGGTTTTTAGCTCTAGTTATAATGGGAAATTACGTATTTACAGACCTCCAAATTCTCGGTATCAAGAAAGATATGTTCAGCAAGATCGATCGAACGGCAGATTCTCCGTTAACATGTGGGCATAGATAATTTCTGAAAGATTAGGGATTTGCCATCAAATTGAATAACGATTAACGGGACTTGTATATAGAAATTTATTGGAAAATGTAATGCTACCTTCGGTCTTGGAAGCTTTCCAGATGGCAACTTTACATTTCAACATGATAATTGCCCGTGTCATACCGCCATAACCTTTAGGGAATGGTTGGTTACCCAAAATATTTAAGTTTTGCGGTGGCCTGCGAAGAGTCCAAACTTGAACCCAATGTTGAACATGAACATGTTTGGGGATATATCGTCAAAAAGCTATAAGAAATAATTTTAGACCGATGAATAGAAACGAACTTTCGAAAACTGTTCAAGGTGCTTGGCAAAATGAGACTGAAAATTATGACACAAGAAGCTTAATTCAAACAATGAGGACACGACTACAATTGGTATTAGACCATAATGGTGCTTCAATAAAATACTGATACAATTGTATACTTATTTAAACATTAAATTTCTTCAGTATCTTTACATAAAATTTTTATTGAATTGTTTATGACTTACACACCCATAATATTGATACATAACCTAAAGCAAATGACAGTAAAATACCTGTTTACAATAGTAAATATTTTGAAAACACTGCTATACTAGTTGTCTGGAATTCCATGCTCATGACTGTACCTAAATTAACAATAAATACAAATAAACTATTTAAATACTGACCTGATGTGGCGTTAGGTCTTTAATGCAATGATCAATACAACTTGGAATTAATTCTTTAAACAATTTCCCCGCAAAATTTAAAGCGTACAACCATTGTTCGGTGTGTCTAGGTTCCAGAGACGGTTTTAAATTTACCCATACCGTTTTAGTCAAATCTGGACATGCACCACATATTTTAACCACCAATTCGCTGGCGTAAGAATGCTTCCAAGGCGAATCCAAGCTTTCCAACACTGTGTAAATGAGACTATTTTGTGTTTTTCTACCTAGACCGACTTGAGGATCTTTAAAAATAACGCCGTATTTATTAGATGTACATAGAATTAATAAAAAATCATGAACGCAGCTGCTCACTTTAGATTTTTCATGCTGATCTACTTCTACAACCTGCAAGTATATAATGTAAGTTAACGTACAGTTGATAAATACGTTAATGTACAATATAGTATGATTCTTTTCAGTCACTTTTATCTACTGAGTACAAAAGTAATTACGAGTAAAACGTAGTCGAAATATTACATGTATGCCGCAAAATGACATCAAAACACTGAATATATTTAGGTTTACTAAAACACCCGTTTTAGGCATCGAAGTAAATGGTTTAACGACATTTAGAATGAAATTATTAAAGTTGTCATTGAGAATAATCGTTTTGTGTAGTTTCAATTGGATTGGTTGCAACTACCCTGTTTAGTTTCTTTCTAGAGAACACATCAAGTTGAATGAAGATTAATTTTGGCTTTATCATAACAAATATAATAAATACCGAAAAAATCTGTTTCAAAAATGTGATTACAAATCTATCCATGATTATAACTTTATTCCACCCATAGAGAAATGATAAATAATAAATGCGTTGCATTTAATTGTATTTATAATTAAGAATTAAGATAATATATGGCTTAAACCATAATAGATCTAGGTGGCAATGACTTTACAAGACATCTTAAATTTTTACATGATCTAGCATCTTTTCAGATATCAATTTATTATTATTATTATTATATATTATTATTTTTTTAATCACCTTGTTTTCCTCAAATTACGCAGATTCTCTCAAATTTATGCGTGCAATTACTTTAGGGGAGCACTCCGGAAACTATTTTTATAAAAAGATTTTCTAATTTGTGTAAATAGCATTATTTTTGTGTTTCATAATTTCATAACTGTTTTCTTAAAGATACATTAAAAATGCTTTAAGTTTAATACAGAATCAATGCAAAACTAAACTAAACTAGAACATATGAGAAGTAAATTTGTTGTTAAAAAAAAACTATTGCATTTTTATTTTTTTACGTAATTTCTTTAGAAAAAATACCTTGTAAATTAAGATATGTATTTTTTCAAATACCTTTAGATTACAATTTTACTATATAACTTACCACTTCTGTTTCCCTCTTTTTAAAAACTTTGTCATTTTGTAACGCAACTGGTCCTTTCCAATTATACAACTGTACTATATCTTTAACCACAGGTGTGCTGAAAGTTCTCATTTTAAGAGTTTTTGACACAAGTGGATTCTCCAAGATGTTATATTTCAGTGTATTCAATACAATACACACCATTTCTGCAGTATCATATACTAATCCTTTCAAAATGCTTGTTATTAATCCTCGTTTTTCTAACAAAGCAGATATTGTTGGATAGAAACCATCTACCAAGAACGCCATCAAAAAACTTATAAATGCATTCCGCACTGTGTTTTTACTGTGACCACGATTAACTAGAAATCCTATATTTGTTGTATTAATATGTATGTATATCAAAATATCTTTGGCAAAATTAGGTGATAACGATACAACAGCAGTTAAAAAGTTAAGAATGGCTGTTCTTTCAACATTGGATGAATTCAAACTAAGCATTTTATTTGCCATGGTCATGTAAGTATTTAAAAAATATTTAGAAGCATCATGGGCACTTGAAGTATATTGTGGATATTTTGAATTAATCTCTAATATGAGAAAATACACTATTTCTAATATTAAATGACACATATCAGTATGTATTTCCATTAATTGTAGTAATTCTAAACAACTGCCACCTTTTTGTAAGTATTCCAGAATATAATCATAGTTATTTGCCTGGCCGAAACACAATTCATGAAATTGCTGTAAAGCTGAAACTTATATTTACAGGGCAAAATTAATAAACAAATTGACTGCCTTACCAGGTGAAATATTTTCTTTCTTAAGGTTGTTACGAAATTCTTTTACAGAAAACGTCCTTGCTTTCTTTTTACATGGCCTTTCTTGTTCTAATAATATTTCTTCTTCACTTTTTTCCTTATTTCGTGAATTTTCCATATTCTCTTTTACTATTTAAAAAATAAGTGATAATTGAGGTTATGTTCATAAAAAAAGGAAAATCAAACATGTGTCATGTGTAGAGCCTAATCTTAAGTATAACTTAACAATAAATAATTGCGACAGCGTTTAGCCCCATCTCGAATCCATGTCCACGAACTAAAATAGATAACTTATAGCCTTTGAAATTTTTTATGAAAATTTACGGGTTTTTATTAGCATAAAAACAAAATGATAAAAAGATCTGGTTAGATTAAATATTGCGCTTTATTTTTATAGTTACTAAAAGAATAAAAATTAGTATAAAATATACAATGTATTTTATAAAGTAATAAATAATTAATTTCTTTTTGTTTTATGTATAAATGGGTGATAAATAAGAAACAGCTATTTTACACATTGGTTGTATTTCAAAAGTCTAGCCTACAACAACAAAAAATCGTGGATTGAACTTATATTTGTAGAAGCATTACAAATCAAATACAAAATGTTAATTTACTAGGGTCTATACAAAAATAATAAAGAACTACACTCCAAATCACGAAAGATGATCCCTGCGTCATTGATCTATAGTTCTATCAACGACATTCAAAGAATAATCTCGACATCCGAATAACAAACAGTAACTACTTGTATGACAAGGATAGCTTGAACGAAAGTATGTGTTTTCTAGCAAAGACATACGGCTCAAGCAATTTATTTGAGTAAGACAAAGACGGGATTATTACCTACTCCGTGATAAATACACACATTTCCGCTTAGTAGTTCTGATTTCTGTCGTTACTCGTTGACATTTGACAACATACATTCGTTGATATTTGATGGAATTGTTATTTATTTTCATTTTATAAATACATATTTTTTGAAATTTATTTTTAATCACTAGAGCAGTGTAAGGAAGAAATTTGGAAAAATTGGGTAAAACTGCAGTTTACGGCGCCCATTTAAACTGACACATCGGACTCTAATACGCATGCGCATAACTAAAGAAAGTATGGCAGCGTTGCCAAACCTAACATCAATAACAAATATTGGTAAACAAGACAATTTCAGCTGTTCTCATTTAAAGCGGATTGCCCTAAAATTTTTTAAAATATGTGAATGTCTATAATGAAAATCTAGCTTTAGGGGAAGGATATATGTATTAAAATAATATGTACGTATAATATGTAATATTAATACAAATAAATAAGAAGTATCAAAAACACGTTTGAAGGACAAAATGCGAAGTGACCGAGATTTGTCAACGTTGCAGCTGATTCTGTATGCTAGCGGCGGGAAATTCGGATGGGCGCCGTAAACTGCAGTTTTACCAAATTGAGTTATACACACGGAAAGTATTATAAAAAAATGGTATGATAGAGAAAATACATTTACATTGTGAAATCAATGGCTTTATAATTAACATTGATGATTCAAGCAGCAGTGAAGATATAGTGATTATTGATTAACAATACTTCCTATATGACCGTAGATAAAAAAACTGTTTTTACTTAATCTATATTATAACCCAAGATTAAGCCAATGTACGTGCTACACGTCGTTTTTAGTTCACGCCAAATATATCAAATTTTCTTGTGTTGGCAGTAAAAGTATCAAGTATTAGTATTCAGCTGATTAGTTGCTTATGTATTGTTAGTTTATACTTTTAGTAACTGATTTTTTATGCAACAAATACAATGATATTAATACAAATAATCATACAAAATGTTACACATGCAATTGCCAGACTGTGGCCACAATTTTTATCTAAATATGTTAAAGGTAGAAAAATTACAGAAACAGATTTTATCAAGTAGCTAGATTTCCTAATGAACTAAGTAGAATTGATTGCACTCACATGAGAAAACAATCTCCTAGTGGTAATAATGCTGAGCTGTACCGAAACAGAAAAGGATATTTATCATGGAATATTCAGGTAATAGGAGATTCTCAATTAAGAATTTGTGACATCGTAGCCAGATGGCCAGGATCTACACATGACCAAACAATTTTGAATGGATCGGCAATAAAAAGAAGCTAAGAAAATGAACATTTCAATAACTCAGTTATACTTTGTGATAGTTGTTACAATATTACAAAATATTTATTAACCTCTTTAGCAAATCTCAAAGTCGAGCAGAACAATTGCACGATGTATCCCATTTTAGAACCAGAAACTGGATTGAAAGATTTTTTGGTGTCTTAAAAAGATTTCCAATCTTATTACATATATGGTATGAAAGTTAATGTGGAACTCTCGAAAGCAATAATAGTATCAGTTCATTTTGCAAATTTATTCTAATATCGACTATTATACTATCTTCTAAATATTTTTTATATTTCCTTTTTTTTGTATATATACTCATAATAATTTTATTATTAAACAAATAATAAGGCAATTTTGTTAAATGATTACATATGTATATTAACTTGTCTAAACAAATTAGTGATATGTTTGTATATGGGGGTGATAGAAGGCCTTTGGAAGAAGGAGAAGCTGTTATTAAAGCTGGACATATTGTTTTGTGCGGTTTTTTAAATTCAAGTATAATAGGATACTGTTTGAAAACTTCGCAAATACATTCTAAACCACACATGATTACTATAAAGATAGAAGATAACAAAGTTTGGGATTGCTTTTGCACTTGTAAAGCAGGTGCGGGCGGCTTTTGCAAACATATTGTTGCTGTGTTATTATATGCTAACAAGTATGTATAGTAGGTACTTAAGTGTAGACTATCAAGAATAAATAAATTATTTTAAAAATGCATTTCATTGCAGGCACGAATTAGAAAATCTTTCAAAAACTGAATTAGAGCAAGAATGGGGAAAATATGCAAGTAAAGATATACAAGCTGAATATAAACAGGTGATACCTGTTACCGAATTTTGCCATGTCAAAAATAGAGTTGCTAAATATGTAGTATTGCCAAAGACGGAAGAAACAAATTTGCAATTACTTCTAAATTGTAAAAAGAAATATTTTAAGTATAGCCGTTTGCATTAATTATTTATATTATAGGTTCCCAGGAATCGATGCTTTTTAGATTAAAAAATTGGCAACGCAAATCTAATGATTGTATTGAAGAATTACTTGGAAACAGGTATGCTAGAAGTGAGTATTTATGCATTATATAAGTAACAGTTTATCGTTTTAGGAATCATAAGTTAAAAGCAATTTTTGAAAACAGCAATAATCTTTAATTGGATTGGAAATATCTTTAATTGCAACATGTTTTCTGCATGCCTGCTGTGAGAAAACATAAAAGAATTATCGAAACTGATGACAGATTCACATCATTTTATGAATCAAATATAAAAGTACAATGCAGGAAAGACAGTTTCGAATAACAGGATCGCGTTGTTATGAGATATATACATATTCAAGAGGTGATTGGGAAAGTAAAAGTAAAAAGTATTTCTGGCCAAAATCATTTACTAATAAGTATGTAGAGCATGGACAAAAACATGAACCAAATGCTCGTGCATTATTTAGTCGAATCTTTAAGTTAGACGTGTTAGAAGTAGGATTCCTAATACCACAAGATAACTGTTGGGCAGGTTATTCTGCAGATGGCATCATTTTAAGTGAAGGAAAATATGAATTACTGGAAGTAAAATGTCCATTTCCAGGTACAGAAAATATATACCTGTATACTGTACTATTAATGAAAGTTGTTTTGTTTTAGGGAAGGATGTATCTGCAACAGAATTGATTACTAGGTGTGATTTTTTAAAAATAGACGAAAATGGTGTATCTTTGAAAGAAAAACATTATTATGCACAAGTGCAATTTGGTATGGCTCTTCTTCATATCGAAACTTGCCACTTTGTAATTTATGCGTCATTTGATAATTCTTTAGTCAACATAAAAGTTAAGTACTGTCCAACATACAGCTTCAACTTACTTGAAAAATTAAAAAAATGTTTATTTTAATAACATGTTACATTTTATTTGTGAAAATACATAAATCTTATACATGTGTAATTGTTGTTTTATTTAAATATAATCTTAATAGAAAAAATAATCCAAAGTAGTTCTAAACTAAATATAGATACAATATTATAAATTAAATAAATTTATCATGGCTTAAAATTGGCTTTGATAAATTCACTAGACTACAAACAACTATTACAATGTCATCAATACACGCCAAAATATCCCATTCTAATTTTTGGGAAAGAATACAGAATGCTTTTATCCTTTGAATGGTTTGTTCCACATGGACTCTAGCTTTTGAAATAGTAGCTGTATCTTCAGCATCTGCAGAAGAAAACTACGTTATTCCTCAGAAATGGAGGTCTAATCAATTTAATACCATGCTTCATACATTCATCGTCTATGTGGAAACCTTTGTCAACCATAATTGCTTCAACAAATGGTATACATTTTCTTAGGACATTTTCATTTATGAAAATTTGCTTATCAGAAGCCCTTCCACCATATACAGCACTCACGTAACTAATGGAACCACTAGGAGTAACACCAAGTAATATTTTAACTGTGTGCATTTTTTTATAATATGAATAAGTCCTGATACGGCATTTAAGACAGTTTGTTTTTTCTTCTGGTATTTCAGTGCAGTCGAACACAGCAGCTGTATGTTGAAATTTATCAAAACATTTTGGCATGTTTGACATATTTTCTTCCTTACTTGGCCAATATAATGTGCATTTCAGCAATTTACTTAATAAAAATTTGTATCTTGAAAATATCTTGATTGTTGTATCACTTTTATTAAATAAAACTGCCAAAGACTTATAGGAATAATTTTGTTTTAATTTTATTAGAACTAATAAAATTTTTTCAACCATGTTTGGATCACTAATATTTTGTTCCTTTAAAATATTTTTTGCGCATAATATAATTGTGGAATATTGATCCATGGTAATTCCAGTAAAAGTTGATAATTTACTATCAGTATTTAATATATCCTTAATGGTACATGTATGCACAGAAATAAAGTCTGCTTGTGTGCTTTTGGTTTCGTATGTACTCGAATAATTATGCTCTCCTATCAAATGTACCACGTCCATTTTGCTTGAAGCTGCCATTTCCTCTTCCTCAGATAAAGCACAGGTACTTTCCTCTTCCCAAGGCAAACCACAGCTATCCTCTAACACAGATATTCTGGAATATTAGTACTTGAAATGAAAATATGTAAAAAAGAAGTTCTTTGATTTCACCTTTTATCTCGTTTCTCATATCTGTGTTGCCTTCCATTATCTGGTAGATGTACTACATCATGTCTTCTGATTGGCAAATTTAAAGACGGAACAGCATTTTTCTTCAAATACCTCTTCCTTTTTAATGGTGTACCTGCCTATGCATACCAAAATATATTACACTGAAGATATATAACAGAAGTCTCAAATACTTTTACCTGGGTGATAATATGTTTCTTTAAAATGTAGACTACAAACTTGCATGTATTTTGTCACTGGTTTTCCTATTTTTAACACTGTTTACATAACATATGTTTTTTGGGAACGTAATGCAGCGAAATATTTTTACTTTTATAACTACGGCACTGGGATACACAACAGTACATTTTACTTTTAGAAGACATTATATATTGTTTAATCTTATTATTCCAGGTAATTTCAACCAGTAAACAAATCACTACTCACACAATTCGTTTTTTTGACAAGTCAATTAACAATTTGGTACCATATGCTTTTAAACTTATTTTCCCTATTACTCTAGTTTGCAAAAATACCGCCAGGCGGAGACTCTTTCGATAGCGTAGATGTAATTCGATTATATATGTTCATATAACCTACAAATTCGACCGACTGTGTCAAATATATTTGGCCCAGACGAAGTTACAATCCATATTCATTTTGCAATTTACAGTATTTAATATGACGCCGAAGTACTGATTTGAATCATACAATGATTATTGATGACGCAGGGATCATCTTTCGTGATTTGGAGTGTACCTACCTAGTCTTAAAATATATTTAACACTTTTCTTTCTAATATTGGAGCTAGGACTTTCTCATACTACTGTTCCAACTACAAGGTGAGCTAATAAGAATGAGAAAAGTTGAATTTCCTGCCAGTTTTTAATTCTTTAAATTGGCCAACCTGTCGTAAACTTATAAGAGTCTTTCTGAAAAGTCTTTCTTTGAAGACTGTGGTTAAGTAAAAACTTAAAAAAGTATATAACCCCTTACCACAATTATTAATCGTATCCTAAGTACGTATTTTAACAACTAAGTTGTCATCATCAGTAGGTAAAAACCACTAATCAAAGTGTCGCACATGGGGCACAGTAAAGCTAACACATACAACAACGCAACAACTTTACACGACGTGCACGTACACAATGGACGCCGTGTAAAGCTGTTGCGCTACCGCTACTATATATGTTAGCTTTACTGTTGTCGAAATACGTATCTAGGGCACTATTACTAATTGTGGGAAGGGGCCTTATACCTTTTTTGAGTAACTTAGATGCAGAGTATACTATATACGTGTATGTATATATATATATATATATATATATATATATATATATATATATCCTTGACAAAGGCATCATTGCCGAAACATGTATGGTTGTTTTAAGTATATATACTTTGAAGTAATAAACCAGACCTTTAATCGCCGACTTATTAAGTTTACCTTATATATATATATATATATATATATATATATATATATATATATATCAAATACGTGTTTGGGATGCGATTGGTAATTATGGTAAGGGGTTATACCGTGTGCACAACGTCGAGCGATCGATGGATATATAAGTAATGACTGGCCAACTGCAAGTGGGAGGGGCTACATACGTTAAACTCCTACAGGCGTATTTAATTGTGGTGAACTAAGAAAGCGTTATGGCTGTTTATTAATAAATGATGTATCAAAATAAATATTCCAAATTAATAACTAATTGTTTAACAAACTACAAAATTATTTGTAGTATATTATTTATGGTTAATGTACGAATTTGGATATTTTATCGTACACAGAAACGTTACACAGAAACGCATGCGTCTGGTAGTTGAAGCAAAAGCTGGTAAATACGTACTGTGTGTCCATGCATATACAGATACAAATTTGTTTTTATACAGATTTGTATTATTTTGTATCAAAGTTTGATGTGAATTATCGCATCGACATGCAACTGTTTTTTTGCTGTACTACGCCACCTGGCGACGAGTTAATGGACTCACAGTAATATGCGCATTTTTCTTCTTTATCAGTAATAGCTTTGCTATTCGAGAAGAAACACTTTGCACCGGTGTGGTCGGTTTTGTCCGCCAGATGGTATGAGGTTATCTGATGTCTTCGGATAGGACAAAACTTACTAC
Organism: Melolontha melolontha; assembly: GCA_935421215.2. NCBI lineage: Eukaryota > Metazoa > Arthropoda > Insecta > Coleoptera > Scarabaeidae > Melolontha > Melolontha melolontha. Next base: position 77,536,880 of record OW285242.1, on the reverse strand, counting down.
ATGACCGCAAGTGTACCTATAGTCTTTTGCTTCGTAAATCTATCATTGACAAAGTGGTTACACAGAAACGCATGCATCTGGTAGTTGAAGCAAAAGCTGGTAAATACGTACTGTGTGTCCATGCATATACAGATACAAACTTGTTTTTATACAGATTTGTATTATTTTGTATCAAAGTTTGATGTGAATTATCGCATCGACATGCAACTTGTTTTTTTTGCTATACTACGCCACCCGGCGACGAGTTAATGGGCTCACAGTAATATGCGTATTTTTTTCTTCTTTATCAGTAATAGCTTTGCTATTCGAGAAGAAACACTTTGCACCGGTGCGGTCGGTTTTGTCCGTCAGATGGCATGAGGTTATCTGATGTCTTCGGATAGGACAAAACTTACTACATGACCGCAAGTGTACCTATAGTCTTTTGCTTCGTAAATCTATCATTGACAAAGTGGTTACACAGAAACGCATGCGTCTGGTAGTTGAAGCAAAAGCTGGTAAATACGTACTGTGTGTCCATGCATATACAGATACAAATTTGTTTTTATACAGATTTGTATTATTTTGTATCAAAGTTTGATGTGAATTATCGCATCGACATGCAACTTGTTTTTTTGCTATACTACGCCACCTAGCGACGAGTTAATGGACTCACAGTAATATGCGTATTTTTTCATCTTTATCAGTAATAGCTTTGCTATTCGAGAAGAAACACTTTGCACCGGTGTGGTCGGTTTTGTCCGTCAGATGGCATGAGGTTATCTGATGTCTTCGGATAGGACAAAACTTACTACATGACCGCAAGTGTACCTACAGTCTTTTGCTTCGTAAATCTATCATTGACAAAGTGGTTACACAGAAACGCATGCGTCAGGTAGTTGAAGCAAAAGCTGGTAAATACGTACTGTGTGTCCATGCATATACAGATACAAATTTGTTTTTATACAGATTTGTATTATTTTGTATCAAAGTTTGATGTGAATTATCGCATCGACATGCAACTTGTTTTTTTTGCTATACTACGCCACCTGGCGACGAGTTAATGGACTCACAGTAATATGCGTATTTTTTCTTCTTTATCGGTAATAGCTTTGCTATTCGAGAAGAAACACTTTGCACCGGTGTGGTCGGTTTTGTTCGTCAGATGGCATGAGGTTATCTGATGTCTTCAGATAGGACAAAACTTCCTACATGACCGCAAGTGTACCTATAGTCTTTTGCTTCGTAAATCTATCATTGACAAAGTGGTTACACAGAAATGCATGCGTCTGGTAGTTGAAGCAAATGCTGGTAAATACGTACTGTGTGTCCATGCATATACAGATACAAATTTGTTTTTATAGATTTGTATTATTTTGTATCAAAGTTTGATGTGAATTATCGCATCGACATGCAACTTGTTTTTTTGCTATACTACGCCACCTGGCGACGAGTTAATGGACTCACAGTAATATGCGTATTTTTTCTTCTTTATCAGTAATAGCTTTGCTATTCGAGAAAAAACACTTTGCACCGGTGTGGTCGGTTTTGTCCGTCAGATGGCATGAGGTTATCTGATGTCTTCGGATAGGACAAAACTTACTACATTACCGCAAGTGTACCTATAGTCTTTTGCTTCGTAAATCTATCATTGACAAAGTGGTTACACAGAAACGCATGCGTCTGGTAGTTGAAGCAAAAGCTGGTAAATACGTACTGTGTGTCCATGCATATACAGATACAAATTTGTTTTTATACAGTTTTTTATTATTTTGTATATTGGTATGTGTTTGTTGTTCCGTAAACGTAAATCCTAATGACATTTGATAATGTCAATCACAAATATCAGTTAGTGCATAAAATAATCGTGCGTCGATTCTGGTTTAAATAAATTGCTTCTCAGTTTTAAAATTGCTTTCACTTTAGAACATAATTTTTTTTTAGTCCAGGCTTATTTTCGAAGTGGTAATAAATTGATGGTTTATCGGTTTATTCAGTGCAAGATTGCATGATAGAATTTCAAGTTGAGTTTTCACATTAATAGATTATATACAATTTAAGAATACTTTGGATAGAACTTTAAAACTTTTTGTGAAACTGGTAGTCTCTTAAGAAAATCAGGCAGCGAAGCAGTTAAGAAACGTACACCTCAAGTTGTCAATCGTGTTGAAGAAATAATGGAAAATGAACTACAAACATCTGTTCGACATTTGAGTTAACAAATAAACCTTTCTGTTGATACAAGTCACAAGTTATTAAAAAAAGATATACAACATTATCCATACCGTGTCACAGCAGTACAAGAATTGTTTGAAATTGATTACTCACGTAGACTACAGTTTTGTAATGGTTTGTAAATATGAACAATAATGGAGAACTTTCGCAAAGAGTCATCTTTACTGATGAAGCATGGTTTTATAAAACGGGATACCTAAATTCACAAAATACAAGAATTTGGAGTAGTGAAAATCCACATGTAATTAATGAAGAATCGCTACATCCAGAGAAAATTGGTGTTTGGGCAGAGATAAGCCAAAGGCGAATCATTGGACCAATATTTTTTCAGGGAACGTTAACTGCTCAAAGGTAGTGTACGGAAATTTTACAACCATTTGTCAATCAGTTGCATGATGATGAACTTCAAAATGCATATTTCCAACAAGACGGAGCACCTTGTCACTGTACTGCTAACGTGACCAGATTTTTTAAATGCCAAAGCAGGACATTACCAATAGTGCCAATATCTTTACGAGTAAATAATTCTAGGGGGTCTATAAAATAAAAAACGTTTATTAAGATTTTTATATAATTTTAACGACGATAAATATTATATTTATTTCCATTTTCATTTACTTCACATAAGAGTATTTTTCATTAGAATGAATTTTTTTGGTTAATCTATGATTATCACGTAGTATATTAGAAAACTCCTCGCAAGTGTAGTTTAAGTTTATCTTGACTGCTTCTACTGCCGTCAAAGTTTCGATGCTTAATCTTGACTTTTCATTGCTCCAAAAATCATTTATTATTGAAAAGACTCTTTCCACAGTTGCATTCGTTCCTGGTAAACAAAGTGCCGCTTCAATTAACAATTTAAAATTGGTCATGGAAATCTGTTCATTTTGCAAGTGTTTGCTTATTTCCACACACCGCATATGTATTTCCACGTTGTTTTCTTGCCATTCCTTTAATTTCTCTCCTGTGCAATATATGTTGACTCTCCTATCTTCATCAAAAAGTTCGTTATCATTTATGGATACTTTGTGGTTTTGTGCCATATATAGAACTGCTTTTGTAACATCCTTCCATTCGATCTTGTTTTTTAATAACACCTATTTAAAAATATTTAATTCGTTAAAATTTTCCGTCCATTTTTGGAGATAATCAAGACAATTTTTATAAAAACTTCTAATTTCCTTAACAAATGTGACCTTAATTCCTGGATTTTCTTCTTCAATTCTGTTCAGTTTATAAGTCAATATTAACGGAATAAAATCATCTTTATATCTTGCTTCTATCTGATCCATTAAATCATCTATAACAAATTTTACCTCCACAGCAGACACATTCGATTTCTCTATTTTCTCAACAGTTTTGTGAAATACAGCTGCTTGACTGTGAACGAAATATAACATAATTTCTGACAAGTCGTTTAAGAAGAAATCTTTTAATATTTTTGGACATTTATCGATGCTCAAAAAGTAAGAACGTAAAGGTTCAAACAACTGAATAATGCGTTCAATCGCTGGTGTAAGTGACAACCATCTTACTTTTGAATATCCCAAAAGTTTTTTATACTCTGTTTCTGCCTCTTCGCAAAATTCTTTGAGACTGGCAACCCTGACTGTAAATCTGTGGAAGTATAAATAAATTTGAGGCATTATTAATTCTACATCAATATTCATCAAACTGGATGCAGTATTGATTGCGCTAGATAAAATATGAGCGTTACAGCCAATTCCAATTATATTTTTATTTAGAAGCTGCATTAATCGTTTGTGCACGTTATTTTGACCTTTCTTATTAAGCCCGCCAAAATTCGTATTAGTGTTGTCCGCAGATAACGCTAGTACTTTTGAACACAAATTGTGACAATTTATTTTCTCTTGAATGTAGGTGGATAAGAGTTCTGATGTTTCTCCTGGAATAGACCCCAAACTCAAAAGTTTCGTATGTATTCCAGTTTCGAAGCTAAAATATCGTATCAAAATAAGATACACCTTTATTTCATTATGATTTGAAGCATCACACAGAATGGTAACAAACTTCATATTATTCAAGTCTCGTTGCAATAATTCAAATGCATAATGTTGGAAAACATTAACGCCTATAGCTTCACACTTTGTTCGTGCGCAAGAAAAATTACTATCAAAGAGTTTACGCAAAATTTTTGAGGTGCAATCCACCTCAAAAATTTTGCTCATCACCACGTTTTATTCCCCTGACACTAGCCCAGAATTCCAACATATCTGTGCCGAAATTTTGGCGTTCTGTGTAATTTCGTAATTGCCTCCATTCGCTATCTAAATTTTCAAGTTCGTTTTGTGGTATTAAATTCGGAAAAAGTAAAGCTATATCTGCTATTGAACTTATAGTTCCGCTTTTTACTATCTCGGGGTCAATGAAATTAAATTGTTTAAGTGGGTTGTTTTTTAGTGGAAATCTAGTCGTGATTTGTGAACAACTTTCAACGTAAAAATCCAAACAACGTAGTCGCAAATATTTTATTTGTTCTGAACTCAATTTACCTTCTAGATAAATTCTAACATTTGCTCCTAAATATAGATCTTCTAATGCTTGATAATTATGTGGGTTTTTAAATTCAATGTTTTCTAATGCTGTAGATAATAAATAGTTACGTTTTAGGAACCAGTCACAAATTGTTCGATAAATATTGGATACACTATTATATAAAGTGTAAAGTTTTGGCGATTCTGATTGCATTTCACGATTTAGACTATTAAAGAGTGGCAAAACATAATCTAGAAATAATAGAAAGACTTTGGTTAGCGGATTATTTAAATGATCGAGTATGTTTTCAGCTGTTGAGACATCGCCATCTTCAACAGCAGTTGTAAAATATAATCTGAGGGGATTGTATTGTTCTAGAATTCGTTTAATAGCTGAATCAACCGATAACCATCTGGTTTGGGACGGGTGTAAAATTTTGTGGATTTTAACATTGCAAAATAATTGGTACTCTTGGAATTCGCTGATTCTATTTGGACTAGAGTTGAAGTAATTAAAAATATTTCTTGTTAAGTTTTCAAGGAAATTTGGCATTTTTTCGCATGCGTATGAAGCAACTAAGTGAAATGAGTGGCAGATGCACTTCATGACAAATAAATTCGGTATATCTTTTTTAGTAATGTTGTAACGGAATGATGTCTTCCCATCATTACATTTGCTCCATCAAAACCAAAGCCAATCATATTATCTTTATAAGGAACAGAATTTGACACAAATGTATTTATAACATGATTATATAAAGTTTCCGCATTCGCACTATCTAATTTCACAAGAGCAAAAAAACAGTCTCTGATTAAATTGTCTTTTGCATACCTGACGACGAGACAAAGATGTTTTATCGTTGAGCGATCTGTAGACTCGTCTATAATAAGGGAAAATTTATTATATTTAATATCCTCACATATATTTTCGAAACATTCAGCACCTATGACATTTCGAACAATAGCTGTGGTTTTCTTTCTGGCGCACGATATGCCTTGAGCAATATTTGAATCGGGACAAATGTTAGCTATTAATTTTGGCAAATGATCCATTACCAAAAATGGCAAATTATGTTCTGCAATAAATGCAAACAAGCGGATCTCGGCTAAAACCAAGATAATTAAAATTATTGTAAACATGAAATAATTTAAATAAGCATACCTTCGGCAATATTATTCTTTATTTGCGCCGATTCTGCCATACCTGCCGAAAATTCGGTTAAACGCGGCTGTTTGCGTATCATCCTTGCTGTATGTTTATGAATTATCGAAAGACTGTGTTTCATTAGAGAATCTTTTCCGCTAGAAATATTAATGTCTTTACTGCAGATCTTACATCTTTCAAAATTTTTTCCCTTTTAACTTCTAGAAAGCCATCTCTCAAAGTCTTCCAACTTTTCCCAATCTTCCTTATAATTTTGGGATTTTTTTTTTGCTATATTCCTTGGGCCAGCTTGTTCACAGTCACTGTCACTACCCATATTTTAACACTAGGTATATTAATTTAAAAAAAAAATCAAGTGACACCTATGTATATGTTCTTCTAGAACCGATATAGGATACTGATTTCAAATTTTAAATGCAAAAACAGAAACAAACCCTTCACTCAAGATGCCCCACTGTTTTAAACTCATAGAAATAAGCAAATAACCAAATAGATATCGCTTTTATTCATTATTGAATGATATGTTGTATTTATTTCATTCATTCATTTGTTCGAATGAAAAGGATTATTTCATTGTTGTAGTATTTTGAAATAATTATTTTCGGGGGAATAAGTATTTTTATTTGAAAAACAATGTTTCTTTAAGATAATTTTTAACCAGAATAGTCCCTTTATTTAGAATAAAGAGCGCTTGAGAAGCGTGCAAATAAATACCTACCGACATACATAATTGTTGCATTTGAATTCAAGCATTATATCGACTATATACAATCTATAGTAGCTTTTATTACTGTCCCTACTCATAAAATTGCTTGCCTCTTTTAATTTTCTATTTATTATACCTAGTCATAGATTAAAGATGAATGCCATTATAGTAGTAATTTATTATATTGTATTTTTATTCTTTATTATATGTATCTACTATCGTGAGCAATTGAAAGTTAACACTTTATTATGTTGGCATGTCGAAATTTCAAAATTTATCTAATGTATATAGTACTTTTGAAGTGTCAGTGTCAGCATTTAATCATAACATAAATGACATTAGCTTGACAATTTGGTAAAATTTACGTAGCTATAATAGTGCGTTTACTTTCAATTGCTCACGATAGTACATTAAAAAAAATACCCCTATAAATATTTACATTAACACGTATTATTTACAAGAATATAAACAGTTTTAGCACAATTTTATTTATTTTTTCTCATTCGTTTAAAAATCGGTAGATATGATGGATTCATCGGTAGATCGGTAGAAGTGTAGAAAAATCGGTAGATCTACCGAAAAATCGGTAGACGGAACAACACTGATTGATATAGACAGATATCATAACAGTAATATTTATTTGTAAATGTTTAAGTTGGCGGCCTGAAATTGCAAACGTTATGATAATGTCAATTTTTATGCGAAAATGGACCCTAAAAATAACAATATTTAACATCGTTTTACGAGATTATTTAAACAGAACGAAGATTGGTATAGCATAAATAGTTTAAAGCGATGTTTTATTTGAACATTAGCACACACAATTTACACTATTATCCTGTATTTGACGTGTTCTGGACGTATTAAAAATATACAAAATCTAAGGTTAGTTTTTTTAAATTTTTTTATTTGACCTAAGGGTACGTTAGCACCCTTTTGTTTATATGGTAAATTAGTTCTTTTGAGGTCCTTTAATGATTCCTAAAGCTTTATTAATTTTACGGTTTGTTGGAAGGATCTTATCTTTAGCCAAAAATATTTAATTACTCTCATTGATGCTTTTAATTATGCTACAAGTACATTTTCTTTTCAGCATATAAATTATTTGGAAATGACTTCAAAATTTTGTATATCGTGTGCGGTAAAGGAGATAATAGATGTGGAAAAATTACACTATTTTTCAAGAAATCCTTAAAATTTAGTGGTAAATGAATATATAACAAAGCAACTAATATTTAGGAATCCATGTATTTGATGCAAGACTTGGTTTGGAAGTAATGGGTTTAAAATTTATCATAGGAAGTATTAGGAAGTTACTACACATTTTACTCTGGAGCTGTACCATGCTTACATCTAGCACAAACACTCATGTCAATATCAAAAAGTTCTGAATCTCAACTGTAAGAAGAAACATATTCCACAAAGACTACCATTGCAAGCAATAGAAAATACATCGGTAATTGATTGCAATTTACCTACAGTACCTGTAGAACACCTATTTGCAATTCAGTTTGTGTCTTATTACCTATCAGCAAGTAAATATATCAAGCACGTCAACAGTAAAAAGAGAAAAAAAGGAAAAGCATTAGTGAATGCAATAAGGAAAGAACATGAGCACATTTGAAAACGAAAATCAATATACACAAAAAAGAGGCTGTACAATCAAAAATATATCAAAATTAAACTTAAATAAGTCTTCATTGATCAAAGATATATTTAAAGGTAAATTATTCTTCCTCTTTTTTTATCTGTCTAATTATTTTATTTATTCAACAGGAATATCATCAAGTGCACAATCATTACTGTTTTCTCAACTTCGTTGTGCGAAGCATCTTCCAAAAGGTAGAGAGGACAGTAAAAGACAAGGTATTGGTTTAATGATTGAATTAGATTTTTCGTGGATGTCTTCCACACAGCATTACCATTTTATTTGATGCTTAATAATAGATGGTTTGTGTCAAACAGACTTCCTTGGTACTGCACAAGGTTAGTAAGGAATTTACGGAATGAAAATACTACATGAAAATTAAAAACATTATATCATCAATTATTTATTAATATGTTTTTTTTATTGTACTTTTAAAATATTCTATTTTATACCATTATTGATATTAAAGATATTAATTTTCGTAGGTCTATATTATTGTATATTATTTTAATTATTTAGAATTGTATAGTAGTTATAATTAAATTTGATGTTAAGTATTCCAATTATTTCATTGAACATAGTAAAGTGTACTACTAAAGAAGAATACAAATGTTTGTACGATATGTTTATACATTTTCAGTTCTTTTTCTTTATGTATTAAACATGAAGAAATTGCTGAAAATGTAAAGACAAACATTTCGTATGAACATGAAAAATAAATACGACAATAAACTAGAGAAGCAAATTTAAATTTTGGCGGGTGAATGCGTCATCGTTGAACAGTGCCATCTTTAATTGACTGCCCAATTACTAGAGAAGGACGTAATGATCTTCCATTTCACTAGGACAAATTTTTGTTATTAGTTGCCGGTTTCGTTGGTCTCTGATACATACAATACATACATACTTCTATGCAAATTAAATAATAATGTATCAAATAAATACTTACTATGCGATTTTGCGAGAAATTTAAACTATTGTTGAATAATTAATAAAAAATATTTATTCATGAATTATAGTAAATACAGTAACGGGTAATGAATATAAAAGAAAAAATATTTAAATGTAAATGTTTGTAAACAGAAAATAAATGAATAGGAAAAATTAAATTATATTACATACAAGTATACTAAAAAAAAACTAATAATTTGCTTTTAAAACACAAATTTTTGTACATGTTGTGTAATCAGTTTATTTTAGATTTGATTTTAAAAAAGAACGTGACTAAAGAAATGTACACAAACATTGATCTATATACATATTGCTATGAATAGTGGTTTGTAGAGTTATTTTGCCACCATCCACAACTAATCTTCCTAACTAGGATACTCAGCCGGTTGATTTTCAAAAATGGGACTTCTTACTTCTCAGGGTTCCAAAAGGAAATACGTGATCTTAGGTTTTAGGAGACTTACAAGACACGTTGTTTAATCTTATACAACAAATTACGAGAACTACAACTCTCTACGATATACGGGAATTGAATATAAAATACAATCAACTAATTAACACAATCGAATCATCCCGATTTAATTAAATATATATATATATATATATTTTTTTTTCAAAGAAATATAACGTTCTTGTCTAAGGGCAAAACTACGTCTCTCCCTTAATATAGTTCGCTATCGCTTTCACATAAAGACGACCTTCAAAAATCAAGTTTTTGCTTAGCACATTTAAATACATATCGGATATACACAGATATCCACCAATAATGTACATTTATTTTTAATTAAATATTATTTAGGGAAAAATCCATAACAATATGTATGTATAGTATATCTATCAAAAGTATCGGACAAGAAAAATGCAAATACATCTTATAAAACTTAATAAATGGGTATAGTTATACTTAATAGTATCCAATACTTATCATTGTCGGTATACGATACATTTGCTCCCTCTAGGTATCCGATACAAAAGTATCAATTACATATTTTTTGCACACCACTAAGACAAAATACAAAATCATTTACGGATTTGTGTTTACGGATGAAGGGTGGTTATGTTTGATTATATTAAAAATAAGTGAAAGTACTTACATTGTAAAATATGTGGTCGAGTAAACCAAAGCATTATTGTGTTAGAGATTTCAGTGGTATGGGAAGCTGCAGACATACTTTCCTCAAAAAATGCCGATGTTTATGCTTCCAGAAACCAGATTTAAATGTGAAGAAGTATAAATTAGGAAGATACGAAAGTTATGAAAAATTAGAATTTATTGCGCCATTTAAGTAATTTCAAATAAACATTGAATGTTTATTACATTGCTAAATAACATTATTAATAATGTTTTTCGAAATTATTAACTGGTGCAATAAATTCTAACTTTTCTGGGTTTTTAAGGAAATGTATAGAGAGAAAAGATCATCACAGATTCCTATAGTATCGACTTTTAGTTAGCTGTACACCCGTTAATGGCGTGTAATTTAGTACTGTTCTTTATAACGGGTGTTCAGAAACAATCGAAGTCAAAGTAGTTCTTGAAAATATGAAGTCATGTCTGATATAGATTGATACATTTACTTAATACAATTTTATAGGTTATCATACACGCAAATGTATAGCAAAAGCCAATTAAGTTGGCGCGAGGAGGGGTAAGTTCGCGCAGGATTAAAAGTAGTGAGGAGATTTGTATTTGGTTTTTCATCAAATGTCAGATAATTCTAACCTCTGAGTATGATCCCCTAGCAAAGACATTATGTTCCGTCAAACGCCAATGACAAATGTATTCTGACAATTATTTGAGTAGTGGGAGTGGACGTTTTTAAAAGCGGCTTCTGCGCACCCCCTCCTCGCGCCAACTTAATTGGCGCTTGCTATACTTAAGTAAAGATATACGATTTTTTGATCAGACCCCCTTGACTTCGAATGTTTCTGAACACCCGTTACAAAAGTTTCCTTCTATTTTTCTTGTTCTATGCTTTTAGTTTTTAACCATAGATAATTATAACAAGTATAGAATGAAAGCTTCATTTCCATAAGTGGAACTGTCATGGCGTCTTCAATGAAGTTCTCCTTAAACGTAAGATGACTCTTATCTAGTAAATACAGAAATCTAGCGGATAACTTAATTATGTGACACGTCACGTGATAGTAACACAAGTGACGCTTTACTTTTAGAGGGTTTTTTGGTTAGGATCTGTAATTTTTTCATTAAACAGTTATTTCGCGTGTTTTTGTATATTTTATTATTATTAATAGTATTTTGGTATCCACATCACAACTAATAATACCTACATTGGTAGGTAATTTATCTATGTCAGATTTTAAAAATATTGTGATGTGTCACGCGATGACCGTAATAAATGATGTCACCAGACACGTACCGTTGCGGCCAATATTATCTGGGCAGCAGTTTTTCCCACTGTAAAGGGATTTTAATTGTTACATAAAAAAAAACGCCTGGAAAACTATACTGTCATATTGATTGATGAAAAACGTCAATTATAAAAATGCCACATTTATCTTTGGCCGAGAAATTAAGGGTTGTGACGTTACTGGGAGAGGGGTGGTCGGAACGACGAGTCGCATTAATATTACAATTACCAAAGAGTACTGTGCATAACATTAAGAGAATATGGGATGAGAGACAAACGCTTGAAAGAGGATTGGGTAGTGGTAGGCCCAGAGTTTCAACGGAGGTGGATGATGGTAATTTGGTTGATTTTATTCGCGAAAATCCCTTCCAGTGTGCGGTAGACGCACAGGCTGAAACAAACTTTCCTGGGTCCGGTCGAACGGTAAGGCGTCGTATCAAAAATGGATCTGATCTACGTAATCGTTCTGCAGCAAAAAAACCTTTTTTAACTCCGCAAAATAAGGAACAGAGAGTAGGTTTTGCTTTGGAATACTTCTTAGAAGCGTTAAATTTCTGGCAGAATGTTGTTTTTACAGATGAGAATTTATTTAAATCGTGTTCTGACGGACATGTTAGAGTTTATAGACCTCCGAACTCTCGCTTTGATGAACGTTATACCCTAAAATCACACATAAGCGGTCGTTTTTCTGTCAATGTCTGGGCCTGGATGAGCGCCCAAGGACCCGGAGTTATAACACATATAAGAGGTAGATGTAATGCAGAGGTCTATGTTGGAATATTGGAAAATGTTATGCTGCCCTCAGTAAATGCAGTTTTTCCCCAAAATAATTTTATATATCAACAAGACAATTGCCCCATTCATACAGCCAGAGTGACCTCAAACTGGATGCAGCAACAGAACATACAAGTTCTACCATGGCTTCACGTAGCCCGGACTTGAACCCCATTGAAAATATGTGGGGTTTGATGGGAAAAAAAATTAATAGAGGTAATAATTTTCGCCCACAAAATGTAGAACAGTTATGGGAAAGAATTCAAGAAGCATAGATCGAATTAACTCCAAATTATACTGCAGAATTAGTAGCATCAATGCCCAGAAGGTTAAATAATGTTATTGAAAAAAATGGAGCTGCTACAAAATATTAATTTATATCATTTGTTTATGTTTTTCGTTTCTTAAATAAACATCAAAACTTTTAATTTAATTTAAGATCAATAATATGGTTGGTCAAAACCAAACTAATTTCAGTTTAAAGACATCCCTTTTTAAGGTAATGACTATTGATTATTGAGATAACCATCACATGATGGCTCATGCCCTAAGTGCGTATCCAGAGTAACGTAGATTGTAGCAAAGCCTGATTTACCAAATTTCATGAAAAAGTCATAAAATGTCAAATCACTGCCCAGATTATATTGGCCGCAACCGTACCTACGTCCGAGAACTTTTCCAAACAGAAAATTCCGAGAAAACTGATGTACTATAAATGACACCCAACGGAGAGGAAGAGGGCATTCAATGAGAAATCGCCGTCGTGTTGATAGTAGTTAATAAATGTGAAATAAATACTGTTATGATACTTATGATTGTTATTATAGATCGTTCGAACCTCCGTATTCAGTATGGGATATAGTACCAACTTTTATCTCTTACTATCCTTAGTTGCTGTCATTAACACTATCTTCACTTTCGGTTGCTATGTTGTAACTTATTGACATATGCTGTCGGCATCGACAACAGTATCTATCTGTCTATTAATATCAACTGTCAACCGTCATCGTCCTACTTTTAAAATATTTCGTTAAATTGTTAATTTGTATATATAATTGTATAAATTTTTCTTTTCAGAACACTTCTATCTTTTTCAAGCGTGCACAGGGTAATATGGGTATTTTTAGTGATTTTTATAAACGTTATAACATATATAAATGTAATTACAGTTTTCCCTGCATTAATGAAGCATGTAGGAAGAAAACGGCGCAAAGGAGACAAATTTAGCCGTAAGGAGAAGTGTATGATTGCAAATGTTTTCAATTATTTCAATAAATCAATGAATGTGAGTGCTGCCGTTCAAGAAGCACGTAAGGCTTTGGGTATATCAGACCGTGCAATATATCATGTAAAACAGGAGCAACGAACCGATTTATTATCAAGTCCAAAAAAACCTAAAAAAAGGAAAGGCATACAACTAAATGATCGACTACATAGATATGATGAGAACACGCAAGCAGCTATTCGACGTAAAGTGCATGGCTTTTTTATACAGAATATGCCACCTACATTAAATACAATTCTTGCTGCTGTCAATGTTGATGATGAACTTCCTAACTTCAGACGAACAACTTTACATAGAATGTTACACGATATGGGTTTCGAATTTAAAAAAGTAGGACAAAAAAGTATACTCATTGAACGAGATGAGGTTATTAGGTGGAGGCACAAATACTTACAAGAGATCAAAAGATTTAGAGAAGAAGGTACAATTAATTCTTGCTATTTGACATGACTGTAACTCTATATTATTTCAGGTCGAACTATTATATACACTGACGTGTCATGGGTGAATACAGGGCATTCGGTAAATAAAACTTGGACAGATACTACTATTCAAAATAGTCGACAAGCTTTTATTCAAGGACTAAGCACTGGTTTGAAATCACCAACCGGGCTTGGACCTCGTTTTGCATTAGTTCATGCTGGTGGTGATAATGGGTTTGTTCCTGGTGCTGAATATACATTTCTTTGCAAGAAAAACACTGCCGACGTTCATCATGAGATGGATTCAGAAACATATGAGGATTGGTTTATAAATAAATTACTTCCAAATATACCACAGAAGTCAGTCATTGTTCTTGATAATGCTTCCTATCACTGCAGAAAATTGGAAAACATTCCAACAACAGCATGTCGGAAAAACGATATCATTGATTGGCTCAGTGAAAAACAAATACAAATCAGTAACGATATTCTAAAAAGAGACTTACTGTATTGGGTGTCACAAATTAAACCGCAATATGATAAAAGTGGGATTGACGAATTTGCAAAAGAAAAAGGTCGTGAAGTTCTTCGATTACCACCTTACCATTGCGAGTTAAATTCCATTGAAATGGTATGAGCATAACTTAAAAACTACGTAAGAATGAATAATACCACATTTAAGGTAAAAGATATGGAGCAATTAATTCGAAGAGCGTATAGCACTGTAACAGCTAATAATTGGCAAAACTACATCAAACATGTAAAAAATATTGAAAAGGAAATGTGGATAGTGGATAATTTGCAAGACGACATCGAAGAATTAATTATTCACGTAACACATTCGTCATCATCTGAAGATCAAAGTAATTCCTCGACTGACTAAAAAATTAACATGAGACAGATATGTGTGTGTAATTGCTATTCCTTTCTTAAATATTATTGTATTATATACGTATTTGTATGATTCCAGTTCTTTTTGTTACAAAAGTGGAAACTATTATTTGTTAAAGGATCATCATCGTTTTTAATTTAATAAATTGCATAACACCCCAATATCGAAGTAAATATTCACTGTACGTTGCATATACCGATAGGTCCAGGCCGCTACGGGCCATAGGGAACAATATACGTATGGAACGTAATGCGATGTGGCAACGTGTGTACGATGCCACTCCGCGTGCGCAACATAACTCCGATGGTCTGCCCGTCATTCGTATTTAGCTGTGCATACGTAAAGGTAGTTATCATGTCTGTGTATACAACCGCAGAGAAGGTACAAATAGTTTCGTGGTATCTTGCCGGCAATTCCTGTCGAACAACCGCTGATTTATTTGCTGTAGAGTACGTAAATCGGCCTATTCCTTCGCATTCGACGATTGAAAGGATCGTAAATGCGTTTAGGAAATATGGCTGTGTAGTGGGAAATTGCCGCAAATGCCTACAAATTGACGAACAACCTCATATCCCTCTAATACCTGCCGATCGGGAGGAGAGAGACGTGAGGGTTTGTTCGTTAGTTGAAATGGGCGACTTAAGTGTACACGGCAAATTGCAGACGAAATCGGTGTTAGTAGAAGTACAGTAAAGCGGATTCTAAAACCCAATAAATATAAAAGTTACAAAGTTCGAAAGTGCCAGGAGATTTTTCCGAGGACAATTTTGCAAGAATGGAGTTTTGTGAGTCCGTGATGGAAAAGGCTAATAGGGACAAATATTTTATAAAAAATATTCTGTTTACCGACGAGTCTTCTTTTCCACGTCATGGCAAGCATAATACAAGAAATACAAGAAAATAAACATCTAGCTCGTAATGTTAAAACTCAATACCCCGAAAAACTTAACATTTGGGCGGGTATCTTGGGTGATAATATTATAGGGCCATTTGTTATCGACGGCAATTTGAATGCAGTAAAATATTTAGATTTGCTACGAACACGAATTATTCCTGCTGTCCGTCAACTAAACGTCGATTTTGATGCAATTTGGTTTATGCAAGACGGTTGTCCCACGCATAACAGCAGATTAGCAAGAGGGTTTTTAGAAAACACTTTTTCTAATCGTGTTATTTCCGGGAGGGGTACGATAATATAGCCACCTCGATCACCCGACCTCAATCCCTGCGATTTTTTTCTGTGGGGTTATGTCAAAGAAAATCTTTACGGTCTTCCAACAATACCGAACTTGCAACAGTTGCAAGTTAAACTGTTTAGAATTTTCGAGACAATAACCCCTAGAAATCTCGAGGGAGTGAGGCGGGAGTTTTACAATAGGCTCGGCTATTGTTTGGGAAGAGAGGGCGGTATTTTCGAATCCTATATTGAGTGACTTTCTTAAAATTTAAATTTATTTTGCAGAATTATTGATTTTTTTATTTTTATCTTTTAGAAAACGTTATTGTTTTTTTATTACTTTAAATTACTTTTCCGTAGCAGCTAAGAATACAATAATAATAATAAATTGGACCTTATTATGTCTGAAACAAATGGGCAAATTACGTATACAGAACGAATATGCAAACGACTATATCCTTGCGGGGTTTAAGTCTTACTAAATTCTTAACTGCAATGTGCTGCAATTGAAGCTAATGCGCATAGAGGGGATTCGCTGTTGCCACTCATTGCTGACTATGGCCCGTTCCGAGCTGGACCGATCGGTATATCGTTCATATGTATATTTGTTTAGAAATGTGTGTAGTATTGTTAATAAATATTGAAATACAGCTATTTTCCTTGTAGTATTCTTTCCTATAATTTTACGTGCAGCGAATTCGCTATGCACTCTGTTAAAATTTAGTTACTTTAATAAAATAATAAGCAAAATGTCATATGAATCTCAATAATTTTGCACCTTCAACGTCAAAAAACGTAAATAAAGGTTATAATTTGATCGCGTGAAATGTCAAATAATTAACCGGAAATGGTAATGTACAGCTGATTGGATGATTTGGCAACCATGAAACAAATTCCCATAAGGCGTATACTGAATACGGAGGTTGGAACGATCTATAGTTATTAAGTGTCATTTAGTGTGTTTTATTAATAATATAGTGTGTTTTTAATTACTGTTACTTTTATTTAAACGAACCCAGAAAGACAAGTTAATCGCAATGTAAAAGAACTGTAGTCATCATTATTCTGACAATGCATATTAATTTGCCATTATCTGAAAATCGTCTAAATCACAAAACTCGAAAAAAAATTGTGCTACATTTCTCTGTCCGTAATTGTATCAGACACCAATGATGATCTGAACTGACAATTGACAAAACTAATTTGTATATGCGACGAACTAGTTCGTCAGATCTCCAGGTGCATGGAATATCGAATTGAAAAAGATGGTTTTAAGTTTTGTTCAAGAAGACGACGGATTAAGCAGCTAAAAATTTAAGCGCTGACTTGGGCAAACAACCGCAGAAAACATAAGATGTATGAAATACATCTCGGTGCTCTACAAACTGATGAAATTCATAGTCCAACGGAGAGCATATTGTGAGCGATTTCAATTATTTGCGACATTTCTCTTCTTTTTGTATATCTGCTTCTTCATTTGCCATTTTTGTTTGTTATCAATCATTGCGTGGTATTTTTATTGGTCTTCTCTCTGTACATTCTTGCATTTTAATTAAAAATAACAGGTTAGCGTCATCTCCATCAATCAAAAATAACAAATATCACGAATGGTAAACGATATCGTCATCGTTATATTCATGACAATCTAAGTTTTTATTGCCAACTGCGAATACCTGCGGTTACTCACTTTGTACAATTCGATCAAAAATGGCTTATCCACGTGAAAAATTGATAGGTCTATTAAAGTGAAAGAACTTAGAACTTGAAATTTCTTTGAATATGCCAATAGTGTTGCGTATGGGTCACGTCACGTAGGTAGGAAGGAAGCAAATTAAGCGATTAAGTTTTCGTAGCCCTATTCCACGGTTAACTTCATTATTATTGCTGGGGGTTCTTCGGCTCGTGGAACCAAATGTTGGCGATGACTCCCGTTTCTGGCGGTGATGCTTCAACCCCGGATACTAGAATCACGACCCCAATGTTTGCTTCACCGTGCACAGGTTGTAAGGCTGTATACACTTTACTTTCCACATCTTCGGTCACTGTTAAATGAATAAATGTACTTTCACCTAAACATATTTATTTACACTATATACATTTATTTTGGATCTACAACGACTTATACTAGCATAAAACTTCTGTTGAGACTGGTGTCGCTTGTTAAAGTATGATTTTTATGTTGATATTTAATGTAAGACTGTGTGTCTTGATGTTAATGTACGATTATTCTGTGCTATTGTTGAGTTGGTACTGTGTTACAAGTAGATAAAAATATACAACTACTCACTACAAACAATTATATCTGGTTCTTATTTTTTATTACATATACATTTTTCCTGTATATAACTTTAAAAAGAAAATTGAAAATGCATTAACAATGGTAGGCAACCGGTCATACATTCAGGGGCGTCCCTATGAACTCAGCCGCCTGTGTGCAAAAAGAAATTGGCTGCCCCCTTTCTTAAATGAAACAAAAAAAATTTTTCTTAATTTTATTGACAACAAATAATACAAACAAAAATTAATAATACTTACGTATACAATATACATAACTGTTGAAATAAGTTATTTATATCTTATTTTAGCATTTATTTCTGGTATGTTGGTGGTAGGAAATAAGTTGGTTACTTTTGTTTTTCTTTTTGACAAGTAGATAATAGTTACATAAAATAATAATGACATGTATGGTATAAACACTTTTGTAAATTATTAGAATAAAATATAAAATAGTAAAGATAGTTAACACCTTTTACGTTTCACAACAATAACACTAGGTAACATATAGATAATCTAATTAAAATTTTGCTCTTCGTGCTTTGGTATTGGCGAATTCTTTGATCAAATTTGAAAAATCTAAAGTTTCACAAATTGTATGTTCAATTGATAATAATGATAGATTGGACAGCCTCTCTTGCACCATTGTGGATCTAAGATAATTTTTTATTATTTTTAATTTTGAAAATGAACGTTCTGCTGAAGCAACTGTGACTGGTAATGTTAGGAGAATTCTAATAGCTATTGTTAAATTTGGATAAATTTCATTAAAACCTTTTTCAACAATGTAATTCAAAATGGAGCCAACGTCATTTGAAGAAATGTCGGGTAGAGGATCTAATTTCTTCATATAGTTGCAAGTAATCTATGTCACTTTCATTTGTGTTGATATCTGTTAATTTTGTTTCTAAATTTTTACAAAGACCTAAGAGTTTACTAGAATTTTCAGGTTGAGAATAATATTGTAAATTGTACAGAAATCCGAATTCTGTGTTAAGATTATGTGTTTGTATATACCGTTCTTCTAATGAATTGTAAATTTGATCAAGTACAATATAAAAGCAATTGACTTTAAATTGTTGTTTTTTATCTATTATGGGTTCATCTTGGGCTTCGTAATCAAAATTTCTTTTTTTTCTTCTAATGCGAACTATGTTATCTTGAACTTCAAATTCTGAATTGGCGTCAATTTCTTCCGCGATTTTTTTAGACTGCTCTATTATGTAATTGAAAAATTCATCAGTACGACATTCTTTTATAAACGTTTTTAAATTCTTAAGCAGTGAAAGTGCACTCTGTAGATTTATTTGTTTATTTTGTAACTGTTTGCTTACTACGTTAATTTTTAGCAAAAGTTCATACCAAAAAAATGCAGAACAAATGAAATTAAAATTTTGAATTTTTTTGGCAAGGGCTATTGCTTCTAATCTCATACTAGCATCTTTGGAATTATCATTACCTATTTCTTCTAGTGAATCATAAATTCCTCCCATTTCATGGATGAAAGGCCTTATTGCATCTATGCGGCTTTCCCACCTTGTCTCACTTACTTGTTTTAAGGTTAAAGATTTTATGTTATTTTTAAGAATATCCAACGTTGTGTAGAGGATGAAAAATAGTTGTATAAATTTTGAACAGTTAAAAAGAAATTAACAATTTGATTAGATGCTTTTGCTGCGTCATTAACTACTAAATTTAGAGAATGGGAGGAACAGGGAACAAAAAATGCTCTTGAATTTTTATTTAGAATTAATTTCTGTAAACCACAATTTTTCCCTTTCATATTGGATCCATTGTCGTAACCCTGTCCGTGAAGATTGTCCATATCCAAATGTAGATTAGATAATTCATTTAACACAAATTCAGATAGACCTCTACCAGTTGTATCAGTAACTGGATAAAATGCAATAAAGCTCTCTTTTATCTCGACATTAACCTTCTCAATCGCAACATATCTGATTATGAGACTAATTTGTTCAATTTTACTTTTGTCAGGTGTACAGTCCAAAATAATGCTATAATATTTTGCTTTCCTAATTTCGTCTACAATTTTGTTTCTTATTGCACTGGCCATAATATTAATCAATTCATTTTGAATTCTAGGTCCAACATAGAGAACCGCACTTTTATTTGTGTTTTTACTTTGACCAACTTTTTTGAGATGATCTGATGTAACTTGATCAAATTTAGACAACATTTCAAGCAATTTTAAAAAATTGCCGTTGTTCGGCTGAAATAATTTTGATTGTTTTCCTCGGAATGCAAGACACTGTCTTGATAAGAACTGCACAATATACAACATTCTTTCCAAAACATTGAACAAATATCTTCCATTTCAAATAATTTTTGATTGGTTGCATCAATTGTAACACCCTTTTGCAAGCTCTCCTTTAACTCTACTAAAGAATTCTAATTTTTTATGTGTTGAACTAGTTTCGTGTCTTTTTAAATGGTTAGAGAGATGCTGCCAATCGTTAAAACCTGTACTAGTTAATTTCATTTTCTTATCATCAATACAAAATAGTTTGCAACAAAAACAATATACAGAATTATTTTTTTCGGAGTAAATCAACCAAGATCTATTTACTGTTTCACCATTTTTTAAAGTACGTTTATAAAAATTTTTCGAGAATTTCCTACCTTTTAGGTCAGCTGGATATTTTTTTTTGGTAACCTGAACTGGTCCACTTTCAATAATGATTCGTCTTACTGTGGACTGTATGGGATGCTTCCATGTAGCTGGATCTCCATACTTGCCACCATCTTCAATAACTTCATTATGGTCTTCAGATAATACTAAATTCTCCTCTTCTGATGTTACAATTTGAAGTTGAGATTCACTTGCCGTAGATTGTGAAAGCAAATCTGGTGTTTCCGTTGAGGTTGATGTTGACGGCAAATATGGTGTTTCCGTTGAGTTTGATGTTGATGGCAAATCTACTGAAGTGACTTCAAAGTGATACTTAATTTTGCTACTGTCCATATCCGGTTGAGTTGTATGAGGCAAAGGCCTTTCGAAGGTTGCAGCAGGAACATCATCAGTCTTCAGAAATTTCTTAAACGCTCCCGCCATCTGTTTCCTTTCTTCTTCTTTTTCTAATTTTCTTTTTCGATACTGAGAACCCCAAAGCCTCTTTGTTTTTCTCGTTGACATGATAAATTTAGTTGCACAGTACCTGCATAATCAATTGTATTAGAAATTGTTCTTATATTTACTCCAAAATTGCAAAATTCATCCCTTATTGATATTTATACGAAACTTACCTTTTTCAAATAGCCAGTCAGTATTATAATATATCTACGGATAAGTGGCGGCTCGTGCTTAAAAAATGTGGGGGTTGCAAATGTTGTGGTTGTGAATATAATACCTTTTAACATATTTGTCGCAAATCTTTAACTTTATTGTCACTATCATATTTCCTAAAGTTGACATTTTCCAATATTCTTGATGATTCTCAATTTATATAATATATTATTACCTATCAAATAAATCTAAAACTCTTAAAATGTGTGAAATTACAATTAAAATTTAATAAAAAAGAAATAGTCAAATGAATTGTCTTTGTAGTCAATTGAAAATTATTTCATACATATATCAAAGAAACTCCATTCACTAAAGAGGAAGAAAATAACAAATACCTATTCTTATCAGAAAAAAAAATACATAATCATAATACAATGGCCTTCAGAGCAGCGGTCTTTTTCTGAACAAAGAACTTACTATCTATATACATGGCATCGGCCCAAAAAATTACAGACCGCAAGAAAATAAATAAATATGTCCCTTTTTCCAAGAGTATTATAAAAATAATAATAAAATTCTTTAAAGGAATTCTAAATTTAAGTGGTGTAGAATATAAAATCCACACAAAGATATCTATTCATATAATAAAACTTACCAAAGTTAGGTTTGTTTTTATTTGCCCAGCACAAAAAACATCTGTTCCAAGAGGTTGTGCGGTACTCTGCAAACGCGGGGCTGTGAAATTGAGATATACCCAAAAAACGTGCGACAACGTTTGTTTACGTTATTCATTCAATATTTGGATTGCATTTTGTCTACAAACAATCCTATGGAATTAGATACAAACGGTTGCGTTACATGTTTAGACACCAAAAGGAAATAATATAATACATAGAAGTCTACATTATAAATAGTTAATTTATTCTGTGAGATAGTATAAATTCTTTAATTTATAATTTTAAAAATGTAGATACAATTATTATTTTTGGAGGTTGTGCAAACCTGCAAACAATAGGAGAAACCGCCACTGCTACGGATATAGTACATATAATTAATGTATATTCTTCACAAATGTGCACAGAGTGTAGCTTAAAACGTCTAGTTCACCAAAGTATTACAGCACACCTCTATAACTTTACAACCAGGCCTGTTTACAACGCGTAAGTTGGTTAATGAATAATGCTGGTCGGCTATTCGGATCTCTTATTTATAAGTAGTATTATAAAATTCTGGAAAAGTGCAGACAATTACAATAGAATTCGGTTCGAAGAAGGAATAAAAGTTATTGTTTTTCCAGAAGTTCCAGATAAGATTTTTATTTGTGTAATTCGATATATGCCGATGCCGCGCGCTGCCGCTCGAAATATAATAACCCTTGCTTATAAATTTTGCGTTTTCGCTTTTACGTTCATTGCGATTCCGACAAAAAAAAATGTAAACAGTAGTTGGTAAAGTAATTGTAGTGTTTATTTAACACTTCATAATATTACAGCTGTCTCTAGAATTTTCTTTAAAGATATTCTGTACTCTACAATTAATTTGGCCGCCCCAAATTTTGGCCGCCCTTGTTTTTTGAACCCCTTGCACACCACCTGAGGACGCCCGTGGTCATTGTGCGTTATGCTAGTTCAGTTCGGTTACGCTTTACATTGTTTTGTCTCTAGCCGCTGTTAATTGTTAATAATAAATAATCAGACGAACTGGAGGGTAAACGCAGTTACTCAGTGTCAGTGAAATTATTCAGAGTATTATGGAATCGTCGAAGATAATTCAAAAAACACTTCTGTCGTTCTTCACTAAACAACATTTAAACGAGGATCCAGATTCATCTGCTTCAGGTTCAGGGACGAATTCTATTCCACTCCCCGTGACTTCAGATGATAAAAGTGGTTTACCGGCAACAGCTGTAAGTTCATCTTCTGTAAGTTCATCTTCAGCAACACCTGACATTGAAAATGTATCAAAATGGCCTTCTATATGGTCCAGCGATATGTGGGAGGAACGCAAAAAAGAAGCGTTCCCTTGGTTAGATTGCAAAAATGGTTCATTAGGCTGTGTATTATGTAGCAACGTTTCTTATCTAGGTGCTTTCAAGAAGGAACGTACTTCAATTTCTAAAGAATGGAGTACATTTACAATCACATTCAGTGGGTCAAATAAGTCTGCTCAACTTACTTCTTTAAGAAAAAAGATTTTCCTACACAAACAATCAGCAGGCCACTTGACAGCTGAGACCATATCTGCTAAGGCGGAAAAGGAAACTATTGAAAATGTTTGTGATAAAATGAACATGTCCAACCTCGAATCTACCATAAAAATATTTAGATCAGCTTACACTTGGAAAGAAATGATAGACCTTTTTCTGACCATTCCGAACTTTTGGAACTTCAGAAAATGAATGGTGTGGACATTGGTGTAGGATTAGATTTAGATTAGATCTAGATTTAGTGCAACTGAAATCATTAACCCCATTTCTGATGAGATGAAAAAACGAATTACTCATCAGATTAAAAGCATTTCAGGTAAAATTTCAATTTTGATTGACGAATCTTGAGTGATAAATCTAATTTGATCGTTTATTTAAAATGTGAAACCAGCAAAGATCTTAAACCAAATGTCTTATTCCTAGACCAGATTGAATTGCCTAATCAAACTGCTGATTCTATTTTTGAAGCCCTTTTAGGTTGTTTGAAAAAGTATGGGTTTGATCATGAGTACCTAAAAGAGAATTTAGTTGCATTTGCCTGTGATGGTGCTAGTGTCATGTTAGGGAAAAAATCTGGCGTTGTAGAAAAGCTACTACGGGAATTTCCAAACATTGTTCCTTGGCACTGTATGAACCATAGGATAGAGTTAGCTGTAAGTGATTCGATCAGTGATGTGGGAGCTGTTAACCACTCAAATTTTTATGGATAAGCTATACACTCTTTATAGAAAATCACCTAAAAACCAACGAGAACTAGCCGAGTGTGCTAGTGAACTTGATTTGGAGCTAAACAAAATTGGTCGTATTTTGGGTACGAGATGGGTATCCAGTTCCTTTAAAACAGTTACGGCCGTTTGGTATAGCTATCAAGCTTTGCACTCTCACTTTAAGAAGGCCCAAGAAGACGTCAAGAACAGAACTACAACTGAACGAGCGAAGTACAGAGGATTGATTAAACGTCTGACATCAATTCAATTTCTGTCAGATTTGGCGATCATGTATGACATATTAGCAGAATTGTCGATGGTTTCAGAATGTCTTCAAAACAGACAAACAACTGTAGTTTATGCAGACAAACTCATAAGAAAGTCAATTGCTTTTTTCGAGCGCCTTAAAGAGAAACCTGGCACTAAGAGCCTTGGGGCCAAAAGAGCTGCAATCGAGGGTAACTTTTGTGGTGTCCCCTTAACAAGTAGTAGCAAAATAACTGCTATTAATGACCAACAGTTGCTATCAAGTGTGATTAACAACCTTAATAGAAGGCTTTTCACCACTAGAAGCAGCAACGAACCATCAACAGGGACTAGCAATCACGAAAATTTCACTTCTTTCAGAATTGCAAGTGCTTGAAAGCAAAAGCTGGCCACCGGAAAAATCCGTTGGATATGGAGAAAAAGAAGTCGAAAAGCTCTGTGCAAGATTCAGGTTGAATTTAAACAAAACTAAAAACAGTTTTAGAGATTATTTAGAAAATAGCATGGTCATTCCAAAGGACTTAAACCCACTGATGAATTGCTACAAACTCATTCCATGCAGTTCATCAGAGTGTGAACGGGGTTTTAGCCTTATGAATCTGATAATATCGCCAACTAGAACAAGACTGACCATCGAGCACATATCAGCTCTAATGTTCATCAAGTTGAATGGCCCAAATATCCGGACATGGAAACCAGAGCATTACGTCAGGACATGGTTACGACGACACGGCACAGCTGATGACACAAGAACTCGAAGAGGTAAACACCAACCTGGCAAAGAAGAAGAAGAAGACGCATTTGCGGATTATTTGTAAATGGTTGATTATACTTTCTTGGAATATGTTAAATTTAAAAATGAAGTTATGATAGTAAGGTTAGTTTTATCTATATAAAAATAGTTGAATAAAACTATTTCATGATGTATTGTAAAATAATAAATTACCTAAGTCTATAAAAATAAGGCTAATATTTCTTTATTTTATTTTTCCTATGATTATAATTATCTTTATTATTTAATAAATTCGTGAAGACTCGGCTTTATTCAGCGTGCTCAGATACATTCTATGTTCTTAGCTATTATAGGCATTCTAGGAAAACATATAAATACGAATTTCTTTATAATTTGACAAATATATTTATTTAGCGTTCCCACACTGGAAAATTTGCCACTACACCACTGGTGGTCAACATATTCAATGTTGAAAAGTACTATACAAATTAACGATAATATAGATATATCACAATATAAAAAACTAACTGCATTCTTGAAACGTCAAAATGATGGGTACAAGCCAAAGAAGTCAAAAGTGTTGACAATGGGAGACGTTATGAAATTTTTGAAAGAGGCTTCAGATGACAAATTTCTATTCTGTCAAACTGTGTTTTATTGACATGACATTACTATGTAGTAAAGTGACGTATCTATGTGGTAAAGTGCCACTTTAATAAACGATTTTGATTGTAGTAAAGTAGCACATTACTTGTCAAAATGCGAAAATAGTATATTAAAACACAAGTTTCATAAGGCACCATTTTGCCGCACGAGATCAGTTTAGAAAACGAGCTGCGATAGCGGCGAGTTTTCTAAAGAGCGAGTGCGGCAAAAGCCTTATGAAACGAGTTTTTTATACTATTTTTTCTATTTTGCGTTTTTTACATTAATAAATTGCTTAAATTGGAATTATTTAATTTGAAAGTTCAGAATTTACTTTTTTATAAAGCATGCAGTTGGTCACATTGATACTTGACATTTTCAAATTTAAATCTTGCTATCCGGGAAGTATTACATATTATTTATTAATTTTCGTTAACATTACTTGATATTTCATTTAAAAATATAAACATGAGTGACATAGAAACGTATATATGTTGTTGTCAATTGTATACAACATACGTTGTTTGTGTAAAATACGGACATATATCATATCTGTCAAATATACATAAATTCTTAAAATCAAATGACAGCAATGATATTTATTTCTGTATTCGAACAACGCCAACATTGAAAAATGAAAAAAAGTGTATCGAAATGAGTTTCATTTCGATACACTTTTTTTCATTTTTGTTTCATTTCTGTTTTGGGTTTCATAATGAGTTCATTTCGAACGCAAAATAGAAAAATACATTTTATTGAAAAGTAGATAATTTATTTAAACCATGAATAAATAGAACAAAAATGAAAAAGTAGCAATGATAATGTGGTAACAAAAGAATAATAGTTTAAGGACGGTCAGAGACATGTTTAGGTATTTTTAACAAATTCAAAGAAGATGGTTATTTTCTAAATTCACCAAAAAAAAAACCAATCACGTGTTAAGAAAACACATGGAGCTGAATATCCTGAGTTATGTAGAGGAACGGTCTATAGGATCGCTTTTAAATGTAGCCAGGCATTTTGGAGTATAGTACGGTTCGGTTACAAAATCCTGAAAGAATTCAAATATAAGTCATACAAGATATCAAACCATCAAGAGCTTTTCGAGGAAGATAAAGTATAACGTACTGATTTTTGTGAAATAATGTTTAATATGTTAAATGAAAACAAAGAAAGTTTAAATATAATTTTTACTGATAAAGCTACATTTACCGTAAACGGTTAAGTCAACTCTCAGAACTTTTATTCAGAATTTATACATTTATCCATTGAAAAATACTAAATTTTCTTTTCATTAATCCATTAGGTTTTGGTCCCGTAGAAATCCTCATGCCCAAAACCCAACCCTAACGCAGTACCCTCAAAAAGTCAATATCTGGATTAGAATAATAAGCGATAAACTTATTGGCCCATTTTTTATCGACAGTAACCTCACTGCAGCAAAATATCTTAATTTCTTGTGAGACCACATCATTCCATTAATTGAGATGCTAAATCTTGACGAAATGCCGGAGCCTCATCCATTCCAAATGGACGGAGCTCCGGCACATTCTACTAACGCCATCAGGAATTTTTTTAATAACGCATTTCAAAGACGGTGGTTTGGCAGAATTGGCTCCATACCATAACTTGGACGAACTGAAACACCGTATACGTACTGCATATGATGGAATAAACCCAGAATTTATTCGGAATACTTGTTGGTGTAATACATGTTGCTTTCAAGATCGCCTTGCGTATTGTCTTGAAAGGCAAGGAAGACACTTCTAAAACTTGCTATGAAATTAGACTTCACCTTTGTTATGTTGTTTTGTTTGTTTTAATTAATCGATAGAATAAAATAATTGCTTCATTCAAACCTGAGATTTTGCACTTTTCAAATAAAATAATAGATCCCTTGAACTAAGAGTAGGGAATTTACAGAATAGTTATTTTATGCGCACTCAAGTAGATCTGTTGTAGCACTGGCAACACTGGTTTTTCTAGAAGCACAGCGTTCTCGCTCGTCGAAATATAAATGTATGCACGGGCGTCCTCAGGTGGTGTGCAAGGGGTGCAAAAAACACGGGCGGCCAAAATTTGTGGCGGCCAAATTAATTGTAGAGTACAGAATATCTTTAAAGAAAACTCTAGAGACAGCTGTAATATTATGAAGTGTTAAATAAACACTACAATTACTTTACGAACTACTGTTTACATTTTTTTTGTCGGAATCGCAATGAACGTAAAAGCGAAAACGCAAAATTTGTAAACAAGGGTTATTATATTTCGAGCGGCAGCGCGCGGCATCGGCATATATCGAATTACACAAATAAAAATCTTATCTGGAACTTCTGGAAAAACAATAACTTTTATTCCTTCTTCGAACCGAATTCTATTGTAATTGTCTGCACTTTTCCAGAATTTTATAATACTACTTATAAATAAGAGATCCGAATAGCCGACCAGCATTATTCATTAACCAACTTACGCGTTGTAAACAGGCCTGGTTGTAAAGTTATAGAGGTGTGCTGTAATACTTTGGTGAACTAGACGTTTTAAGCTACACTCTGTGCACATTTGTGAAGAATATACATTAATTATATGTACTATATCCGTAGCAGTGGCGGTTTCTCCTATTGTTTGCAGGTTTGCACAACCTCCAAAAATAATAATTGTATCTACATTTTTAAAATTATAAATTAAAGAATTTATACTATCTCACAGAATAAATTAACTATTTATAATGTAGACTTCTATGTATTATATTATTTCCTTTTGGTGTCTAAACATGTAACGCAACCCCCACATTTTTTAAGCACGAGCCGCCACTTATCCGTAGATATATTATAATACTGACTGGCTATTTGAAAAAGGTAAGTTTCGTATAAATATCAATAAGGGATGAATTTTACAATTTTGGAGTAAATATAAGAACAATTTCTAATACAATTGATTATGCAGGTACTGTGCAACTAAATTTATCATGTCAACGAGAAAAACAAAGAGGCTTTGGGGTTCTCAGTATCGAAAAAGAAAATTAGAAAAAGAAGAAGAAAGGAAACAGATGGCGGGAGCGTTTAAGAAATTTCTGAAGACTGATGATGTTCCTGCTGCAACCTTCGAAAGGCCTTTGCCTCATACAACTCAACCGGATATGGACAGTAGCAAAATTAAGTATCACTTTGAAGTCACTTCAGTAGATTTGCCATCAACATCAAACTCAACGGAAACACCATATTTGCCGTCAACATCAACCTCAACGGAAACACCAGATTTGCTTTCACAATCTACGGCAAGTGAATCTCAACTTCAAATTGTAACATCAGAAGAGGAGAATTTAGTATTATCTGAAGACCATAATGAAGTTATTGAAGATGGTGGCAAGTATGGAGATCCAGCTACATGGAAGCATCTCATACAGTCCACAGTAAGACGAATCATTATTTAAAGTGGACCAGTTCAGGTTACCAAAAAAAATATCCAGCTGACCTAAAAGGTAGGAAATTCTCGAAAAATTTTTATAAACGTACTTTAAAAAATGGCGAAACAGTAAATAGATCTTGGTTGATTTACTCCGAAAAAAATAATTCTGTATATTGTTTTTGTTGCAAACTATTTTGTATTGATGATAAGAAAATGAAATTAACTAGTACAGGTTTTAACGATTGGCAGCATCTCTCTAACCATTTAAAAAGACACGAAACTAGTTCAACACATAAAAAATTAGAATTCTTTAGAGTTAAAGGAGAGCTTGCAAAAGGGTGTTACAATTGATGCAACCAATCAAAAATTATTTGAAATGAAAGATATTGGTTCAATGTTTTGGAAAGAATGTTGTATATTGTGCAGTTCTTATCAAGACAGTGTCTTGCATTCCGAGGAAAACAATCAAAATTATTTCAGCCGAACAACGGCAATTTTTTAAAATTGCTTGAAATGTTGTCTAAATTTGATCAAGTTACATCAGATCATCTCAAAAAAGTTGGTCAAAGTAAAAACACAAATAAAAGTGCGGTTCTCTATGTTGGACCTAGAATTCAAAATGAATTGATTAATATTATGGCCAGTGCAGTAAGAAACAAAATTGTAGACGAAATTAGGAAAGCAAAATATTATAGCATTATTTTGGACTGTACACCTGACAAAAGTAAAATTGAACAAATTAGTCTCATAATCAGATATGTTGCGATTGAGAAGGTTAATGTCGAGATAAAAGAGAGTTTTATTGCATTTTATCCAGTTACTGATACAACTGGTAGAGGTCTATCTGAATTTGTGTTAAATGAATTATCTAATCTACATTTGGATATGGACAATCTTCACGGACAGGGTTACGACAATGGATCCAATATGAAAGGGAAAAATTGTGGTTTACAGAAATTAATTCTAAATAAAAATTCAAGAGCATTTTTTGTTCACTGTTCCTCCCATTCTCTAAATTTAGTAGTTAATGACGCAGCAAAAGCATCTAATCAAATTGTTAATTTCTTTTTAACTGTTCAAAATTTATACAACTATTTTTCATCCTCTACACAACGTTGGATATTCTTAAAAATAACATAAAATCTTTAACCTTAAAACAAGTAAGTGAGACAAGGTGGGAAAGCCGCATAGATGCAATAAGGCCTTTCATCCATGAAATGGGAGGAATTTATGATTCACTAGAAGAAATAGGTAATGATAATTCCAAAGATGCTAGTATGAGATTAGAAGCAATAGCCCTTGCCAAAAAAATTCAAAATTTTAATTTCATTTGTTCTGCATTTTTTTGGTATGAACTTTTGCTAAAAATTAACGTAGTAAGCAAACAGTTACAAAATAAACAAATAAATCTACAGAGTACACTTTCACTGCTTAAGAATTTAAAAACGTTTATAAAAGAATGTCGTACTGATGAATTTTTCAATTACATAATAGAGCAGTCTAAAAAAATCGCGGAAGAAATTGACGCCAATTCAGAATTTGAAGTTCCAGATAACATAGTTCGCATTAGAAGAAAAAAAAGAAATTTTGATTACGAAGCACAAGATGAACCCATAATAGATAAAAAACAACAATTTAAAGTCAATTGCTTTTATATTGTACTTGATCAAATTTACAATTCATTTAGAAGAACGGTATATACAAACACAGAATCTTAACACAGAATTCGGATTTCTGTACAATTTACAATATTATTCTCAACCTGAAAATTCAAGTGAACTCTTAGGTCTTTGTAAAAATTTAGAAACAAAATTAACAGATATCAACACAAATGAAAGTGACATAGATTACTTGCAACTATATGAAGAAATTAGATCCTCTACCCGACATTTCTTCAATTGACGTTGGCTCCATTTTGAATTACATTGTTGAAAAAGGTTTTAATGAAATTTATCCAAATTTAACAATAGCTATTAGAATTCTCCTAACATTACCAGTCACAGTTGCTTCAGCAGAACGTTCATTTTCAAAATTAAAAATAATAAAAAATTATCTTAGATCCACAATGGTGCAAGAGAGGCTGTCCAATCTATCATTATTATCAATTGAACATACAATTTGTGAAACTTTAGATTTTTCAAATTTGATCAAAGAATTCGCCAATACCAAAGCACGAAGAGCAAAATTTTAATTAGATTATCTATATGTTACCTATGTGTTATGTATATTGTATACGTAAGTATTATTAATTTTTGTTTGTATTATTTGTTGTCAATAAAATTAAGAAAATTTTTTTTTGTTTCATTTAAGAAAGGGGGGCAGCCAATTTCTTTTTGCACACAGGCGGCTGAGTTCATAGGGACGCCCCTGACAATGACAAGATATTGAAGACGGACATGTCACCACACGAATGCCGGCTGCAAGACTGGGGTGGGGCAGTCACCAGCCCGGTGAACTCCCGAATCGCTGTCTACAATATCCTGTGCACAGTACAAAATGCAAGCAAGGTTATATTTAAATCAGATTACAATGCAAATTCATATTATCATTTAAGATCAACATCAATCGAGTTTACGAATGTTTCTTAAGTATTTTATTATATACAACAATCATTTCATATAAAATCAGTATTTATCAATAAATATCAATAAATACACCACTGTTGACCACAAACTGGATGCCTAAAGAACTTTTGCCTAAAATAATGAAAGACATTGTATGAATAACACTAAAATATATAGAAACAAATAGCTTACCTTCTCAAAAAAATACGCTAGCATTACACTTTCATCAATTATTTGTGCTTTTTTTGTTATCTTCCAATTACAAAATATTTCATATGTCTTCTCGTATTTTTCTTTTGATTTCAAAGGAAGTAAACCCGAAGACGCTTCTCGAGCGGCATTTAAAATATCTTCAGAATAATTTTCTAAAGTATGTTTAGTAGCAAGACTCATTTTTAACTAAAACTCAAATCGACTTACAAAAAATGAAGATTGTTTACTGTTACTATCGTTACTATGTAAATAAACATAGCCGAATCAGATTACGGAAATCCTGTACAAATACCTACTATGTATAACATTTTAAATATTTAAGTTTATAATGCTTATTCTTGCAAAATACGAAAAAATAGTGTAAACAAACTAGTAAGAAAAGCAGTTTTACTAAACTCATAAAGTCATAAAGCTTTTATCGTATCATCAACTATTATGCCATCTTTATGTGAAACATTTATTGATAATTATTAGGAACATAATATTACAATATCTTAATAATACTTTAGTTACTCATAATACGTTAGTAACGAACTAATAACACGTTAGATACAGCACCATAATACGTTAGATACAAAACCATAATACGTCAAATAGTACATTATTTGTGAACATGAATTTCAATATTTTGACAGTTCTCAATTTTGAAAGATATATCTTTCATATCTGTTTTTAATCAGCGATCTTCTGCAGCTTCACAAACAATTTTTTTTTCGGATGATTCAACACACACATGATGTTCAAGCCGCTTACGTCCTCCAAATTTTCATTTTTACGTGAAAACTCAATTGATTGTGCAGAGTTTGACACACTGTTTATTAAAACCTTTCCCATCTGAATCTTCTGCGCAATTGCAGTTTTCTTCGTTACGTTGTCTTCTAAATACCCCCTAGCAACCTTGCTCGACTCCCACCCACCCAGCTCTTGCAGATCTAAGATGTCTCCGCCGGCGTTAACCAGAAAAGTTGCTGAAGATCTAATACAATGACCAGTATACAAAGTTGGATTTTCTAGTTTGAGGTATGTAGATATTTTTTCAGGTATTTTAGAAAAGAAATGAATACCACAAGGCTGAATTGTACACCTTCCATTTCTGTACGATATAAACAGTCTCTTATGAGTAACATGACGCGCTAATTCAATGGTTCTACAAGCCCCTCCTAGACCAATCAAAAAAGCTACTTTTATCATCAAAAATACCTCGTCTGGAGCTGTACGCATAAATTCATCAACTTGCTCTCTAGTGAGTATTTTGGATTTTTTAACTCGATATCCAACATTCTTTTTCTTGATAAATCTTATCAAAGCACCATACTTATCAATTTCTACTCTATCTTTTAATTCCAAGCAAGCTCGCAACATGGAATATTTTGGCCACAAACATGAAGGAGCGTTGTAATTTGACAGTCTCACGA
Organism: Melolontha melolontha; assembly: GCA_935421215.2. NCBI lineage: Eukaryota > Metazoa > Arthropoda > Insecta > Coleoptera > Scarabaeidae > Melolontha > Melolontha melolontha. The sequence goes on along the minus strand of OW285242.1, from coordinate 77,503,106 downwards.
AATAAGCGAGCAAGACTGTTTCCCCAGCATCTTGAACATGTTCTTCATCTCACCATTTACAAAATAGACGATATTCGTTTTCGTAATGCAGTATTGACTTCGCTGGCAACAAATCTAATTTTGCACTATTTGCAGCCTCTACAATATTTGCGGGAACATCAAATTCTTCCATGATTTATTAATTTATTTCAAAAACGTGCAAGCTTTGACGTAAGTATTTTGTATGACAGACAAATTGTTGATTTTGTTTTAATCTTGATATCGTTGATGATACGATAAAGCTTTGAATATATACTCGAACATCAGCGATTTAAACCCTCTCGGACGTTACGAGGTGACTCGGCTAGCGCCTTGTCACTTGGCAACGTCCTCGAGTATTATAAATCGCTTAATGTTCTCGTTATATTAATAGCTATAAGTTACTCGCTCGCTCCGCTCGCTCGTACTCAAACGCTATATTCGTATAATAAAACATTGCTTTTCTATACTTGTTGTTTAATATACTATTAATTTAAGATTCATGTATGAATAAAAATTCTGAAATATTTGACATAAAAATTTTTTTTTCTCTTCATGGCAAACCAATTTAAAAATTAAGCTATAGGTAAATCCTTCAATGGTCTATAACTGGATGCCTACTATTCCTCTAATGCATTGACAGTTTTCTTTTTAAACACATAGGAAAAATGAATGTGTAATAATAAATAAAAAAGGAAGCCGGTATAAAATACGCGTCATAACGGCGAAATTTTCTAAGATAAATTCGTCGAAACGGTACCTACGGGCAACAATACCAACTTTTATGATAAGGTTTTAAAAATCTGATTTTGCTAATAAATAAATAATAAAATATAATTACTAATTAAGTATTGTTGGTGTAGTAAACCTAAGTAAGTCGTTCCGGATAAATTTCCATTATTTAGTAATGGACCTTACTATACATATTTAGGAAACATGATCCCAAAAATAGATATCCAGATTAAACACTTTGTTCACTATAACTCTAAGTAATAAATAATGGGTCTATATAACGTGTGTATAAATTGTCGCAAAAGCTACACGCAGCGACGTTCTTCGTTTGGTTCTGATTAAGTTCTGAATAAAAAATCTTAATGTTAAAATGTCGTATCATGCTTCGTTTGTTTTCAAGGTGTTCTTGAAGTTCAGACTTTTAGTGCGTAACTAACCTTTGCTCTTCGATATCTGTTAATAGAGATAGATGCAATTTAGTTTAAAGAAAAATTTTTTACTAGTATTATTTCGTAAACGTTTTCTTTTTGATTTAAAAACTTGTTTTAAACATTTATTCATTAACGTACTTTCACGAAAAACACATTTGGCAACGTTGTAGAACAATAAGTTTGTATTTCAAAGTGAGTTCTATCAAAATCATTACTGTCAAATTTTGACATTTACGAATTTACGAAGCATGATACGACATTTTAACATTAAGATTTTTTATTCAGAACCGTAGTGAATTCAAAGTGAGTTCAATCAAAATCATTACTGTCAAATTTTGACATTTACGAATTTACGAAGCATGATACGACATTTTAACATTAAGATTTTTATTCAGAACCGAACGAAGAATGTCGCTACGTGTAGCTTTTGCGACAATTTATACGCACCTTGTATAATAAAGAAATAAATAAAATTCCAAATATAAACGATGCTACTTCTTAGAATTTAGGGAAAGTTTTACGATTTGAATGTGATAATAAAATTCTGTTATTAAAGCGGTTAAAATTGGAAATGTTATGTTTGAATTCTATATACTAGATTTACTTATATTTAACAATAAAAAATGTTTGAAATTAAAATATTACAAAAGAATACTAAACGTATTCTTAACAATTACAGCCTCGAAGTAGTGTTCGGTACCTATTTATATAGTATTTGGAAATTTAGTAAATCTACGAAAATATCTTAGCAAAAGAATCGAATGATAAATATAAAATGACAGAAAATGTTTTAGTAGTACACAATGTGGCAAATTTTTAAAAGTTTTCGTTCTACCAAAATAATCAGCTGTTGTTGATCGCACCGTGTATACAATAATAGGTGAACTATTTTGGTTATTTCGTTATATTCATATGTACGAAAATTAGGTGTACTAACATTTTATTACACTAAATTCGTTGCGTAAATTGAAAAAGTATGTAAATAAATTTTCTTTTTTTGTTAATTTTAAACAAAGTCATAATTACATGACAAATATATTTATTTCTCATTACATTAGGCACTGCTTACAAACCTTTTTCTCTATATTAAAAAAATATATATATATATTATGTAGATTTTCCGACACGGAAATAAAGGGAAATTGATTGAATGATCAGGAAATTTATTAAGTTAGAATAATACTGACCAATACGATTGTACCAATTGTGCAAGCGAAATGGTACTACGTGGATCTAATATTTGACACTTGACACAACAAATATGTAGGTTAAAAGAATGTTTGAATGTATTTTAAAGTTGTCTAATACGCATATTAGTAAATTAAATAAGTTAATTTAATTATGAGGATATTAATAGAACGTGTTGTATTTAAGTAATAATAATATATTTGGAAGCTAAGGACTACCATGTATGAATGTTTTTGCATACATTGAGAATTTGTGATGTCAAAATTGGAAACGGACACGGGGCAAATTCAAGCACAGCCCACAGTTGAAGGACAAGACGTTTGCGATAAGGATGCAGATTCAGATAGCCGCTCAAGAAAAAAACATCCAATTATTGCTGGCTTTAGTAGGCCAATCTGTTTACGATTATTTATTATAAGAATGATTAGTGTTTGTAAAGAAATTGGTTTAATGTTGTTAATTGCATTTACTTATGCAGCATTAACAAATGAGTAAGTAGTATTAAATAGCATTTATTTAGTTTTAAATGAATTTGCTGCAGTTCATTTATATTCAATTTATAGTCCACCAAAAATATCTAAAAGTCCAATGGCCTATCCATTTTTTTCCAAGGGCTCCATTGTGAAAGACTATTATAGAGGTGAATTAACAAAAGCAATTGAAGTAGCACGTCAGTCAGATATTGCTTTTGTCATGTTTTATGCTCCGTGGGATGCAGAAAGTCAAGAAGTGAAAACAGAATTTGAAATAACTGCTAAATATATGCAAAAATTAGTAACTTTTAAAGCTATAAATTGTTGGCAGCCTAATGGAGAATGTAGAAGCCATTATAGTAAAGTTTATAATTGGCCAGTATTAATTGCATATCTTGCACATGGACGGGGTATACAATACAATGGACCTAAATTAGCCTTACACATGATAAGATTTTTAAAATCCTTTATGGAACCCATGGTGCGTGTTAATAACTTGGATGTACACCATTTGAGACAGAGACATGACGTAAGTATGTAAAAAAATTATTTAAAGTTATTGTAATCTTTATGAAATATAATCCAGCCTATATTATTTGTAAATTCCAAGTTTACCCTTTCTCTGTCTTTTTAGGCTGTTGTTGTGGCTAATATAAACTCCTTACCAGGTAGTTTAGATTATGCCATAATTTATAGCACGGCTCTGAGATATCTTGAAAGAGATCCATTTCAAGATGTGATATTTGCCATTAATACTGAGTATAGTTATGGTGCTCAAAAATTAAGTTTATATACATGGAATCATACTATGGTAATTTCTTTTTTATAATTTGCACTTTAGTTGTAATTTTTGTTGTCTCATCATAGTATTATACATCCTTTGAAATTCCAGATTTATCTAGATGAAGATTGGAGGGTAGAGTCTTTACTCAATTGGATTCATAAAAATGTAATACATGCTACTCTTTGGGCGTCACCAACTGGCACGAAAAGTCAACAACTGTCAAATTACATTCAGCCAGGACCTGCTTTGGTTTTATTTACCCCCAGAAATCCATTGTATGATAGTATCGACTACTATGATATGGTGGGTAAACTTGCATTTATTTTTTCATTTTGGTTAACATTAAATTTAAAATGAACAAATATATGTTTTATTACATTCATAGAATTTAGGTGATATGAAATAGTTATTTTTCTACGACCGCTAGTGTAAATAGCGAAAATCGCACCAGCAATCCCTCTATCTGAAATTAACTCTGCCCACAAACACATTTAACTGTTAATTGATATTTTACATTTGAAATTTGTATCTTCCCAACCTTGTCATTAACAAAAGGTAATATTTTGTTGAAATTTTGTCGGGATCGTGGCGGTCGGAGGAAAAGTATGGTACAAAATTTGTGTTGTTAAGCAATTACGCCCTCCTGAAATTACACACTCGCCGCTACGCGGCTCAAATATAACTTTTTCCACTCGTGCGTAATATGGTATTTACAAATCTAGTTACGTAATATACTATTACGATACAAGTGTTAAAGATGCGATTTTATTTTGCGAGTAAGGCTTGCGACACGAGCGAAGCGAGTGGAGCAAATTATGAGCAAAATAAAATAACATTATATAATATATAATAAATATATAATAAAATAATATTTTTTCTACAAACACAATTTTTTGTTATTACAAAATTTTAATGAAAATTGGTTGATAATCTGACAGTTCAGCACAGCTCATAGAAAATAATTTGATACAGTTTGACATAATACAAAATCGGAACGCTTGTCCACGCGTTCTTAATAAATATAAATTTTGAAAGAATGGAGTTACAAACAATTTTCCCATTAGATATTGAAATTGCAAGTACAGCTTCCTTAAACTTGCTGCCATCGAAATCTAAACAGCAAAATGAAATAGCATATAATCAATTTATTGTAGTAGAAATTGTCAGGTATATAGCCGAAGTATCAAATGAAAAATATTTAATGTATGAGGTAGCTGCCTTTATGGACATATTTATACACCGCCTATTGCGTCCGATGATCAGCTGCCACCTTGTTAGCAGATTCTGGGGCAAATTTATCCACAATTAAGAGGATGGAAGAGCTCCAGTGTTGCAGAAGGGTATATGACTTTAGAAAATAAAAGGAAAATTGCTTTATCAATACTGTCAAGCAATTCAAGCATCGCTTCTCTAGAAAATAGGAATCAAATTAATCTATCTGCCATTAACAATAACGCAAGGCATAAGTATTATCAATTGTATCAGTTGTACATTTCATATTCATATTTCTAAATAATTTAAACCAATTTAGTTCATGTTTAATTAAAATTAAATTACTTTGTAAAAACACATGTGTGACATTTGCATTAAGAAAAAAATATGATTTTGAAAGCGCTTCCTGTCATTTTACTTTTAACGCTTCGTGTTAAAAGTGATTACTTTATTGCACGCTACGCAATATCGCATTTTTAATTGAAGTTCGAAATAATTTTGAATTTCGATTCTAATAAAATAATTTTATAATAAGGCCATAGTACCATAATTAAATATTGAAACCTTTAGCAGTTTGTAATAATTAAATGCTGAAAAAAACGTTTTTCTACGACCCTTTATAAAAAGACATTTTTCGTCACCGAATACTGCGGCGAAAATTTGATTTCCGTCACTAGTGAGAGAAAATCCCATAACGTTAACATTCGTCTCTAGTGACGAAAATTACCTACTAATCTAGTTGTCTGCTGTTGCTATATCGCGTCATTTTTAAATCACGCGAGTTTAGGCTGTTTGTAGCTTTATCATGATTTCTGATTCAGAAAGTGATTTAGATATTCTCAATACGCTACTAGAAATAGTAAATCAAGCTGAGAAAATCTATGCGGGCTTATTACGAGAAAGACGTATGAAGAAGTCTAGTAAAATTCATTGATTAGAGGGCTGATAATAGCATAAATTCATATTCGGAAACTGTGCTGCTTGCATATTTTGCAAAATTGTGGGAAAATTTGATGCCATCGACCTCATGGTCTACATATTCTATGTATTAATGTTTAAATCATAACTAATTTAAATATGATCTACAGTTTTGTAATTTTTAATTGAAAATAAAGTATTTGTTTACATAATGCCATAGGCGAGGTCGTAGAAAAAGTATAGTGTTTAACTCGTCCAAATCATTTTTTTAAGCTAGCGAAACTGTTCTCTCGCTTAAAAAATGTTACTTTCGTCACTCGTTACACAATATACTATTTTTTTTTACATAAATACAAAACTGGTAATGGAGTTTTCTTTACTCAAAATGTCTAACTTTTACAGCGCATAAATAAGAAGAAATGGGTTTTAATGTTACCATTGTATCTTGTGATCAGACAAAGGCTGAAACGCTAATCTAAAGATACGATATTTAACTAAGATAGTTTTTTTGTTGATAATATCAAACAATAAATGAATCTTTTTTTTTATTAGGTACACAAATGTTTAATTTAATATACAACGTGTTTCAAAAAGAACTTCATCTCAGTAGGCACTGAGTAACTAGTACTTGCAAATTATTATAAGCCACTTACCTTTTATTTATAACTAACTATTTATTTAATGTCATTTTGACATTGTGACTATTTCCGAAGTGCACAATTTCTTAACGGAGAATGGCAATATTTCTACGCAGAATGTAAGCGACACTTTCCTAATAGAGTTGTGGATAATACCGCTTTACATAACACATTCGTCTAGTGGTTGGAGAAGTTTCGGGCTACAGGATCTATATTAAAAGGCAACAGTTCTGGTAGATCACGTACACAGTAAAATATTTTTAAACACGTAGAAAACCTTGTTAGAGAAAAAACCCACATACATCAGTTCGTCGTTTATCAGTTCAAACGATCGTATCTTCTAGTACCGTTCATAGAATTTTGTAGCGTCATTTACATATGTATCCATACAAAGTAATTGTTCAACAGATCTTACCTAGAGATCACGTTAGTGGGCTTAATTATTGCAATTTCTTTCAAGAAAATTTAAATGATGAAATTCTTGATCTAATTTTTTTTACTGATGAAGCATGGTTTCATAAGCGGGTTTGTAAATAAACAAAATTAAAGAACATGGTCTATAAACAATCCAAACAATCACATCGAAGTTTCTTTACATCCTGTTAAAGTTGGAGTATGGTTAATTGTATCTCATCCTAGAAAAATAGGACGTATATTTTTTCACAATAACATTAATAGCCAACGATACCAAGAACAGTTATTAACGCCATTTTTAACTCAAGTGCAACGAGACGAATTCTATGGGGGTTACTTCCAGCAAGATGGGGCTACTGCACATGCAAAACGTCAAAATTTTGCGCTTTTAGAAGTTTCCTTCCCTCATCGAGTTATAAGCAGAGGCCAGCGCGGTCACCAGATGTTACTCCGTTAGATTTTTCTATTTTCAGATTGCTAAAAAATGAAGTATATAAGACAAGAATGAATAACTTAAATGACTTGATGAATACAATTACAATTAAATGTAATGAAATAATACCAAATGTATTGCAGAATCTTTTTTGACAACATAAAATGTCGTATTTGATTATGCATTCAACAAAATGGTGACCATTTTGAACACTTGTTATAAATTATAATAATTATAATTTCTACAAATTAATTATTTACCTTGATTGTTTGATTAATATCCCATCTTTAATGTTTTCTTATTAAATAAATTAATAATCTAATTGTACTTGTTATTAATTTCAACACCATATCTCTCGATGATAAATTTTTGACAGTGACAGGTAGATAACCTTTATACCATTTAATCTATATCCGCATTTCAAGAATGTATAACATATACAACTGGATGTAAACACGTTGTATAATCTACGAAAGGTCTTAAAACAGTCTGTATATACTTCTGAATGAATATTCGTATAAATTTTGTATTTCTTATTTTTTCAGTTGAAAAATATAATTTGTTAATTTTATTAGAATGCTGAAGTGAATGAAAAACTAGGATTGAAGGCCTGTATAGAGTCGGAAAATTGCAGATCTTATACTTAGGCTTAACAGTGCGCTACAGTGATAATGTAGCTAGCGCTCTGAACCGACCGCCCATTATTATCCCAGAGTTACCTCCATTTTTATTAGCATGAGCTAGCTTGAACTGAGAAAACAGTAATGATGTTATAGGCTGTACCAGGGTTTGAACCCAGTTTATCTAAACTATAGTATCGTGACATATCCACTACAAGTTCTTATGTAGAATTATCAAATTATTCTTAGTTTTGAAGTTATGTATTGGTCATTAATAAATAAATGTATAATATCAATAATTGGAATATTCCTAAATTCACTACAGGCTGCCCATTTTCTATCTCTGTATATAGGTAACTCTCTTATTATTGAAAATATCGGATCGGTTAAATTATCAAAATTGCTCAGAATTTTGGTGACCATTTGATAGCATTTTCAGATTTGTCATATGTTGTCAACTTTTTGAGATATTTAAGGAAAATTTAAATTTGACGAAATTTCTAAAGTGATCATTGGTATTCGTTCAGTAATTCTGTCTACAATTAAAAAAGTCAAAAACGATTCGTAATTTTTATGAGTCGATTTAATGGTTAGATCTACTTGTTTGTTTACTGCTGAAGTAAACCGTTTACACCCGCTATTGTTATCGTATTTATGTTACGATGATAAAGTCCGGTATTATCAATAATTTTGTTATATAATTACAATCGCTACCACTGTTTATGAGAGCGCGAGCTTGTACTAATTCTTCACAATGATTTTTTATATAAATTATTGCAGTTGATAAGAGAACGTGAGTGCCTTTATTGAGCGCATGCGACGTAATTGTTTTTGGTTGATTTTCTTGTATATGTAAGAGAGTATGATGACGTTTGTTACACTTAAAACAACTACGAGTTGATTTACATTGTTGTGCTGTATGTCGTGAACCTAAACAATTTGTACAAGTCTTGGAATCTTTCCCAGATTTAGGACGTTCTTCTGGATTTTTTCTTAGAAAGTTTTCACATTGATATATTGAATGAGATCGTGAGCAACAAATACAATCCAATTTCTTGGACGAGACATTGGTGGAAAGCCTTTGTTCTTTCTGAAGTTTTTTTAAATGTACCGCTGTTAGATATCGACTCCCAACACTTGACACCTGCCCTTTAAAAATCCAATTAAGTCATTAATCATAGGTAAATCGTTTCCCGTAGATGATTGTCCCCAAAGTTTTCTAGTATTATGATCAAGTTTATTCGTTAATATATAAACTAATGAAACATCCCAATGCTCCACTGGCAGTCCTAAAGCGTTTAATGATCTAAAATGTTTTAAAAATTCATCGAGGGAATGACGCAGTGTCACTGAGGATTCACGAGTTATGTTTTCTAATTCGAATAACGACCGCATGTGGCTGTTTACAATAATTTTTTTTGTTTTCAAAATGATCTTTCAATAAGTCTAAAGCTGCGTTGTAATTATGTGAGGATATTTCTAATGCCTTAATTACTTCAGATGCAGAACCCCTTAACCACAAGGCAGGCGCGGCTCGTGATGACGTATTTGGGAGTGCAAGTACAATGATGCGAGTGCTTCGTGTATTCTCGTGTACTAACTGTAACGTTTTCTTAGTAAACACCGAAAACACACGAGGCACTCGCATCATTGTACTTGCACTCCCAAATACGTCATCACGAGCCGCGCCTGCCACAAGGATAGATATATAAATTTCTGAACGTCTATTAGTTTTGTGTTGTTATTAACTAAATTATTAAAAACATCGCGAAATTGAAACCAGTTTTCATAATTACCGTCAAATTCTGGTAAGTTTATAGTGGGTAATCGTACGTTATTTGTTTCAATTACATTGTTAAAATCAAGCATTTGAATATTATTTGGTTCGCTTAACTGAACGCTTCCCGTTGAACCCGAAATGGTATCGACCGAATCAGACGCTTTTAACAATTGCTTAGTCAGCGCTATCGCCTTATAATGTTTTCAAATTCTTTTCGTTCTTTTTCATTGCTGATATCCAAACCCGAGATTTCAATTTCATCTTGTAAAGCGTCAAAATCTTAAGTAATAGCACATGATTTTCTAACCTAGATTGACATTTAGTTTGATTTGATTCATCATTTTTGAGAGAAAATTCATAAATCTTGTTATATAGGCCTTCAGATACTCTTTTGCGTATTAAATGTTGAGAATCTTGTTTGTTTTTTTGGGGGGGACATCGTTGGCATCGTTGCAGTTAGCAAGGCAATCACAATGATTGTACGCACAATGCGCTTACAAAGGTTTATTATATAATGTGAATTTTACGAGAGTTCATAAACTGATTGACGTTATTGTGTTTACAAGGAAAGATAATCACAGTGAAAGTAAAGAATAACTCACGACTTAGCATTGGCTTGTCGAATTGGATCTAGAGCACGTTTGTTCAACACGCTTGTTCAATACGCTTGTTCAATCTTCAAATCTTGCGATCTTCTCAAATAAGAAGAGATGCGGGTCGAAGGCCCAGAAATGTTGGGGAAATCACAATGATTATAATATTCGATGGAATAATAAACTCACTCCCAATTTCTCAAAACATTTAATACAGATATAGCGCGTAGTATGTTACAATGTCAACAGTCAATATAATTATTTTATGAAGTTATAAGGTTATGCATATCTGGTTGCATGCACATTAGGGGTTAGCTGGGGCGTCTGTTCCCATATTTGCTCCAACACCTATTATTTCTTCAATTTGTAATAGTATTTGAATTACTTCCGCTATAATAATGAATTAAAAAGATAACCATACCAAACCTTATATTTATGAAATCAGAACAAAATAAGCATTTTAATGAAGTTATTGCCAACTATGATTGCCATTAAAAAAAAAAAAGTTTATTTTATATCTTGATATTTAAGTGCTTTAATATTTAATACAGATTCTTAAATTCTACGTAAAAAATGCTATCAGATGCCATTTTTAGTTTTGCTCTGTCTTCAATGGTTATGAAGATATATATAACTGAAAATTTCGTCAAATTTCAATGTTCCTTAAATATCTCAAAAAGTTGACCACATATGACAAATCTGAAGATGCTACCATGTACTCATCAAAATTCTGAGCAACTTTGCTATTTTAACCGATCCGGTATCTTCAATACTAAGAGAGATACCCATATACGGAGATAGAAAATGTATAAATCCAAAATTACTCCATAGTATACTATTTGAATTAAATTAGATCTTTTAGTGTAGGTTGGAATGGTCATTTTTTTGCATGTAATCTATGCTCCACACCTGAACAATTCTCAAGAAAATTTATTCAAAAAATATCATAACTATAATATAATCTATATAACTATTTTAGGAGTCCTCTAGCATTTTAATAACCTCCTGGAAAAATGAGTTCTAAACTCTGCAGCATACATTTGTTTGTCACTTGAAGATTTTATCATGTCAATCCTTTATTTAAAAGAAAAATCCATGGTCCTTAGATCGAAAATCCTGAAACCCTTGATTATTTAGACCGCCATCAAAGCACAAGTGGTGCATCTTAACGACTGTCATAATTGAACAGGTTGTCCTTACCAAATTTCGCGTACCGTTCTTTATAACTACATCATGTGATAATTTGATTTGATATTATTTCTTTTTTTTTGTAAATATTTTGTCTCTGCTGTTTTCAAAAAATAGTACATTATGTATTCATAAATTAAGCATTTGTTTGGAACTTACATACATATACACATAGCCTATAATTTCATTGGATTTAATGCTAAAAATTTCGATGATATAATTACAAAGTTAGATAGCGAGAGTAGAGGAGGTTAACTCTCGTGTTATGAACAATAAAGGAAATATTCTAATGGTTTTCAATTTATAGCTACACGAGGTCGCTCTTCAGTATTATTACTGTAAAAATAATACACGAAACTTTGGATCTTACTTACTCTCTTTGGGTATTCACTATAATAGATTAGGTGTGTTAGATTATAGGGTATATAATTAAGAAAACATTGTATAACCATTACTTTTAGATAATTATAGAAAAATGAAAACAACTTGTACATCATCTGAAGATGCTCCAAACGAAATTAAGGAAAATTTTTCAAATACTGTCAGGTACTTGAACGCGAACAAATGGACGAACAATTCTTACTGTACTTCCCCAGTAAATAAAAAAGATACTTGTTTAAATAATGATATAAGACATGTTATCCAAACAAAATTGGGACGTGAAAACAGCATAAAATACAAGGAAGAATTTGAGGAAATGTATAAAAATATAATGAATAAGGACTATGACGATAAAAAAAAGAAAGAGAGTTGGGTTGAAATGGATTATATTTTGGAAAGTTATAAAAACGTTTACAAGACATCGATGATAACAGGTAATCCCTTTTAAATGTGGTGTTTCAAATTGCACAACAAAATATCAAATATGAAAAATATTAGGATGTTAATAATGTTAAGATGAATGTTGTTAAGATAAATATGTAGAAGCATTAGAAACATTTTTAATTAATATTTGGATAATTCAACCCTTCACCGTAATTACTTGCCTTAATTACTTCCGCAATTCTTGCTTTTAAGCTGATTATGCAAGACTTAATAATTTCTTTCATTTTTTCAGTATTCCTCCACGCTTCCTAATTTTTTTAATTAATTCTAGTCTATTAATATTGTTTCTGCTATGTAAAAAATTAACGGTTAACATCATTTCTAAACAATAAGAATATATTATAATACAGCTAGTAACCAATGGTGTTCAATCCTTCGCAGTTTTGTTCTTAAGTGTCTAATAAGTGATTAGATGGTGGCAACATCGATTTCTCGAATCTTTTGGCAAACTCTCCTTCTTAATTGTTCTGCGTTATCGGCCTCCCATCCATTATCATAAACTTTTCTGCTTAATAAGGCACACAAATTCTTCATTGGGTCATGCTTGGGGAAAATTAGGTGGATATTCTTCTCGGAGTACAAATGAGATTTATTGGCTTTCAATCATTATCTAGTTTCCCTGGTATAATGGCAAGAAGCTGGGTCAGGTCGGAACATGATTTTATCATTATTATAACGATCGTTTATAAATCATTACTAGAGACCGGACACATCGGGCTGAAATGACGTCATTACGACGGACGATATAAATAGTCTACAATATCTAAGTACATCACGCAGTTATTGTGTAGCACTATTCATTCGGTTAATCGCACACAAAAAATAGATGTGCAGTTAACCGAATGAATAGTGCTATTGAACAACTGCGTGATGTACTTACAGATGTTGTAGACTATTTATATCGTCCGTCGTAATGAAGTCCATTTCAGCCCGATGTGTCCGGTCTCTAATCATAACAGTTTAAGCGTCTTTTTATATAAAGAGCTGCAGTGACGGCTCCTCTTATAACATGTCCTACATATGGTTGCGATGCACCTGCTGGAGAAATACTAGCCCCAGAGAATTTTATCTTTAAATTTAGTTTTTCTTTTATATTTCATATTGGTCGGAGCTGTACTGAAATCCTCGATATAGATCCATAATTACCCTTTACCTCAGAGTTAGATAACGTAATAGTATATTGTACAACTAGTGCTGAAAATAGGATATTTCACACGAGCATGAAGTTTGAGCCACGAGCCGTAGGCGAGTGGTTTAATTATGCGAGTGTGAAATATTTTCAGCACGTGTTGTACACTATACTTTTCCGACGACCGCTTAGTGACAAGAATTAATTTCAATGAAAATAAAAGAATGATTCACAAAATAATGATATATGATGTATTTCATAACAACAATTTGACATTTGAGAGTCATTCATTTGACAGTTTCCTATTTGTTATTTTATGATTAGTAGGTTGGCACGTCTGTTACTTTGCACACGGTTCTGCGACGATTCTAATTGGCCCTCTTGAACTTTTCAGCACAGTTTTAGTTACAAGATAACTTTTCAACACAGTTTTGGGGATACAATCCAATTTGCAATTTTCAGTGCTAGTAAATCATGCGAATTTGTTCTTTTTACATTGTGGTCGTCGGAAAAATATTTTTCATTGTTCAAAACGATGACTCGGTTGTTTCAAAAGTGTTGAACAGGTAATGCTCGACAACACCGTGGAATTCGTTGCAACTGCACAGCTGTGTATTTTGGACATTTTCTTATTTTTCTAATTGTTGTTCCACTTCTCTTCTCGATATGTAGTCATGTGTCATATTGTATAGCGCCTTCCTAATCTTCGCGTAGATACACCAATTCTATCTTTTGCACTTTTTCTCAGCTTACCTGCTCTGACATTAGTTAATACCCGAGGCCTTCTTCCGCTTTACGGTAAGTTAAGACAAGGTATTCCTTCCTCAGATTCCCCACTGTTCGGTAATGCATGGGAGATATTAGGTCCTCGAAATATATTTACAATATCCACTTTTTGAATTCGGCCAACTAAATAGAAATGCTTTTTCGAATTTTGATTTTATACGCCATAACACCAAGGTTTATCTTAGAGAACTGTCAATATTTATATTGACAAAATCTACTTGAATAAACATCCAGTAATGGTAACTAAATCGAATCGTTTCTAAGTGATGTAAATTAGTTAGGAAATTCGTCTCAAAACTTATGTTACATACGTTATTTACGAATACATGGTATTTTATTACAGGTGTAAATGATCTAAGATCACCAAAAAATCTTCAGAAAATACGTAAACAAAATAGATGTAGATTGAAAAGTATCGCTGAAAAATATAGTCCTCAGTTATTTTCAGAATCCATTGTTAATGGAGAAAATGTGAAAGTTGATATTACTGGTTTAGCCTGTCAAGTAAATAGAAGTTTGTCTATGATTGCTATGGATAGTTTAAAGTATCACCATTTTGCAAGTAGTTTAAGTATAGACATATTCAATAAAAAACATAAGACTGCATTGGTAATACTTGACGAAAAGGTAAAGTATTTGATTGTTTAATGAGTTTTAGGTTAATATTTTTTTTTTATAGATGGAATCATATTATGTGTTAGACGGCATTGTTACTGATACGAGTGTGCGTGCATTTATTCAAAACTTTTCCGAAAATCACCTGAAGCGTGCCTTATCGATAAGTTCCAAAAAATACAACTATACTCACGTATACACACCTAAGATGAATAGTGGTGTTCATAACCGAAATTATTTAAAAATACCTGAATTGGATTCTACTACATTTCTACCGACAGTGATGCAAAAGCACAAAGTAAGATCTTTTTGTCATTAGTGTCATTACCCAACAGACAATATACCGCGTGTCCCTGATTTTAGTTTACAGACTAACTCCTCACCCTATATATTTACGAATAAATGTTTAAAATGAAAGTTGCTTTACCTCTTAAAGTCTGTAGAATGACGTAGTTTGGCATTTTAGTTGTCGTCTTGTAGGTCATTTTAACGTCAACTTTTTTTTAATGGAATCCCATATTTTTCAATGCAGCGTAATATTAATCAAGGCGCAAATAACTTTCGTTTGAATAATTTGTTCATTACTTTTTTTTTCAAATAATTGTCGAGGAAAGGCATTGAGAGCACTTGCCTAGTAGTAGAAGGCTTTCAAAAATTAACAACTTTTTTGCCAAGTAGAATTTGTATGACAGTTTATTGTGGTACGTGTTTAGTCTTAGTATTGCTGTTAGTTTTCTGAATTTTTTCGTTATTCAGTATTCTGTTTTGACTTCGTTCGATTTCGTTAATACTCAATATGCCTACTACATGCACCCCCAATGAATATGTAGACATGTTGTTAATTTATGGACAATGTAATATGAATTCCCGAGAAGCAGAACGCGTGTATCGAGAACGATTTCCAGAACGTGCGCATGCATCGCATATGACTTTCAGTAAAGTGGAATGAAAGATGAGAACTAGATCCTTTCTTAATAATATAAAATATAGGAATCTTCGAGCAATTGTTAGAAATTAAGAAAATATCAACGTTTTAGCCTACGTAGTCAAGTTCCTTTTTCTACTCTGGCAGTTGAAATTGGAATTAGTAAGACCAACGTATACTGAATTTTAAAAACACACAGGTACCATCTATTTAAAATTCATTTAGAAGGATTGACGCCGAACGATTTCCAAAGAAGGCTTGACCTCATTGCAAGAGCAGAAGAAAATCTAAATATCTTTAACTACATATTTTGGAGCGATGAATGTCGTTTCCACACTAATGGCATTGTTAACAAGCATAATGCTTACTATTAGCCAAACCAAACTCCACATTGGATGCAAGAAGCGCGATTCCAGGCAGTGTGAGGAACCAACGTTTGTTGTGACCTTTTCAATGGTTATTTAATTGGTCCTTATTTGTATGAGGAAATTTTCTACAAAATGTGATGACAGGATTAATGGAAAATATTCCTCTCTAAGAAAGAAGAACAGTGCTTTGGCAATAAGATGGTGCTCCACCTCACAATGCACGTATTGTCAACGATTATTTAAATATGATTTACCCTAGTGGATGGATTGACAACAGAGGTCCTAGTCCTTGATTTACGCGTTCTCCGGACTTGTCGCCTCTTGATTTTTTCTTTGGGAAATTGTATATTCTAGGCGTTCGATCAATTTGGATGATTTGAAGAATAAAATTTGTCAAGGTTGCCAAACAATAACCGGAGAAATGATAACTTCTGCGTGTAATAGAGCGTTAATGCGCCGCGCCGTATGGAGGCGTGTGTGCAGGTGGCGCACCTACTGCAAAATTTTTCTTCTTTAGAAAAAATATCGTCAGTTGTTTTCTATCATTTGCATCATTTATTAGCAAATAATGATTAAAACACCTTCCGTTCAAATAACGTTTCTCTATAGTGTTCGTAGAAGTTTCTTAATAATTATTTCAAAAACTGCAAAAGTAATGAAAAATTTACTCAGACAAAAGTTATTTGCATCTTCTTAATTAATATTATGCTGCATTAAAGAATATAGGATTCCATTAAAAAAAAGTTGATCTTAAAATGATCTACAAGGCGATAACTAAATGCGAAACTAACTACGTCATTCTATAGACTTTAAGAGGTAAAGCAACTTTTATTTCAAACCTTTATTCGTAAATATACCGGGTGATGAGTTACAGTTTGTAAACTAAAATCAGGAACATCCGGTATAAATCTAAAAAAATCAACGTCAGTTATTTCACTTTCGTTGCCTGGATTAGACAAGGAATTTAACTAATACATTTTTCCTAGTCAACATCTTTCCTATTTTCTCGATGATGCATAACTACAGTGGGTGGCCAAATTATTAGGGACAGTACTCGGTTTCTTGTATTTTCTGGTTTGACTAAATTTTTTGAACAAATAATCGATTTTACGTCTCGTAGGAATTTTTTATTCATAAGAGTGTATCGTCATGAAAGCAGCTAGTAACGTAGGAGTGTTACTTCATTCCTGGTCGAAAAAACATTAATATTTTACCCTGGCTGGAGAACTCACCTGACATGAACCCCATAGAGAACATATAGTAACTTACTAAATGGGCGATCGTCGAAGAAGCGATCACCACCAAGCGCCAGTTGGTGGAAACTCTCATAGGAGAATGACATCACAATACCGAACACCAACCAAATGCAAAAGTCTGTCAAGAGAGCAGTGGCGGCTCGGGGTGGTTCACATAGGGAGTGCATAATTTCAAAATTAAAAAGTGTAATACAAAAACGCTTACCCAATCCTTATAAATTTCACCGACGTACTGTTCCAGACAGGTACTGTTCATTGTAGAGTTTGTTTTGAGGAAATAGTAAATATTACACTACACAGTTTAATTACATCTGACGATAAACGAAGTCCATTTTACGTGTCTTTGACTTGCAGAACAGTTCTATCACTTTTTCATTAAAGTTTGGGAAATCATTTATACATTCTTTTTCACAAGATAACATAGTAAGGGCATTTAATCTCTCTTCTTTCATTGTATTTCTCAGGAAAGTTTTTATGCTCTTCAGCCGTGAAAACTGGCGTTCCGCTTCGGACGTTGTCATTGGGATTGTAATGACAATTTTTAAAAGCTTAACTTCATTAAAGGTGTCGCTTAATCCATCCAGCAGAAGACCTAGCAGACCTACAGCACCGACTTCTATATTTTGCCTAAATTCTTCTCTAGAATATAGAACGCTTAATTCAGTTCGCAGTCTGCTTTCATTGAGGCATGGATAAAATTTTACTGCTTCTTTAAGGGAATCTTCGGAAATTTTTTTTTTGAAAAGAGGAGAACTGTTTAAAAGAAATTAAGTTTGCTAGTATTAAGTGCCCTGTATACCCAAATCTAGTTTTTATTTCTAGCGAACTAATATCGCACCCTTCAATAGTTTCCATCCTTCTTTGGCTACCATCAGTTACTCTTCGCCGCTTTGATGGTCGAGGAGTCAGTTCTGGGTCATTTTGTTTAACCAACTGATTATCTGTGTCAGCGATTTCGGTTCGAATTTTTCGAATAGCGCGTTCAAAATTATCTAAATTATTATTGATTTTTAATGCATCTGTATTGACATTTTGTAATTGATTAAACAATATGTCCACATGTGGCATAATTTTATGAAAGAAAGTTAACCAATAGATAAAATTTTCCTCCTCTAAAATTCGCAAATTGGCACCAGCTTGATGAATGGTAGTTTGTAAACTAGCTTCTCCCTCGATTTGTTCTAGAGCTTCAATTATTTCTTCTCGGTGCTCATATATTGTATTCACTGTCCTAGAATTGAAGTTCCATCTTATTTTTGAAGAACGAGGTAAGCTTTTTCTCTGAAGGAATTCTTCCAATCTTGCAGCTCGTTGTGGTGAAGTGGAGAAAAATGTACATAATCCCGTCAGATTGGCAAAAAAATTCTGCAATTACTACTGCTCGATGTAGCATGTGACATAATTAGATTTGTCTGATGTGCATAACAATGTACGAAATTAGCCCTTGGATACTGGTCTTGGACATGTCTTTGCACGCCATTAATAGCACCACTCATTACTGCTGCCCCATCATAGCTCCGTGCAATCATTTTTTTTACAACGGCCGTGAGCAGACTGGACCACTTGCTCAGACGCTATGTATTATACGACATTGAAGTAGGGCAAAATACAGTTCTCCCCACTTTCAATGTAATGTTAATGGCTTAACAGAGCAACAGTTGGGCTTTGCTCATTATATCTGTGACGACGATCGGTTCATGTACGTTGTTAGCGTGCCACGTTCCTCGTCAATAACTATGAATACATAATATACATAATAAATAAATACTTTCACAGTTAGTCGCCGCTTGGTTTGTTTTGTTTCATAATTCCAGGGGGTGCAATTGCTCACTTGCTCTCATTAAAGAGCCGCCACTGCAAGAGAGCATGGACGCTATAATTGCAGCAAAGGGTGGTATCACTAAATACTAAGATTAATTTTATTAGATTTCTATCGATCCACATATTACTTTTACGGAAAACACAAATAGTTTTTCCTGGGTTCGTGGCACGGTGCGGAATAGTGCATAAAAAGGTATTCTTCCTCACCAGGCTACCATTTTTCGAGCTGTGGCAGTAGCCAAGTTTCTAGTACTCGCTTGTACTGGTCCGTCTCATGGTCCCTTCCTCGATGTATAGGCGTCCCAGGTCCTTGGCTGAAATTACAGATCACACTATAACACTAACTGGGTGTATCACCCTCTCCACAAGGGAGTCTGGATGGAACTGCTCTTCAGGGCGTCGTCGCTCGAATGAACTTTTATCGAACAAAATCTAAAATGTTGATTCGTCGGAGAATCATACTTACTCACAAAAAATCTGGTTATTCACGCCATTTAAATTAGCTACACTCACCCGATTTCAGTCTACAACAGTCATATTCCGCGTTATCTGGCCCATTGTGGCTCTTCTTCTCTATGGCCTCGGCGTGGCGTGGTTTTTTAATAGGCCGACGACCGATCAGGTTCTTTTTGGCTAACCGCCTCCGGACTGTGCATTTTGAAAACTTCAATTCTGTCGTAGTTTATCATTGTAGTTAGACGGGCCGCACTCTTTTTACGATTTCCGAGGCAGATATCCTCAATTTTACGATCGGTACGAAGAGTCACGAGCATTTCCTTACACTTTCTCATGCGGCTTGCTACCTGGGACTTATTTTGATCGTTTTATTTTTGACACCATTAATGATAGACTTCGAAACACCTGCAATATTTACTATGTCTCACTGGGAATGTTGATAAACGTTCATTCGTTCGACGACGCCTTAGAGTAAAGTAATGTAGCTTTTCTACGACCGCTAGTGTAAATAGCGAAAATCGCACCAACAATCCCTCTAGTAAATGCTTCATTACGCACCTGTGATGTAAATTAACTCCGCCCACAAACACCTTTTACTTGTCAATTGATATTTAGCATTTGAAATTTGTTTCTTTACAACCTTGTCTTCAATAAAAGGTAATGTTTTGTTGAAATTTTGGTAAATTGAATCTTTGGTAGATTTTGGCGGTCGTAGAAAAAGTATGGTACAAAATGCGAGTAGTAAAGCATTACATCCTTGTAGAATTACACACTCGCCGCTACCCGGCTCATGCGTAACTTTTTCCACTCGTGCATAATATACTACTTACAACTCTAGTTACGTAATATACTATTATGTCTCTATATTTTTTCGAGGACGTGTCTAAAGCCTTGCCCATACTGAGAAGAAACAATTTTGAAGTTATCATAGTGAACTGTTGACGAAAATGAAATTCACTAATGAAATTCAGCAAAAGTTATTTAATAAGAAACATTACTTACGTAATGTATTCTTTATCACTTCACTAGAACAGCAGTTTTTAACGAATAACAACCAAATGAGAAGTAACTTCACTTATTTGATAAATGATTCAGTCAACCAGTATTACCACTTATCAAAAATAATAATATCAGCAGCAATTTCAAATGAAACAAAATTATGCAGACCAATTTGTTAGCTCGAAAAAAGAATTCGAACTAGTAAATTCATAAATATAAGTACTATCCCTAATAATTTGGTCACCCACTGTAAGTAAAAAACCACGAATCTTCTGGGTGGTTCTTAGTGCTTTGGCTGCATTCTTCTCCTTGGTATTCTTATTACTAGAGTGGACCAATCCGGAGCGATATTGGTAAATATTTCATATAAAAGCCGAAAAACTCCAATAATTTATCAATTTATATATATATATATATATATATATATATATATATATATATATATATATATATAAATTGATAAATTACACAGGCCTGCACAAAATTTGTGATGACGTGATTTTTGTTTGTTAAGCTCAGTTTTTATATAGCAATAACTACTTAAAATACAGTTTGTCTCTACCACCCACAGATTTTTTTTTTTGCACAAAAGAAAAAGAAAAAAATATAAAAAAAAACTTATAATAGGCGTTTTAATACTTTTTAAAATGAATGTACTACTTCAAATTCTAGGTATTAACCCAAAAATGATTTTCTGTTGTGGTTTTAAAGAAATTTGTTAAATAGGCTCTCATTACCTGATGTAAATCTTTTATTACATGTATTAATTTTGGACAAGATTTCCGGGAATTTTTACCTGCTAAATCCTATTTATTATGCTTTCACTTTATTAGTACTGCGAAGAAGTATTTCAAGTTTATCACTCCAAACAAAATGTATATTTTAATGTCATTTACTTCATTATAGCTCTGAGTGTCGATCACTAAACAAGTAAAATTAATTTGTCTTTAGTGTTGTGCGTGGTATTTGATAAATAAACATTGCTTAAAAATATGTCTAGCCGGTGTTGTAAAAACAAACCAGATGATTTATGTTATATTTGTGGATATTTGTCTTGAAAAAGTTTAAGAGACCAATTGGTGAATTTGTGAAAAATGCTTATTATGCTTATTTCAAAATCAAATTAGGAGATCAAGATAAAGATTGGGCATCGCACGTTGCTTGTAAGGTATGTGAAGAAGGTTTAAGACATTGGACCAAAGGGAATAGAAAAAGACTTCCTTTTGGAATATCGATGGTTTGGAGAGAACCGCAAAATCATCATGAAGATTGCTACTTTTGTCTTTGTGATATTAAGGGGCATAATAAAAAAACTTGGAAACATATTTTGTACCCAAACAATATTAAATCAGCTATCAGACCAGTTCCTCACAGTGATCATGTACCTATACCTATACCCCCCAAAGTACTACAAGAAGATATTGAAACCTCTTCAACTTCCGGCTCCGTACAGATGGATAGTGATTTTGAACCATCATACCTCAGGTCAAAACCAACCTCAGCTATTTTCACAAGCCGAACTGAATGATTTAGTAAGAGATTTGGGACTTTCAAAAGATCTTTCTGAAGTACTGGGGTCTAGGTTGAAACAAAAAAATTTGCTTGCCCCAGAAACTACCTTCAGATCTTCCTTTAGCTGAATATGACAGAAAAACAACCAAACGAATCTTTTCTGAAAAACGAAAACGTTTTTTTAAGAAGCATAAAGAATAAATAACTATTTCTAATAGTTTCTATTTGTATATTTTTGTATTTTTTTTATATAATATAAAACTAGCTTATAAATGAAATAAATCGTGTTTTTTCTATATTTTTTGATTTTACTGGTTTGAAAAATAACCTTACGTGATACAAAAAAATAAAAGTGGATTTGAAATCAGCGCTACCCAATTACTAGAAAATAGTTAAAATTTTTAAATCAACATTCAAAGAGTTGAAAAATGCAGGCCTGTGTTATTGGAGTTTTTCGGCTTTTATATGAAATATTTACCAATATCGCTCCGGATTGGTCCACTCTACTTATTACTTTACAGGAACGGAAATTTTATCTTTTCTATGTTCCTAGTGAGCTAATGAACCGATGTGTTCTAATATATGTACTTATGTTGCAGTCTTTCTTTTCCCCGGAATTAAACTACATGAGTTTTGTTGACTTTAGTTTCTCTTCGTTTTTCTCTATTATATACTTTTTTAAAAATCTCAACAAACAAGTTAGCTACCACAGGATGATACAGCCGCAATTATAGGGACCCCTTAACAAAATAATTTTAACTGCTAAAACACATCGTCCACGTGACCATATACATCTTTTCTTGAAAAAAAAATGTAGATCTTAAGTGTTGACAATTTTAATATATCCTATTAATTATTTTTTTTCGTTTATAATCGAATGTTAGTTTGTCTTGTTTTTATTCATATTTGATTTTAGAAAAAGTTGAGATTTTATAGCCCGTTGAAATGAAAAACTTTATATTTCCTCTTACTTGATTGAATTGTGCATTGTTCAGCGAATAAAATATATTGCACGTTCAAATCTAAGATTCTAACTATAGATAAATATAATACTGGATGCGGCAAAACTGATTAGACGATTAAAATTGGCACAAGAAACGTATCCCGGTAGATAACAATGTTTATATCTTTTGCTTTTACACTACAAACCATTCAATTGCTAAGGAGCTTTGATCTAGTGAGCCTCGTGCGTTTGTTCTTGAGTTTTTTTTATATAGTGATTTAGCTACTATAAGACACGTTAGTTTAGGCGTCGTTTTAACATAAGAATAAATGGAAATGTATCAACATGCTAAACGATTTTAAACTGAGTAAGAAACTTTAAATTAACAGCTTCTGTATTGTCAAAGACGAATTCTGGGCGTCTACGATCTATTCGCAGTCAGAAAATGTGGAGAAAGTAAAAGATTGTGAGAGCGACACTCCATAGCACTATACATGTCAGATAGGAATGTTTGGTGGATGTTAGATAGGGACTTGCATTTCCATGTATTTAAATGGCAAGTAATTCAAGAATTACTACCTCGAGATTTAAATCAACGAGTTGAATTTTGCACAAAGCTCTTAGAAGTGATTGAAGCACAAGCACAATTTTTATGCAATTTAGTTATGTTAGATGAGGCCAATTTTCATCTAAACCCATTTGTCAATAAGTATTTTAGATATTCGGCGTGGGAAAACACGTGTTTACAATACCAATCTCCTTAATATAGCGAGAAGGTAACAGTTTGGTGTAGAGTGAGTTCATTGGGATTTTCGTTCCATACTCTTTGCTAGATGCCAGTGGAGAGCAGTGACGATGTCTGAGCGTTAAGCCACCATGTTGAATGATTTTCTTTTGCCAATGCGAAGATCACACAATGCCGATTTACGCTCGTTATGGTTTCAACAAAATGGTGCGACATCTCACATGCCAAGATTCTCAATTCAAACAATAAGACACTTACAAATGATACAAAAATGCGTAAAGGCATATCTGTACCTGTATACATGGACTTACAGCACGTATCTACCAGCGTTAACTTCCACACACGCATGTGTTTCTCTCTAAAGACTTTTTCAATGCGGGTTTAAGAAGTAACGACTATGGTTCGCTTTCTAGTCAAGTAGGGCATTTTGACCTATCAAATGATAGGCATTTTGTCCTATCAAATGATACCAGATATAATCTCGTGACATCTGACGGACAAAATAGACCACACCGATGAAAGTGATTTCTTCTCGAACAGCAAAGCTGTTACAGAAAAAGAAAAATACGCTTATTACTGGATGTCCATTAACTCGTGGCCAGATGGCGCCATATACTAAAAAAGAAAAATTTAGTATATCGATGCGAGAATTCGCAATCAAGAGTTGTTACAGCGTTGCAGTTGTTACCAGCGTTAACTTCAACCACAGTGGTTGAAGTTAACGCTGGTAAATGAAATTAATGCTGTAAGCCCATGTATATAGATACAGATATGCCTTTACGCATTTTTGTATCATTTGTAACAACGCTTGATTGCGAGCTCTCGCATCGATATATTAAATTTTTCTTTTTTTGGAATATGACACTGTTTCTAGAGAGTCATCTCTCATGATGACGACGTAACTTAGTCTTCATGTTCAGCTGATTTAAAGCGTTTAGCGTTAAAGCTATTTAAAGCGTAAAGTCTACGAGAATCGATCTCACAGCATAAATTGAGAAGTTCTCCCTCGTCCGACCATTCATACTAGCTTTCATAGACAATTTAAGAGAATCAATCACGTGCGACTCAACAGGTTCCATTATAAATGTTGGAAAACTATGGATTCTCTCATGCGGCGTGCAGAAACTTCTTTACGATGGAGCCCATCTTAGGGATATTATCAGAATAATTGAAACATACATGAGTAGGCAGGCGCGGCTCGTGATGACGTATTTTGGTTTGCAGTACAATGATCCGAGTGCTTCGTGTATTCTCGTGTACTAACTGTAACGTTTGCGTAGTAAACACCGAAAACACACGAGGCACTCGTATCATTGTACTGCAAACCAAAATACGTCATCACGAGCCGCGCCTGTGAGTAGGTAAACCCCACTAGTTTTGTATAATACAAAGGTATTTTTAATAATATAAAATATTATTAAAAATCTGGTGTGACCAACACAAATACAGGTTCACTATTAATATTTTTGTGAACGTGTCCGAACATATCCCTTTGTGAATGTGTCTGCAGATATCCTTTCTCCAGCAGGGGCGTACCGATGAGCCTGTAGGAAGGTGAAATACGTATCTACGTCTCTGGGGAGGGATATGTTCGGACACGTTCACAAAAATATTAATAGTGAACCTGTATTTGTGTTCTTCACACCAGATTTTTAATAATATTTTATATTATTAAAAATACCTTTGTATTAGTGATATTATTTTTAAAATATAGTTACTCACATAAAATGCTTTTCTGTGAATTTTATAATTATGTATGCATTATTTAAATCTAACAATAAACTACTTATTTTACAATATTAAATCGTAAAATCAATTTTGCCGCACGCTGTACAATGTATCTAATTTTTAGACTTTTTTTTTGTTTTATATGGATTCCTAATACGAAATACTTGATATTTCAGGCTGTCATAGTATTATATCATTCCAAACAGTGCTCCTTCTGCAACGGTATATCTTATGCCTTCTTGAGTACCGCAAAAGTATTCTCTTCAGTTCCAAACATTCAGTTTGCCAGAATTGATGGAGATTTAAATACTCTACCTTGGGAATATACAATGGAGTCATATCCTACTATCTTATTCTTTCCTGATGTAAAGTATGTATACTTATATTTACCGAGATAATGTATGCCAGATTAAAATATAAAACCCTACTAATTTTTGATGTTCGTGATATTTTATGTAATTTTTCAATAATTGTACAATAGTACAGCGCCTTAGATTAACTCTGAAAATAAAATCATAGGTCGTATGTACCTGGACACATACGAGGTATGGTTATAAATAAAACCCGATTAGTGGAATAAAATCTTTTATTCATTTACTTTTATAATTATAATATTAATATACACCCTTCCACGACCTCTGTACCGTTCTATGGAAATTTTCCATTGATCAAAGCTGTGCTTGAAATAATTTTCTTAGAGCATGGTCTCCGTCAATTTTTCTTTCACTGCTTCTACTGTCTCAATCTGGTTGTTTTCACAGATGGTTTGACCTTGGGAAATAGAAAAAAGTCACATGGAGCGAGATCCGGCGAATAGTTGGATGTTCTAACGCATAATCTCATAATGAAAAATGTATCAAAACCACGTCTGTCTCGAAACGTACAGATATCGATATTTCACTGTCGTTGCAGATGATCATCAGTACATGATATTCGGATACAGGCATGATTTTCATTTGTATACTTTCGTGTATATATGTATATATATATATATGAAAAAATGTGTGAAAGTCGTATCCATCCGGGATATGTAGACATCGATGTTTCATAGTTATTACTAATCGTCAATACAAATTACCCAGAAATAGATGCAACGAATTAAAGCGGCAATGGCATGTATGTGAGAATTCAATAATTATGAGTTTTCATTAGCATTACGTTTATCATATATATATATATATATATATATATATATAATTGAAAAGAAATTATCGACCGTGATATATTATCAAAAATTTATTTAAATTCGGGTAAGCGGTCAATTAAAAAACTCCTTTATTAAATTACCCTATATTTCGCAACACTTTGTCGCTTCTTCTGGGGTAAAAAATGTAGAGTTAAAAAATAATAAAATAAAAGCGACAAAGTGTTGCGAAATATAGGGTAATTTAATAAAGGAGTTTTTTAATTGACCCCTTACCCGAATTTAAATAAATTTTTGATATATATATATATATATATATATATATATATATATATATTTATATATGAATTATATTGAACTTATTGCTGAGAATTGATAATTATTCTAATTTCATCTCACATGCAATGGTCGCTTAATTTGTTACGTTGGTTTTACAATCTGGCAAGATTACTCCTGCGGAAGAATGTAGAATGTGTTGTGACTACATTCTTTGGCAGGAGTAATCATGTCAGAACCAACGCAACAAATTAAGCGACTATTGCATGTGAGATGAGATTTGAATAATTATCAATTATAACATGCAATAAGTTCAACATAATCTCATGCTTGGCCAAAAGCTTCTTGACAGACATTATGAATCGGAACGTTGTCCTGATGAAGAACCCATGACTAGTGTTTCTACAATTCAGGTGTTTTTCTCGATCACGGAAGGTAGTCAGAACCTCAATGTAATTAATATTATTGTTGATTCACGCACCAAATTAACATAAAATTCAAAACAATCGTTATTGCTGAAAAAATCTGAGCACTTGTTAAACACTCATCTCCATATTCTTCTTTCAATTAAACATACGTTTCTATGACGGGTTTTGCGAGTTTCACAAGGAATTTCACATTGAAGCGTTGTGCTCCTTGAATATTTTTTTCTGACGCTACACAGATGTAAGACACACTTTTAACGAAGGCCATAGCCTAACTGAACGGTGCGCAACCTTGAGAGTGACGCCAATAGAGGGGATGTCACATGACACGGTCATGTACTGTTTCACTTTGGCGTGGTCACAATTTGTCTGCAAAACGGTCGTTCCGGATTTTTTTATAACCACACCTTGTATGTGTAATTGATGAATGGTACTAACTTATATGGTGCATAAAGTAACATATGGAATAACATCGGCAAGTTGTCCTTGAAATATGGTGATAACGATATTGCAAATGGTTAAATGATTGAAAAGTAAAATTTTGACTATCTCTAACTAGACACAATTTTTACATTTTTCTTTCAGTTTATGTCAATATAGTACTTCATTACAATCTTGAATGAACTGACGAAATACGTTTAAAACAAATAGAGGCTTATTCATAAATGTACCTTGTACCTTGAATTAAAGTAATAAAATATTGATATAATAGGCGTTGTTGAGCTCACTCAAACCTGCATATTCTACAGCAATTGTCGAAATCGATTTTAAATCTTTAAGCAGGGATTATACACAGTCGGTTAGAAAAGAAACCGAACTAATTTAAAAGGAGATAGTACAAATGGTCGAAAGAAGTTTCTTTATTTAGTTTTTGACGTAAAATACATCACACTTTATACACAGTTGGCGGCGTTCATAATGTCTATGGAAAGCTTGGGGAAGATTTGTGTGTAGGAATCGATTTTAATACCATTACCATTCGCGCTTGGATCGTCTTAGAAATCTCAAAACGTGATTCTTGGATGTGAAGTTTGAGTTTTTGGAACAGGAAAAAGTCAGCTGGCGCTAAATATGACGAATATGGGATTTTACGGCTAAAAATATTCGCACAATCATAGGAGCATTGTGCAAGAGAAACCAATCCCTTGTTTGGTAGAACTCTAGTCTTACTATTTTAATTCGTTTCGTGGCGTTTTTCTACTACGCTCCATTGTCTGCGATACCAAAGGAAACGAATTTCCAATGATAATGCATGCACATTGAAGAATATGGATCATTATTGTGTTAATGCAGGATTTGATGCACGACCTCTCTTAAAACGAAGAAGTTCTTCATAAGTTTTCTGTTGTGTTCATTTAAAATTTTTAATTTAAAAAGAAGGATGTGATAAACCTGACCACATTTTTTTTTGTTCGAAGAATATACAAATTTCTGTAGAAATATCTCTAAACTAATAAAAGAATGTGTCGCTCTATTCTGACGTGTAAGCAACATAGGATGCAACGCGCGAATGTGAAATAAAAATCGCGAAAACGTCGAACCTCTCGAAGCCCTCCTCGAACTTACCTTACATGTTAAAAATACAAATCAGCCAACCAGTACCACGCCACAGCTCAGTGAAGACGGCGCGCAATTCTCAACGAAACGTTAACTCTACTGACCGATATTTAATAATGGCGTAACCCCTTTTGTAGGCAACTTGTACAAGTGATTATACGTTACGTGGAGGACGTATTTGCGATAACTTACCCACTTAGATCCAGGTTTTATCCAAGGAAGCTAACTATATTAAAATATCGATGCGCACTGATACGTACGTATACTTATAAATGAATAATAGTAAATAATAAATAAATTTATAAAACGTGCTGAAATACTTACCGTTTTAAACGTCTATACATAACTCGAACACAAATACGTCACCATTGTTTTTCATATATTCTTTGCAGTTTGCACTATTCACAGGACCGGAGCTACCATTGGGACAAATAGGTAATTGCGCCAGGCAGCACATTTTTAAGGGGCGGTGGGGTGGACAAATTCTAGAAAAAAATGTAAGTGATTAAAATAAAATTAATATTGTTTGTTTCTAATAATTTTTCTACTTTTTGGACTATATAATAAAACATGGCGGCAATTTGTGTGATACTTACTAAACAAGTAAACTGCGTTTATTTTAAAAATGAGAGAAGGAGACGTCTTTTATTACATGATCAGGCACTTTTAAAAAAATAACGTTAATAAGTTAGTTTTCTCTTGGTGTTTGAACAGGTCTTATATTTTAACATAATTTTCGTGAAATGTGCCCGGGGCGGTAGTAAACCTAGCAGGCTCATTGAAAAAATTTTAACATTGAGAGTGGTGATGATGTTGGTAGTGTTTCAAGTGCAGAACCTTCTACTTCTGAAATTCAAGAAAGTGAAATACATACAACATTCTTCAGCAAATGTGGAGGAATAATTATGCACGAACATCGGACTAGAAGACAAAAATCAGGTTGCGGTAATAGAAGAGTCCAGAGAAGATATTCTAAACTTTAAGAAGTGAGATCGAACAAATCAAAACAGAAATTCCATCTAATGAATGGCCCGACATCACCAATGACTCTTTTAGAGTATTGATGGTGGAAAAGGGACCTATCTAGATTGGTTATTCGAATTTTACAAAAAAAATATTTTCACACAAGATACCACGCCCGTCGAGTTAAAACATCTTATTATAAAAGACATATGCATAATGACAAAATAATTATTAGACATTCGTTTTTTGTTTTTGCTCTAAATTATTTTCTACGGTGCCTACCGCCCTAACAACCGGATATAATGACTTGAATCATTTGTCAGATCGTCTTCTCATGAAAATAGTAAAAATCATTTAGTATCCCATAAAACTGTTGAATTGAAAGATAGACATAAATCTGATATGATCATAGACACAACGTATCAACGTCTTTTGGACAAAGAAACTCGTCACTGGCAAAATATATTGGAAAGATATAGCTATGCCTTCCTTTTCGTGGATCATCCGATAAACTTTGTGAACACAATTATGGAAATTTTTTAAAACTCGTTGAGCTAATTGGGAAATTTGGTATCATCATTTTAAATTGTACCCTACAAGCCAAAAATATAAACGAAAATATACTTGCTGTGGTTAAACATTCAAAATATTATAGCATTTTAGTAGACTGTACTCCAGATATTACCCATAAAGGACAGAAGTGGACATCTGTGAACACCTTGGATTTATGCCTCTTACCGCCACTACTGGAGCTGCTTTAACTAACGTTATATTGGAAGAACTTCATAAAAATACATTGGCAGTTGAAAACATAAGAGGGCAAGGATATGACAATGGATCTAATATGAAGGGCAAATAATAAGTGATTCAAAAACTATTCTTGAAAGTAATCCGAGAACATTTGATGTTCTTTGTAGTTGCCATTCCCTTAATCTGGTAGTCAATGAAGCAGTTTAATGTTTTGATATAATACAGAAGTGGTATGTGTTTTTATGAGCATCTACTTACAGAGGGGACGTTTTAAAAAAACATAACAAGTTTAACTGTTCAACCATTAAGTATCCCAAGATGAGAAAGCAGAATTGAATCCATCTGTCCAATTCGTTATCAAGCAGGAGAAATTTATGACACTTTAATAGAGATAACAGAAGATGATTCTATAGATAAAATGGCCAGATATGAAGCTTAATGTTTAGAATTAAAATTTAACAAAATTGAATTTTTGTATGCGTTGGTTGCTTGGTACAACATTTTGAATCATATCAACATAGCAAGCAAAATGCTTCAAAATATTAACATGGAATTGGCAACCGCAATACGGGAGCTAGAAAATGTATTTACAGAATTTTCGATCAGATGAGGGTTTTCAAAAAACAATAATAGAAAATTCTTAATTACTCCGGTTACAAGATCAAGAAGAAAAAGCGGACAAGTTTATTAAGCATCCGAAAATCAAATTTAAAATTAATTTTTTTGTTTATATACTCGATATTGCAATTATAATTTCAATTGAAGACTGTATTGAACAAATTCATTTTTTACATTAATAAATTGCAAGAAATGACCAAAAATAATCCTTTATCACAATGTTATTAACATTGCGGATCAGTATCGTTAGTGCCGAACGGAGTTTTTCAAAATTAAAACTAACAAAAAAAATATTTGCGATCAACGATGTCTGAACACCGGTTAAGTAATTTAGCAACAATTTCAATAGACCACGAACTTGGTTAAAGTTTGGATTATAAAGATGTACTGAAAGAGTTTGCTTCGATCAAAGCCCGAAAAGATTTCTTTAAAACTGAATTAATTGTGTAAAAAAAAAATAAACAATTCCAATGCGACGTGTCAGGCGACTGTGTCCACTCCATTATTAAGGTAGGTTTTTAAAAAGTATACAAATTAGGCAGGGGAAGGGAGGTGTAATAAACTGATTTGCCTCGGGCGACAAATTACCTAACGCCGGTCCTGACTATTCACATGCCTTTGGCAGTTATATTTTTTTATGTTGTACACGAGAGCGGTATTTTACAAACTTTGCATTTTATTGTAGTACCAGCGTAAACTAAATCCGGAAATCTACTTATTAATTTCTGTACTTCGTGGTAGAGCGGTCTATTTATAGCTTTCGACATTACTGATTTATTATTTTTTACTTTACACGAAATAACTATACTATATCGCAGCCGCCTTGAGATTGGACACATATCGGAAATATATTGCTATGAATAGTGGTTTGAAAATTTAGCACGCCACCATCCACAACTAGTTTTCCCAACTAGGTTTCTCAGCCGGTGAATTTTCAAATATGAGACTTCTAACTTCTCGGGTTCCACTTAGGAAATACGTGTCTACAAAGTAAGTTGAGCGCCAGTGAAATGTTCACAAAAATTTATTTACTTATTTTTTTATAAGTTAAGTTAGAACAGCAATATTAGTATTAGTAAAATGAAACAAACGCAGTATAAAAATTAAAATAAATATTTAATACAAAATAAAAAAAATAAAAAATATATCTTTACAAAATATAAAGATGCTGTATTATACAAAAATACTTAAGGTAAAAACATTCATTGAAAATTGACAGCTAAATGAATGGAAAACATCCTCTAAATGATACCGATCAAAACTTATCTAAAAATAATCAAGTTTAATATTAATTTCTTCCTAGAGAACCACACTGTATACTCAGATACTGATACACGAACAAAAACTTACACGTGTGCTATTGACACGCACAAAAACCCTTGAATCCAATCGGACAAACTTTTCAATTATAATATTAACATAGAATTTTAATATTTAACTGTATTATCTATATTCTTAATAATTAAATCTCTTAATTACTTGTTTTAATAAAATAGAAATATAGTTACTATATTTATGCTTATGACGTCATACACTTTTAAATACTTACAAAAACTAAAATGGAGATTCTAACAAAGAAGGTGCATAATCAATTTAAACATCAATAATACAACGAGAATTTATCTCTATAAATATCGGAACTTTAATAACAATAACAAAATCACTTTCAATAAATCAACCCGAATTAATTAAAATATATTAAAATATATTTCACAAAGCAACCTTCTAGTTCAAACTATAAATTTCGTCTCCCCGTCTCTACAATTTGCACAGCCAATGCACGCCGGGAAAACCAGTTTTTCTCGCTTGTTAAATTTATAAACATTTTCAATATACAATTTATCTCACAAAATATGTACATTTTTAAATTAAATTCTTTTTAATTAAAAATCCATAGCAATATGTACATATAAAATATAATAATGGGTGAATGGTGAATGAAACTCGAATTCGTTTTATGTATCTAGGGCAAACTGTCAGTGTCAGATTATTTTTACTGCCACCATTCGAATGGAATTGTGGAATTGGAATGTCTTGTGGAATTTTTTCCCAATGGAATACTTTACTTTGCGAAAATGCTCATTCTTACGTGCAAGTCCAGAGAGCGTTTCGAAATCGCTACAATTTGCGGTATGCTTATCAAGGTCCATCTGCTAATTTAATTAAGCAATGGATACGCAAATTTCAAGTAAGTGTTTCCACAGTTTGTTCTAAGCTGTAAGTATTGCTGTACGCCAAAAGCCACATCGTTCGATAAGAAAACATGCGCTTGCTTTACATTTAAACCGGTCTAATGTTTAAAGAATTTTGAAAAAGAATTTACATTACCATCCTTACAAGATCCAGTTAGTTCCGTAGCCGTCTTAATTTTGCTATTTTGATGCAGGAGTTCAATGATATTGATAATATTCTTTTTAGTGACGAAGCACGTCTTCATTTAAACGGGTACGTGAACAAACATAATTGTCGGTACTGGTCTGCGGCAAATACAAGAGAAAACCATGCAGTCGCTTTGCACACTCCAAAAGTAACTGTATGGGCAGCAATGTCTTCCAGAGGCATTATTTCTCCGTGTTTTTTGAGAATAATCAAGGATAATCAATCACAGTAAATGCCAATCGATATTCTTCGATGATCCGCAATTTTGTAGGACCAGTATTACAAGCATTTGAAGGGTTTGATAATCGCACATGGTTCCAGCAGGATGGCGCCACAAGCCATACTGCGAATGAAGCGGCAGTAAGAATGTTTTTCCCTGAAAAATTAATTTCGCGCAGAGGTGACATTGGCTGGCCTGTAAGAAGCTGATTCGACACGACTAGATTTCTTCTCGTGGGGCTACCTTAAAGTAAGATGTATGAAAATCCTACGGCGAATGTAAATGAACTTAAAGACCGAATACGGGAACAAATTACCGCGATCCCTGAAGCACTGTGTCAACGCGTTATTTCAAATGCACGACATCCATCGTTTAGATGAGTGCTTAAGGCGTTAAAGGCAAGATTTAAACGACATTATTTTCAAGGTTTAATTTCCAGATATTAGTTATTATATTTCTATGTTCAATTTATTAAAACGTTCAAAAACCAATGAGATATTTTATTTTTAAAATCGAATTTAATTCTGAGTCACCTTTACATGCGCGGGCAACCGAATCCCCTTCCACTGCAATACTGTGTTTGCTCCCAATTGAGTATCCTTATTTATAATTCTGTCAAAAGAAAAACGAGTCTGTTATTTGTCGATACATAAAAAGTAATTGGTATATGAGTTATTATACCTTAGTCATTGTGCTTTATTTCTCTGAAAAATATTTAAAAAAAAGGTTTACTTGTTAGACACTTAAACATTTACAATATCATATCGTTATTTCAAGGAATTCCTGTACACTTATAATAAAACTTTAAAAAAATCAATATTTTGAAATAGGTAACATGTATATTTAATATTGTAACTGAATATAACGTCTCCTTAATTTTAGAAAGTCTGAAAGTAGAGTTTTTCCAAAGAATACGCCCCTGACTGTCGCAAATTTGGTAAACTTTATCCTTTCAAATCTTAATCCTAATTTAAGACTGTACGCTATGTGGTCACTTTGTAATCACACTAAGGTAAGTATTAGGGAATATATCCAAGCGTTCCATAATCAAAGCGATTTGTTACAGTTCAAAGAGGAACAGAAATCGTGCATCGCGAGAGTGAGAATTGAAACACTTTCTTTAATTGAAAGAGCGCTCAAGGAATGGCGGACGTTTGATCTGAGAAAAAGGCCTGTTATATTGGGCAAACTGAGGGAACTGAAACATCTGCACTTGTTACTCGCCCATTTGCCAGCAGATACAGATTCTATTCAAAAATGTATGCAAAGGTTGCAGTGGAGGATGTCATTTCCACAAGCTACCGCCAAAAAGAAAATGAAAAAGACTAACATTAGTCTCTGATTAATATTTTCCACTGGTCTTGATATTATTGTTCTCTTGTTGGTTTTTGTTTCCTACATTTTGTATTAGTTTCCTAAGAAAGTATGCATGTTTGAAAACGCGTGTTTTTTTTTTTGGAATTCAAAATATTTAGTTTTTTGTCTTCTCATTTTTTTTTCAAAATTGTTTTCAAGGTCCTTTTTTCTATTCAAATAGTAATAGACTTTGTTAGTATTATTCTCATCTGGTTTTATAATTACCTTGTTAAATAAACGTTGATTCTTTTTATTTTTTTATGAAAAACAAAACATTTCCATATAGAAATCATTTTATAAATTCTAATTTTTGGTGTATTCCCTATTATGTATGATTTTAAGGCTGAGTGTCAACCTTGAAAGCGTTTCTTTGGCAAAATTGCACCAACATAGGAATGAAACTTTGAATTTGAAATGTCAACTTCTTTTACAATGATACAAGAAGATACAATTTGCCAGTGATGTAAATCAATTTTTATTTTATTTCTAAAAATTTGTTATAATGTTTTAATATCTATCATTTTTCTAATTAGAAAGGTTATTGTATAGTATGGTTATTGTCATTGTAAATTATGTATAGGAAAAAATTTCTTGTACGTATATACTATTATATACAAATGAAACAGACATGCAATATACACATCTGTAACTGTACACATGGACAATACACCTCGTATTTTCCAGCATTTACTTCTGCTTAAGACACGTGTTTCTGCCATCTACTATTAGGCGTCACCAGTTAAGCTAGTGAAGTAAATAAAGCTTAAATCGCCTATAAGATATAGCAAAGGGAAGGGTTGCCATTTTCGGCATAGTCTCTTTCGTCCGTCAGATGTCACTAGATTATATGGTGCTATATGATAGGACAAAATTTGCTATACCTTATAGGCGATTTAAGCTTTATTTACTTCACTAGCTTAACTGATGACGCCTAATAGTAGATGGCAGAAACACGTGTCTTAAGCAGAAGTAAATGCTGTAAAATACGAGGTGTATTGTCCATGTGTACAGTTACAGATGTGTATATTGCATGTCTGTTTCATTTGTAACAAATGCGTAATACGTGCGTAACGTATTGATATACTTAAGCCTTTTTTGTATACTATTATATGTTGACTTCGTATATTAATAAAATATTAATACATATTCTAAAGAATGAAAATTTCTTAAACTTTATCTTATTGTGATAATGTAACTTTC
This sequence comes from Melolontha melolontha, assembly GCA_935421215.2. NCBI lineage: Eukaryota > Metazoa > Arthropoda > Insecta > Coleoptera > Scarabaeidae > Melolontha > Melolontha melolontha. The sequence continues at coordinate 77,466,688 of OW285242.1, read as the reverse complement.
TTGTGCGGCACATTTGTTTCCTATGCAAAATACGCTGACATTTCAAATTCTAAATTTGTTATGAAAGAAGTTGAGTCAAACATTTTCTTCATCCACAAAATGTAATTTATTGGGTTAAAATAACAGTAGTTATTTCATTTAGATAAAAAGTAACTTTTAATATCATCAATGTTCAAAAATAGTCAAAAGTACATATATCTATGAAGAAATGTACGCAAACCTAAAAATTTACCAAAAAAGAAATTAAAAAATTCGTCTCAATGCAGTTACTGTCACAATAAATAACGTATGATCAAAAAGTCTTTGGATCGCCATTGCCGTGGAATTTACGAGATATCTATAAAATGATTTATTTCAATTAGTTTTGACATTTACTTGACAACTTTCAAGTCAGCTGTTATAAAATATACATAAAATGCAACTAATTACCATAACCTAAAATCTATTTTATTTGTGACTTATGTGTACTTCAAAGTAAAGAAGTACAGAAGTAAATAATTCTATAGATGGTTTTTACACTTCATGGCTATCGCGATCCAAAGATTTTTTGATCGTACGTTACATCATCGCCAGAACAAAAAAAAAACCTTAGTATTTCTGAAACTGATACAGTTTTAAAATTGCCATCTCATAGACTCTTGCCTTGTTTAAAGGATGGGAAACAGTATTTATCTTGATTCCCAAACAACATAAACTTACTTTCTTCCCTAAATAATACTTTCTCCCACTTCTTAATTTCATCTTTTTGTGCTGACCTCCCCTTTAAATTTTGCTCCATCAGCCATGAGTGAATAGTTCGCGTTGAAACATTTGCTCAAGTTTCTGTTAAAATTTTCGATTCAGCTGTGAATAGATCTTTTTGATGGTAATAAGAATATGTTTTGTTGTTTTGCGTGGTGTCCCTAGGTTTTCCTCATGTTCTTCGTATTTTACAGCATTCTGGGCCACACTTAATGAGCATCCAACTACTTGCAATGTGCAGATATTATTTACATTCAGTTTTATATCTATTACTTTATTATTACTGCTTTACTACAATGTTTATTTCTATCCATACTCACTTAAGAAGATGCTGCTGTCAAATAAAAATATTTGGTTGTCTTTTTGCTAGTAATAATTATAAACTTTCCAGTAAAAATCTTCTCAGTATCAAGAATGACTACAACAGCCGTGTTTTATTGAATACACGTATTTATAGGTATAGGTTAAACATGACTGCTTTATACTTAATCTTTTTGTATCTAAATCTATAAGTCCTAGAATGTAATGTTACTGCCAGAAAAAAATGTGGGTTCCTAGTATGGCAATTTTAAGGCAATCACTTATATTCTGGCAATGCTGTATTTATTCTATTGTGTATAACTGTATATATTCCGTTTCAAAAGTATGAGAGTAAAGAAATGTAAATGTGATTTCAATTGTTTCCCTTCTTTTAAATTATGTTTTGACCCAAAGTTTCATGAAATATTCATCTGTTAATTTAAATACTGTGTATGGTGTTTCCTGTGGCACATGTAGTCGCGACGTGTGTAGTTATATAGGGATAATTTATTATTAAGCTCGATACAGTTTTTATTCTCACTTTTTAAACTCATTAACATTTTTTAGTAATATTCTTTTATAGCATTGTGACTTCCTCCTTCCTCTACTTTCAATAATCTTGAAACAGAATATATACTGCAAGTTAATGTTTCATTTAGATTATTAATACATATCAATATAATACCATTACAATAAAAGTATTTGCGAATCTGGTTCTAATTAATATATAATTATCTAATATTAGTATTATAAGTACAAAAAAATACATATTTTAAATCTCCAGGATTTAGTTTAAGTAACAGTAAATATAGAATTAGATATTTTTCACCTTTTCACAAATGAAATAACTACATACAGAATTTCATTATATTATATCTCTTTTTACTATTAGACATGAGTAAAGAACATCGAATCATTTTATTAATATAAATGTTATCGATTGGGTTTAACATCGACTATTTCTTACAACGATTTAGGTACATTGGGATTATGTAGGTATGTTAATTTCTTAAATTAGTTTATCATTGGACATTTTCTCATAGTTATTCACAAATGAAAAGATTGATCAACAATAATAGTAATAATAACTCTAATAATTGTAATGGACTAAGCAAAAGTTGTAACATCTGTGATATATAATGTATAAACTGTATAAATATGTAATATCTTATATGAAATTGTATACATATATATTATAAAATAAATATATACATTTTACGAAGGGCATATAAATATATAAAAGAATATTTATTTATTTAATTTGATTTACTGTCCAAACCTGTGGACGTAACTGCAAACGTTCCAACTGAAATGAAGATGAGCGTGATTCAATTAATTCAATATATTGATAGAAAGTTTACAATAATATTTTTCTGTTTTGCGTTCATAATGAATTCATGATGAAATCTAAAACACTTTTTTTTCATTTTTCAATGTTGGCGTTGTTCGAACAGAAATAAATATCTTATTGCTGTCATTTGATTTTAAGAATTTAAGTACATTTGACAGAAATGATGTACCTATAAAAGAACATTGATTGCTACACAAGCAACGTATATTTTGTACAATTGACAATATATAGCGTGCCTTCAAAAACTTTCCTTATTAGAGACGGCAATGCTCATTCAAAATTATACGTTTGTGACAGATTACCTGTATTGTCACCAACCTTATCAAAAAGCATGGCCGTCTCTAATGAGAAAAGTTTTTTGAAGGCTTGTTTCTGTCACTCATACTGATACTTTTAATAAAATATCAGGTAATGTTGACGAAAATTAATAAATAATATTTCGCAGACAGCAACATTTAAATTTGAAAATGTCAAATATCAATGTGAAAACTGCATACTTTATATAAAAATAAAACTCAAAACTTTCGAATTAAATAATTTAATTTATTAATGTAAAAAATGCAAAATAAAAAAAATAGTATAAAAAACTTGTTTCATAAAGCCTTTTTTCTCCAAACACTGTTAAAACATGAGATTTCGACATGGCTAATTTCAATTAAAAATGCGATATAGCGTAGCGTGCAATAAAGTAAATACTTTTAACACGCAGTGTTAAAAGTAAATTAACATGACAGTTTGTCAAAAATTTTTATTACTAAATGGAAATTACATATTCCTTGGATAATTAATATGAAATGTACAGTAGTGTGCAATTCGAGATATTTATTAAATGTGACCAAAGGGGAGATATCCAAATTTTAGAACTTTTTTTTTAATATTCCAGTAGAACATGTTCAAATTGTGAAAACTTAATTTGACGTGATTTAACGGTTGTGTCAGAACGTATTCATAAGCTGTCAGATTTTGATCAGTGCATTTTCATTACACTTTACAAAAATTGTGTTTGTCGAAAATAGTATATTAAAAAATAATGTACGATATACGTGTTAAAAATGCTGTTTTATTTTGCTCGTAAATTGCGACACAAGCGGTAGGGAATGTCGCAAACCTTTTACTCGCAAAATAAAATAGCACTTTTAACACTTGTATCGTAAATAACTATTGTCACACTCGACAAACGTGCTTTATGAAACTTGTGTTTTAATCTGCTATAGTGTTTGTAACGGGTGTTCAGAAACATTCGAAGTCAAGTGGGCTCTGAACAAAAAATCGTATATCTTTAGTTAAGTAGGTATCTGATTTGTGATAATTATTAAATGTCAACTGTTGTCTGTCAAAAATCAATCTATCTCAGACATGACTTCATATTTTCAAGGACTACTTTGACTTCGAATGTATCTGAACACCCGTTATAATATTAATCGAGCGATTAAACTGATGCGTATATAACCCAATATACACAGTTTACATTGTTTTAATAAAGTTACTAACTTAATAAGATTGATGTAATTTAATTCACCTTTATATTTATAAATGCATGTATTTTTTCCCTTTAATTCAAGAAGTAGGATAATACAAATATTTATTGCGTAACAGAATTTAAATATAAAAATTTGATAAGTACTAAACTTAAAGGTAGTGAAAAACATGGACTGCTTTGTTGATTTTATGTTCATAGATTGTCTATTTATGCACATCACTTCTCAAATCACCATCATTATAAAAATTGATGAAAATGATGTCTTTGATATTCAATAGACAGGTTTACTTTTCATTTTATCAAACACATTATGGGGAATTTCATTAATTTCTCTTGTAATTGTATTCCTTAATTCTGCTATCGTTTGTAATATAGGTAGTTGTGAAATATAGAGATATGAATATATGAGTTGGTTGGAGATATGAATAATTAGCTGGTTCTATTAATTGACAGACCGATTGCTCGTTACAAATTATTTATTTCCAAACTTAGTAGGGTCGATAAGTTTCGTAAAGTTTATATACTATGCGATTCAAAATGATTGTCGTAATAAATATTGTTTTCTGCAAGTTCCATATCAAAAGTGTATGTCAATTTGCGGCATGAATATAGTAATATAGAAATATCCTTGATTTTAAATGCTTTTCTGTCGTAGACTACAAATCACATATACACTTGATGTCAGGAAAGATGATCCCTGTGTCATCAATATAACATTGTATGATTCAAATCAGTACTTCGGCGTCATATTAAATACTGTAAATTGCAAAATGAATATGGAAACTATCACTTCGTTTCCGGGTCAAATAAGTTTGTTGACAGGCTATCGTATTTGTAGATTGTGTGAACATATACCGTAGTCGACAAATTTTAATTTCTGTTTGCGTATACATATAGTGTATGCTTGTTATATCCAACGATGCCTGCTTTCAAACAGTAGAGGGAGAAGCAGAGTGGTGGACACATACACATTTAACATGCCCTATTCCCTAACAAACACTTATCAGGTGTACAACACTTATTTCTCTACATGCGTATGTATATTAATAGTCGATTTCAATATACATGTTTTTACAACTCAAGAAAAGACACAAATCATGAAATGGTGTTATGCCGGTAGACACCTCAATGTATCTGTACATACCCGATATCCATAAAAATTAAATGTATGGGCTGATATTTTAAATAATTCATTTGTCGGTTCTTTCTATAGGGACATATCAAATAAAAAGTTTACAGTAATCCCACGAAAGAATGTATAATATAAATGACATGCTCATTAATGTCCGCCAAGAATTTTATTATAGGTTGGCATACTGCCAAGAACAATGTGGTGGATTATTTGAACCTTTAATTTAGAATATTTATTTTTTATTATTACCGGAGAAGAGCTAGTTTATTTTCTTTTCATAAGAGTTACAGGTAATTATTTTTTACATAATTTAGTATTAATATTTCATTTCATTTTATTTATACGCGGAAAATATAAGCTTTGTTGTGCATCCTGATAAAAGTAATACACCATGAAATAAATATTTTTCTGTAAATATTCGTGGCGAATTTTATTTGTATTTCTAAGATGGATTCTATAACCCTCTGAAGCAATAGACTTACTGACTAGTTATAATCTGACTGAACCTTATCGTACCTCACTGAATCTACTTGCATACATTCATTGGCAACCTCGCCATATGTCTTTCTTTACTTTTCTCCGTCGCGCTCTTTTCCTCTTCTACTTTGGTACCAGAAATTAAAATTTGTCGATATCGGTATAATCGAATTACGTTTTAGTTATATTATTTTAAAATTACTATACAGTGCTTCTCAAAAGTCCCCTTCCCCCCCTGTTATCTTTGGAACGATTATACATACACATGTGAAATTTGGAACTGAATATTATAGGTTATAAACTTCCTTACTAGTGATGATAGATGACGAAATCGTCATAGATGACGTTACAAGGCCATTGTGACCAATAATTTTAATTGAAACGCTACGGCAAGCGACACCTCTTTTAAAAGGTATCGAAAAAACCTATTCAATGATACTAATTTTGTTTGTGTTTGAGGCAGTTTTAATGGCTCATTAGTAAACATGAAAATTTAAATTCCATTCAGTATGATATTAAATACAGATTTAAGAAACAGTATGTACTTAAAGAAATTGCTCGAAGTGACCTCCATTTACTTCCTGACAGTGAAATATCCTATTTTTAAACTCTTCTCGTACTTCTTCAAATGTGTCTGCGGAAACAGCCTCACATTCTGCAACAATACGTTGTTTTACAACGTCAAATTGTCAAGTTAATACTAAAATTCCAAATTCAAGCTCCGCCTATGGTTAGTTGTCAAATAATCTGACGTTTTTGTTAGTCTCCAATATTCGACGTTTTTGTAATTGTCCAAGTTTTTGTACATTTAATAATTTGTGTATTGTTGATCGAACATCTCACTGTTTTTACAGCTTATGGTACTTTTAATATTTTTGTACATTTTAATAATTTGTTAAACTGTTGTGAGTCGAAAGTTTAAGTGCTTCAAGAAGCGAAATGGTACGTGCTTTAGGTGATAAAGTAGCAGCGGTCCTAATTCTTGGTGAAACTAGACAAAATATTCATGCAGCAGAACGCATTTTTAATGAGAGGTTTCCCGATCGCCCCATTTCGAGGACTTATTTAAGGGAGTTTCTTCGTAAGTTTGAAAAAACGGGTAGTATTAATGATGCGAAACGATCTGGCAGACCACTAATTTCTGATGAGAAAAAAATTGATATACTGGCAGAAGTAAGAGTTAATCCTACTTCTTCAACAACTCAAGTTGCATCTACCTGTGAAGTTAGTCGAAGTACAGTACACAGGGTGTTGAAAAAATACAAATTTCGTCCATACAAATTAAAAATGGTTCATCAGCTCTCAGACGACGACCCAGACCGAAGACTAGAATTTTGTGAAAATATGTAAACAAAATTAACCAACAGCCAGACTAGGTCAAAACAATTTGTTTTAGTGACGAAAGTACTTTCTATCTAAATGGAAATGTAAATACACAGAATGTGAGGTATTGGAGTGACGCAAATCCTCACCTGTTTCGTGAAACACATACCCAATTTCCCCAGAAGGTGAATGTTTGGGCAGGTATCCTGGGAAACCACATCGTTGGGCCTCTTTTTTTAAAGACTAATTTAACTGGTGAGGTTTATCTGGAGATGTTGCAAAACGCAATAGAACCGTTAATCCTTGAAATTTTGGAAGATAATCCAGATGAATTCGGCAATTTGGAAATAACATTCCTGGAGGAGCACCATCCAACAGAATGGTGCTCCTCCACACTATTACGGTGCAGTAAGACGGTATTTGCATGAGGAGTATCCTGGTAGATGGATTGGACGACGAGGTTCAACGGAAGGAAGTAAATGGAGGTCACTTCGAGCAATTTCTTTAAGTACATACTGTTTCTTAAATCTGTATTTAATATCATACTGAAAGGAATTTAAATTTTCATGTTTACTAATGAGCCATTAAAACTCCCTCAAACACAAACAAAATTAGTATTATTGAATAGGTTTTTTCGATACCTTTTAAAAGAGGTGTCGCTTGCCGTAGCGTTCCATTTAAAATTATTGGTCACAATGGCCTTGTGACGTCATCTATGACGATTTCGTCATCTATCATCACTAGTAGGGAAGTTTATAACCTATAATATTCAGTTTCCAAATTTCACATGTGTATGTATAATCGTTCCAAAGATAAGAGGGGGGGGGGGGACGTTTGAGAAGCACTGTATATTGAACAAAGCTGTGCGAGCAGCAAATAAAATTAAACTATAACACCATATGAAAAATAAAATGAATAATCAAGAATTTACATTTATGTCAACATATAAGATTATGTAATTCCTTAATCATTTATCATAGTGAATTAATGAATGGTAAGACCAAACAGCTTCAAGTTAGTTGTAAAAGTTATTGGAATTGAAACCATACAATAGACCAGAGTATCTACTTTGTATAACTATAATTACATATCAACTATTATGACAGTTATTTTATAAGAAATGTATAATTTTTGCTTTTAAAAAGTTAACACAATTTTTCCAAATTTTTTCCGTACACTACTCTAGTGATTCCTTCCACATAGCTATAACTTTATCATCTCCATATCTTCCACCATGGTTTTTCTCGTTCAAAATATTGCAACAAATTTAAAACAAGTTGTCGCTACTATGAATGTAATGTTCTGCCATGTGCTGCTGCCATTATAGTTTTTAAAAAATAAATTTAAAAACATTTGTATTTATAAACAGAAAATAAATAACAATTCGATCAAATACAAAAGAAAATGTACTGTTAAATGTTAACGAGTGACGATTACTGAGCGAAAATGTGTGTATTTATCACGGAGCAGGTAATAATCCCGTCTTTGTGTAACTCGAGTAAATTGCCTGAGCCGTATGTTTGTGCTAGGCGAAGTTTTAAAATACATACTTTCGTTCAAGCTATCCTTGTCATTCAAGTAGGTACTGTTTGTTATTTGGATGTGGAGATTATTCTTTGATTGTCGTTGATAGAATTATATGTAAGTGACGCAGGGATCATCTTTGGTGATTTTGAGTGAATATATATCGCTTGAGATTAAGGAGATGTAAAGAATTTAGTTCTTTGAAAAAGGCATCATATGCCGAAACATGTAAGATTGTTTTAAATATATACATTTTGAAGTAAAGCCAGACCTTCAATCGCCAACTAATTGAATCTACCATAACATACAAAGGTCACGAAATAATTATATATATATATATATATATATATGTATATATTTTTTTTAAATTTAATTGAATCGGCCGATACTTGCTGGAAATCCATTATATGTAAATGGGATTTAAGTAAAACACGTATACTAATTTCCAGTATATATTACACTTTATTATATATATTAATAAATAGATGACATGTTTCGCTACGATGTAGCTTCTTCGGATCTTATATTACTACTGAACACGCTCTTCACAAATGTATGGCTTTTTTCTAAACTATTTCAATGGGTTGCACTTGTCTACACAGTCACAACAAAAAGGATTAAAGTTAAATTTACTGGAATCCTTAGAAATAAATAAACTTAAATATGCAGATATATTGTTAAATGACCAATTAGACCTTAATATTCCCCACTTTTAAACTGGTTTCATTAAATATTAAAATAACAATAACTTTAGACGATATATCGGTAAGAGACGATTCTAATGTAGACAAGTGCAGTCTACATTAGAATCGTCTTTTACCGATATATCGTCTAAAGTTATTGTTATTTTAATATTTAATGAAACCAGTTTAAAAGTGGGGAATATTAAGGTCTAATTGGTCATTTAACAATATATCTGCATATTTAAGTTTATTTATTTCTAAGGATTCCAGTAAATTTAACTTTAATCCTTTTTGTTGTGACTGTAAAATTTCGAAATCTTCATTGAAACTATGATTATTTTTCAACAAATGAAGTGCATAATTGGAATCTGTCTTTTTGTTAATAAAACTTTTAAAATGTACCTGTATTCTTTTCTCAACGCTCCTACCAGTTTGGCCTATGTATGTTTTAGGGCACTCTTTACATGTTAGTTTGTATACTCCGGATTTATTACTTTTGCTTGTCTTGGATTTATTATTTTTTATGAATTTCCCTAAAGAATTATTAGTTTTATAAGCTAGATTTATATCTGTTTTTCGTAAAATTTTTCCTATTTTTTCACTTATCGGTCCTATGTATGTTAATAATTTATAATTGCTTGGTTTATCTTTTATTATTGGGTACACATTTTCTATTGCTTTCCTATATTTCTTTTTTCTTAAAATTGTATCTACTATATTTGGGTTATATCCATTATTTTGCGCTATTTGTTTGATGATATTTAATTCTTTAAAGAAGTTTTCATTATTTAAAGGTACTGATATTAATCTGTGTATCATACAATGGAATGATGCATGTTTATGACTAACCGGGTGACAGGAACTATTGTGAATGATAACATCTGTGTGTGAGGGTTTGCGATATATTGAAAAGACATGTTTATTATTTTGTCTAGAAATTGTAAGGTCCAAGAAGTTTATACTTTGATCTGATTCTTTTTCTATGGTGAACTTAATGTTTTGGTGTAGATTATTTATGTAGTTAATTGACGAAGGAGATACTTGTTAGTGTGATTATTTATGTGTTCAAAAAATTGGTTTAATTGTCTATCTGTGCCTCTGAAACAAGCTAATTCGTCATCTACATATCTGTGCCAGTATATAAAATATTTAAAATTGGGATGTTCTTTAATTTGACTTTCTAAATTATCCATAAAAATCTCTGATAATAACGGACTCAATGGGTTGCCAATTATTAGACCATCATTACACGAATATATCTTACTGTCAAATTCAAAATAGTTTTGATCTAAACAGATAGTTTTAAGAGAACTTATGATATCTAATTTTTTAACTATATTAACATTTTGAATTGTTAACAAATTCTCCACCAAATTAATGGTGTCTTTTATCGGGATACTAGGGAATAAATTAGTAATGTCGAATGATATTAGCTTGGCATTATCTGGAAGTTTAATATCTTTTATTTTGTTAACTAGCTCTAATGAATTTTTAATTGTAAATTTCGCTGAAAATTTAGTATTTTCTCTAATATGTTCTAAGATTTTTTTGGATAATTTATATGATGGAGCTGTGACAAACGACACGACTGGTCTGATAGGATTATCTTTTTTATGAAGTTTGATTAATATAATTTTGGAGCTTGTGGATTCATATTGATAAGTTTACCTTCCTCCTTATCATTAAATAAACTTTTACAATTCTGGATACACTTCTTAACTGAAGATTGAAATTTCACTGTGGGATCTGATTTTAACAATTTATATTTTGATGGGTCTAAAAATTGCATAGAGTTATTAATATAATCGTTTTTGCTTAATGCTATAACTGTATTTCCTTTATCTGCTTTTGTGAAAATAATAGATAGAAATATAGTAGATACAATTTTAAGAAAAAAGAAATATAGGAAAGCAATAGAAAATGTGTACCCAATAATAAAAGATAAACCAAGCAATTATAAATTATTAACATACATAGGACCGATAAGTGAAAAAATAGGAAAAATTTTACGAAAACCAGATATAAATGTGGCTTATAAAACTAATAATTCTTTAGGGAAATTCATAAAAAATAATAAATCCAAGACAAGCAAAAGTAATAAATCCGGAGTATACAAACTAACATGTAAAGAGTGCCCTAAAACATACATAGGCCAAACTGGTAGGAGCTTTGAGAAAAGAATACAGGAACATTTTAAAAGTTTTATTAACAAAAAGACAGATTCCAATTATGCACTTCATTTGTTGGAAAATAATCATAGTTTCAATAAAGATTTCGAAATTTTACAGTCACAACAAAAAGGATTAAAGTTAAATTTACTGGAATCCTTAGAAATAAATAAACTTAAATATGCAGATATATTGTTAAATAACCAATTAGACCTTAATAATTCCCCACTTTTAAATTGGTTTCATTAAATATTAAAATAACAATAACTTTAGACGATATATCGGTAAGAGACGATTCTAATGTAGACAAGTGCAACCCATTGAAATAGTTTAGAAAAAAGCCATACATTTGTGAAGAGCGTGTTCAGTAGTAATATAAGATCGTGAAGAGCGTGTTCAGTAGTAATATAAGATCCGAAGAAGCTACATCGTAGCGAAACATGTCATCTATTTATTAATATATATAATAAAGTGTAATATATACTGGAAATTAGTATAAGTGTTTTACTTACTTAAATCCCATTTACATATATGTATGTTTTCTTTTAGGTTTCCGCGGGTAGTAGTATGTGTTTTAACTGGATTCCGGGTTTTCTTCCGCGTTTCCACTGTTTGGTCTTCGTAAAGACCGGTGCTGGTGTCTGGACGACGTTTCGGCAAAATCACATTTGCCATCTTCAGGTCTGCGATAACTGTCTGCTTCTGGTCACTCGTAAACAGTTTACGAGTAACCAGAAGCAGAAGTAGACAATTATCGCAGACTTGAAGATGGCAAATGTGATTTTGCCGAAACGTCGTCCAGAAACCAGCAAAGACCAAACAGTGGAAACGCGGAAGAAAACCCGGAATCCAGCTTTTTGGAGTTTTTCGGCTTTTATATGAAATATTTACAAATTTCAAATTAGAATGTATGTAATTGCAGAGTAAGTGGGGATGTAAACATTGCTGTCTACAAATTACAAATCAAATCATACGAAATTTTTAATTGAAAAATATTATATATATTGTTATAATACGATGAGTGACTTTGAAGAATTATGTACCTATATAAAATTTAATAAAATATCTTTATTACTAGCTCCAATTCGTAAATTTTTAAAGAGAAAAAAATTAACAAAAGCACTTCTTAATCTCAGGTCTTAAGGTAGGTTCTAGATCCTCAGACAGTACACATACATACATAAAATAAAAAACGATTTTATAGAGTAAAATAAATATATAATTAGAATGACTATTAATTGCTTTCTTTAAAAGATACAAACAACAGAATATAAATATGCACTTAATATGCTAGATCATACATTAATCAAAGTTGGGTTGCTTGTATATACCTTCTTACAAATTATATTAGGTTGCCTACACAGTACACGTATGGTTCATAAAGTAAACACAACAAATTCAGGTCATTTAAGAGATTATTATAAAAATAATAACTGTTGTTTGAAAATGGTATTTTGCTCCTCAAGATAACGTGAGTTTAAAACTTTCTAATATGAATCAACAAATGAGTTAATATCTTTTAAGTAAAATAAGAGTATCTATTTCCACTTGTGTACCTGTTGTATACGAAGAGTATGGAGTATTCAGGCCTTGTATATGTAAAAGATGATGAAAGTTCTGGAAATATCCAACGGGAACTGGAAGGTAGGGAGTTATGGTGCACTTCTCGTACGGCTGGAAAATATCCTCTTCGTAGAACTGCTTACGTGCCAAGTTCTTGAAGTTATCCACTCGGTTATGTTAATTTAATCCTTTTATATGGTTCTTGGTATTCCGAAAAGGATCTAAGTTCGTCTTATAAGCCAATGCTTTAATAAATTTAATTGAATCGGCCGATACTTGCTGGAAATCCATTATATGTAAATTGGATTTAAGTAAAACACTTATACTAATTTCCAGTATATATTACACTTTATTATATATTAATAAATAGATGACATGTTTCGCTACGATGTAGCTTCAGTAATATAAGATCCGAAGAAGCTACATCGTAGCGAAACATGTCATCTATTTATTAATATATAATAAAGTGTAATATATACTGGAAATTAGTATAAGTGTTTTACTTAAATCCCATTTGCTTTAATAAATAATTAACTGGCTTAGACACAGTGATATTCTTGAAAATTATTGTTATATTGTAAAAAAAAAGAACTTTTTCTGTCGAAGTCAGTCTTCCAATAAGGTATCTATATTTTCTATTATCATTAACACGACATTTATAATACAATTAGGTATATATAATTAATTTTAATTAATTTTTTAAAAGATGCGTTGAAAAATCGTCGTTTCTATATCACCTCATGCAAAAATCTCCTTCGTTAACAACTTTTGTTTTGTTGTCCTGACTACAACAGGAAGTTGTTGAAAATTAATTATATTTTCCTAAAATTCTGCAATAACTCCAAATAATTTAGATAAGGTAATTTTGTCAATTTTGATAAAATAATTTTCTGGATATTTCTGTCTTACATCATTATTACATACTTTTTATTTAACTATTAACGTTTTTCATACCATTATACTGAGGATGTAACTATAACTGTATAACTATAACTATAACTGTACTATATCAATATATATATATATATATATATATATATATATATATATTGATTCAACCGACGCAATCAGTCCCGATATGGACAACAGGCCACCAAAGACCCGCCAAAAGGAGTAATGTTAGAAGAGTATATATATTTACTACATTGTAATTTGCACAATGCAATTCCAAGCAAACCTAGAGGGGTAATAAAAATTGCGAAAAAAAAAAAATTTTAATAATTAATCGTTGCTAGTCCCTATATATGAAACCGACAAATAAGTCCCTACTGTATGACAAAACGACGTCTACCCGATGCTTTCAATCCCGGCAGCGTTGCCATTTGAAAGCAGTGTATTAACGGTTTAATGTATTGGACATGCCCAAGATACTTTTACATATTCTCACATTTTCTTATAATATCTTTGTGATAAAAAATGATGTGCCGTGGAAAATTATTAGTGAAATTGGCAGCCGAAAACGGTAAGTAGAGCTGTTAGAACTATTTGAACTTAATCTAAATACAAAGTTTTAATAACTATGCGTTTAGTTTCCATTTATATTTACGTTCGTGGAAAATTGCGGGATTCCCTAGTTCATTCACAATTTCTCTGCAAAGATAGTATTATTACGAATTCTAATCCTAACTCAGAATATAATTGTCGAAAGCTTGTTAATATATGGAATTATAGTTTTAAGGAAAAGGTTATTTTTAGTAATTAACATGCATTTTCATAATATAAAATGGAAGATAAACGTAAATGAAATATAATTTTTTTTACGATTTTATTATTTAGCCAAGGAAGAAACATCTTCGAATAAAATGAATCGAAATCTTTTGCGCAACGGTGATACAATTTCACACACTGAAGTAAGTTACTGATTATTTCATAGAAAATATACTTTAAATTATTTCTTATGTAGATTTTAAAACTATTGCCACAAACTTCACCTACAGAAAAAATTTATGATTACCTCCAAAATGTGCCATAGTGCTTATTGATCCATACGAATTTCAAGATGTTCCTCATGACACTAGAAATATAGTTATAGATAATAAATGTAACTATGCAGAAACCAAAGAGAGTGGTAGTACCGACTGTAGCTATGTATCACCATCAATAAATTCATCAAACTATGGAAAAATAATTCGTCATGAAAAGACAAATGATATAAATAATTATAAAAAGTCGCATTTGTATAAAGAACGAAGCATTGATAATGACAAAAATGAGAAACTTTTACCAGATGTAAAGGAAGTAGAACAATGTTCTACAAATATTCCGGAAGAATTATCTTCTCACAGACCTCTTGAAATTCAATTGCAAACCAAAGGTATTTTACAATCCGTAAATGAAAATCCTCTGAACATCGTCAACGTAGGGGTAAGTCAGTAATAAAATCAACTTTAAGAAGACAATTTGGTACATAATTTTCAGAATATGTTTAGTAATTTTAACACATTTATTTCAGAAATTACCGCGAAACAATATCAATTTTCGGAATGTTTCTAAACAAAATTTTTCTAAAAACTTATGCCCGTTTTGTTTTGAAGCTGTTAGACATTTTGCCCGCCACTTGGTTAGAAAACATTCTGACGAAGAAGATATTAAAAAAATTCTGAAAATGCTATTTAAGAGCAATAATCGTAGAACAGCAATTATGGCCTTGAGAAAAAAAGGAAATTTTATTTTGAAACAAGAAAAAAATGAACTTAAACCTCTCAGACAAATAAAAAATCGCCATAAGAGCTTTGAAAATGAAGATATTAATGAAACCGAATAGTTTCCTTGCGTTACTTGTTTGGGTTATTATAAAAAAAGTTATCTATGGTGACATAGGAAAACATGTCAGCCCAAAGATATGGACAATAATAAAGCAATAAAAACACAACATCTTACAGAATCACAAACTTTTCTGGCTACAACAGGACTATTGGGTGATTATTTAAATAAAAGTCGACTTAAAAAAGAAGTTTTTAGTATAATGAGAGCTGATAAAATAAGTTACAAAGCTAAATCTGATGTATTGATATGCCTTTATGGCGAATCATATTTAAATAAACACAAGAGGGTCCAAATGAATGTTGTAGTATCCAATAAAATGCGTGAATTGGCAAGATTAAAAATTGCGATACAAGAATCCTGTACTATTACAAATTTGATTGAGATATTAAAGCCTGAAATGTACAATCGAATTATAGCTGTAACTAAAATAATTTGTGGTTATGACGCGGAGACACATACTTATAAAGCATCTTCACTGGCTCTGCATCTTGGAACGAATTTAAAATTTCTTTGTGATATTGCTAGAAAAGCTGTAATAACGAAGCATCCATTATTTGTACAGTTAAACCGAACAAACATAGCTAAGGAAATTCTAGAATTACGTGAAATGATTACTAATCATTGGTGTAATGATATTTCCAGTTTAGCTAACAAGGTATTAAATGAATATAAATCTGAAAAACCTAAACTTCTTCCTGTTACTGAAGATATATTAGCATTTAATAACTTTGTTACAAAACTAGCTGAGAGGGCGTTTGAAAAGTTAGTTAACAATGAAGATGTTGCAAACAATTATAAAGTTCTTACCGAATGTACATTGTCGATGGTATTAGTTTTTAATAGAAAGAGGATCGGCGAGGTTCAGTTTTTGGATATTACAACATATGAAAGAGATAATTTCTCACTAAATCAAAAAGAATGTTTAAATTCACTCTCTGAATTAGAAAAAGTAATGAGTGCCGCCTTTAAGCGAGTAGTTGTGTTTGGAAAAGGAAGTAAGCCAGTCCCAATTTTATTCACAAAGCGCATGCAAAAATATATTAAACTTTTATTGAAAATTAGAAAAAACACAAAAATAGTTCCTGAATCTAATAAATATATTTTTGCAAATCCAAGTACAAGTAATAAGTGGATAAATGGACCGTCTGTATTGAGAAAATTCTCTTCAAAATGCGGTGCAAAACATCCAGAACTCCTCACTAGTACTAGATTTAGAAAACAAATTGCTACGATTTTACAACTTACAAGTTTCGAAAATGATGAAATGGAGCAAATTGCGCGTTTCATGGGACATACTGAAAAAACCCACCGAGAATTTTACAGGTGCATTTTCTTTTTTTCGAATTAATATTACTTTTTATGTTAGAAAATGTCTTTTAGCATGCTTTTAAAGTTCTTATATGTGCACTTTCGTAAAAAAATATATTTGAAATTTTCATTAAGGAACTTTTTATTTACTAACTATTAATTTTATTTGTATTACGTTTTAGACTTACAGACGATGTATACCAAACGGCAAAAGTTGCAAAAGTTTTACTCTTACTAAATGCAGGGAAAGGATCTGAATTTAAAGGAATGAGTTTAGCCGAAATTCAGGTAAATGAAGATATAGTCGATTACGAATGCAATGAAAATGATGATGAACCAGACAATGACAATATAGTAAACGAACCAGTACCTAACAATGCCGAGAATAATTCTAATGCTACAAACTCCTCAATCAATGAAATAGTTACTAACGATGCAAATGATAATTGTACTGCAATAGTAAAAAATATAACTAATACATATGTCAATGAAATAAATCTAGAAGAAAAGAAAAGGAATCGTATACGTTGGTCTAAGAGCGAAAAAAACATAGTACTTAACTATTTCAAAAACAAAATAAAAAACAAGATCGTTCCCAAGAAAGAAGATTGCCTGAATTTAATTCGACGGCATCCTGATTTATTTAAAGAAAAGGATTGGGTTCGAATAAAAACATTAGTATATAATTCTTATCGTAATGCCTAATATATTTGTTTATTTAGTATTTATTGGGTTGTTTCATTTTCATACGTTATAATATTCAGAATTAAAATTATATACATATTTTATTTTTAAGCAGAGTTTAAGAATAAATCTTGAAAAATTCATGTGTTGAATTATTATGGTAGATATACTTTAACTTTAATGTTATTGAATATGACTTTTACTAGTTGATATGAGTATCTAAAATTCGTAAGTCGCAAATAATACAAAACAGAAATATATCAATACATATTGCATTCTTAGGTGTCGCTGAAACATTATATTATTTTCATTGGCTTCTTAAACATAAAAATATTCATTTTGCATACAATATTTGAAAATTTCAATTTAAATGGATTAATAAGTGAGT
The DNA here is from genome assembly GCA_935421215.2 of Melolontha melolontha. Classification (NCBI taxonomy): domain Eukaryota; kingdom Metazoa; phylum Arthropoda; class Insecta; order Coleoptera; family Scarabaeidae; genus Melolontha; species Melolontha melolontha. The sequence continues at coordinate 77,448,800 of OW285242.1, read as the reverse complement.
GTAAACCAATAATCCCATTCTCTTTTTATTTATGTTATGTAGCTATCTGCCTAAGACAAATTAAATAAAGCTCGATGCTAAAATTTGTCGCCAAAAGTTGTTTACAATGTTGCCAAGTATGGGGACTAATAACGTTGGTTTGGTGTATTTAACAATGGGCAGAGTATATAATATATACAGAAGCAATCAGAGCTCTGAACTAAAATCTCTCGCACTAGATTTGTATAAAATGTTATATAAGCCCATTTTTTGAGACCCTCAAAAAAATTCGTCATTATTTGTTTTCCACTGTAACCAAGCTAGAAACGTTGAATAAAGGTAAAAACGTTATCAGACCCAACACCGGGTCTGACAACGTAGAATTTGGCTTGATAAAGCGGTAGAGTATAGCAAACTGGGCGTGTGTACGCGGTATAACAAATATATATATATATATATATATATATATATATATATATATATATATATATATATATATAAATGATAGTATATTAATATACTGTCATTTATATTTTAAATTCTTTGAAAAAGGCATCATATGCCGAAACATGTAAGATTGTTTTAAATATTTACATTTTGAGGTCACGAAATAATTATCTTTGTATATATATATTGATATAATACGGAGAGGCTGAGCAGAGAAAAGCCTTACGTTCTGGTGACAATAATGTAATAATGCAAAATATGAGAAGTTAATATATTTATTAAGCCTGAAAACTACTCAATATCTAGGGTCTCGAAGTAAGTTCTCGATACACAGACAAACACTTAAAATTACATGAAATAAAACGAAAAAGTCAAATTTATCTATATAAATATATTTAAATAATATTATATCGATTATCACAAGATACAAAAGACAATTAGTGAGACATTTAAAATTCAAAATTAAGTTCGTGATATAATACGATTTTATGCAATCCTTCGTTCAACAATATGAAATGGGGTGCCTATTCTAATACTAGACAACCTAAACGTATGTCAAGATCTAAATTATACAAGTTTCAAGATTTTCAAATATAACTACCAAATCTGACATTTAAAAGCAATGTGAAATGACATTTGAGATAACGTGAGTAAATGACATATAGATATGTGACTGCAAGTAATGTTATATCTTTTATAAACATATAGGTTACAATATCTCACTTAAATACCTGATGGATACGTTAATTTTTAAGATCACAAATTCATCATGTTCTTTGGACGTAGTAAACAGGATAATATCCTACAGAAACATCAAGGTTCGATGTCAGTTGCTTGACTTAAATTGCTGGTTAATATCATAGTCGCTGAGATGCTTATGATCCTATTTTGTAAGGTATACCACAAGGTTATGTTCAATGAGGTGTTCTTAATTCAAAATAATTCAAAGGAATCCGGAATCTTCTTTATGAGCGTTCCATTAACATAAATCAATTCTTCCGTAATCGTATATATATATATATATATATATATATATATATATATATATACATATATATATATATATATATATATATATATATATATATTCTCCTTATATGGTCAATATATCCAATGTATTTTATTATACTGCTTCTTCGTGATTAATATATGCCCATAAACATTTACTATGTTGAATATTATAGGAATATTAATTAAAATGGCTATATTTATATAATGCAGGTGAAAATCTTGCCAATCAATCAAAATAATAATAATCAATAATCTTGTTTTTCGTCGTCAAGACTCCCATAAGAAATTTTGTAATAGCATAAATCAAATATTCTAGGAAATTATACAATGATTTCTAGTATAATATAAAAGATAAAATAATAATAAAACCCACTCACGTAATCTCAATTACAAATTTAGAATATGATGTTCACAGAAATCATAAAAGTAACAAAGCTTACAGTAATTTGTTCACAAATGAAATAAAACATAGTTGGTTTTAAAAATCCAAAATCTTCGCGGAAATAAGTTAAAGTTAATTTATTAATTAGCAAAACATTAAAATAGATTAAATATAACATACAATATTAAACGGTATCATGATTTCAAAAACCAATTCTGAATTTATTACAAAATTCTTACTATAAAGTAATATTTCACAAATCTGAATATTTTAGATATAACATTCTTGAAACCGATATCTTATTAGTAAAAGAATTAATTAAGGAAGACAGTTGACTCACAACAATATATATATATATATATATATATATATATGATGATTTCACACATTTTTTCATATATATATATATATATAAATATAATATTTTCGTGACCTTGGTATGATATGGTAAATTCAATCAGTTGGCGATTGAAGGTCTGGCTTTACTTTAAAGTATATATATTTAAAACAACCCTACATGTTTCGGCAATGATGCCTTTATCAAGGATATAAAATATAAATGACAGCATACAAATCAATGATTTTTGTATACTGTCATTTATATTTTATATCCTTGATAAAGGCATCATTGCCGAAACATGTAGGGTTGTTCTAAAAATTTACTTTAAAGTAAAGCCAGACCTTAAATCGCCAACTGATTGAAATTTACTATATATATATATTGTAATAATACCCGAATGCCGTGGAGAATTTAAATTAAATATAATAGAAAATAACTGAATAGCTAGCTCAAATTCGTGAATATTTTTAAATAAACAATACTTACAAAAGCACTTCTTAATCTCAAGGTCTCAAGGTAGGTTCTAGATCCTCAGACAGAATACATCCATACATAAAATAAAACGATATTATGGACAAATAAATGTATATATTTTGAATGAATATAAGTTTTTTTTTTAAAACAAGATACAAACAATGTAAATTCAAAATACACCTATGTTGAAAACATACATTAGACAAAATAGGGTTGCATGTAATACCTCTTCTTACGAGTTATATTGGGTTGCCTATACAGAACATATATTGTAAATAAAATAGAAACAACGTATTAAGTAAATTCAAGAGATTATTATTAAAAGATTTGCATAGACTGATTTTAGAATATGGTATTATGTCCCTTGAAATAACGTGAG